>VZQC01001040.1:85870-136486 GCA_009823505.1 Rhizomys pruinosus
TCTCTCTCTCTCTCTCTCTCTCTCTCTCTCTCTCTCTCTCTCTCTCAACTTCCTATGCTCATTGCAAGATGTGAACCTCAGCTTTCTGCTCCAGCCCCAGCCACCATGCCTCCAACCACAATGGACTCTTAATTCCCTGGAACCGTCAATCATAAGCTCAAATAAACTTCATTTTATAAGTTCCCTTGGTCATGGTGGTTTTATCACAGCAACAGAAAAGTGACTAATACACCATGCTTTATAGTTTCTGGTGTCCAAGTCTTCTACCACATTGGTTAAATATTTCCAAAAACTTTATTCTTTTTGATTCTATGCCAATGGGATTGCTTTTCAGTTTTCTTTTTTGAATAATTTGTTAATGTGTACAAATGGAATTGATATTGCTATACTGCTTTTGTGTCCTGGAACACCACTAAATTCATTTTTCTTCACTTCCTTTCCCCCTGGAGAACTTCCACTTCTTTTTTTTTTTTTAGCCAACACATAAATGTCACCTCCTCCAGGGAACCTGTCCTACCAAACCTAATCTGTAACTTAGAAAGCAACTCTGTAACTCAAACAACTCTAAAGTGCTGTGCACAGTTTATCTCCTGTTTTGTTTCACGGGGCTATGATTTGTTTACCAATTTATCTCCACTGTTGTGCAGTAAGCAACTTCTATGTGCATGCATGGGAGATCATGTGCATGGGGGGGGTGAGGGGATAAGAGGACAAGTTGAAGGAGTCAGTTCTCATCTTTCATCTATGTCCCTGGATTCAACCTCAGGTCAGCAACTT
The DNA here is from genome assembly GCA_009823505.1 of Rhizomys pruinosus. Lineage (NCBI taxonomy): Eukaryota > Metazoa > Chordata > Mammalia > Rodentia > Spalacidae > Rhizomys > Rhizomys pruinosus. The sequence continues at coordinate 86,648 of VZQC01001040.1, forward strand.
AGCAGGAAGTGTCTTTACCCACTAAGCAATTTCACCAGCCCCTCCAGCAGTTTTTAAATGGGACCTGATTGTTATAATCAATTTCATGTCCATCATCTTAGTTCAAGACTCAGGAATGAGTAGGTATAACAAGACCACACTATTCAGAGCAGTTGTGCATTCAAATCCCCTTCCTTCCGGAAGCTCAGTGGCAGGGATGAATAATCTTGGAGGAATCAGGTTCCAGGACAATGGTTACACTGTTACTACTAATGAATAAGATAACTCATGCCCTGCTACCGGCTCCATCCAAGAAGCCCAGTCCTGCAGAGCAGTGAGTCAGGTCATCTGGAGCCCTGTGCTCTTCCCACACATACCCTAGAGCATGATCATCCCTTCTTCTGATAGCACACGGTAAGAACTTAGTACATGACTCAATAGATTTTTATGTCAGGCCATATATTTAGTGCAACATCCACTATCAGCAAGCCTAAAACAGGAGCTCGGCAGAATCTTAGCAAAAACAATGCAATAGGACCTTGCTTCCTGTTTGCTAACGTTTTCAGGACTAGAAATTTTGCTAACATTTCACTCTAGAAATTTCAAATGTTGCCTGTCCCAATTGCTTGTATGGGGCGGGGTGTAGGTTTAAAGGGGAGATCCACTTGGGTTATTTGTTTTTTTCTTTTGGACAGGGTCTCCTTAGCCCCAGCCCTCCTGGAGCTTATTATGTAGGCTGGCCTCAATCTCACAGACTACTTCTGCCTCCCAGGTGCTGGGGTTAAAGGCATATGCCACCATGCCTGGTGTATTGCTTGTATTTTTTAAATGTGTGGATATATGTGCATATTCATGGGGGGTGAGGAACAGGTGAACCTGGGGTTGTGGGTGTCCATGTGTACATGTGCATATCAAGACAGGGTCTCATTGGGACCTGAGGCTCTATGATTAGGTTACGCTGGTTGGCATTCGAGACCCAGGGATCTGGCAGTCTCCACTCCCCAGTGCTAGAATCACAAGTGCACACCACCATACCTAGCTTTTTAGGTGGGTCCTGGAGATTGACCTCTTGTCCTTGTGCTTGCAAGGCAAGTACTTTACCAACTAAGCTACCTCCCCAACCATCCATGCCTTTTATTTTATGCCTTGTCTTTGCCACTGCTTCTGAAATTAGATGCCTGGTGAAGGTTTGCTGATCTGCAGGAAGTAGGTTTTCAGCAGATACTGGGCAGTATCAAACATGCCCATGAGGGACAGGATATTCTGAAGACTCTTCCTAGGTGCCTTGGACACCGAGAAAGAACATCCAATTTCTGCCTGAGCTGACTTCACTGTCTCACTGCACAGCTTCCGACTCAGATCTGAAGGTAGTTTCAGAGGTTCTCTTCTTGAGAAGGATTAATAATGTATCACAGACATAAAGACAACAGGAGCATAAACTTGATAGCAAACATATAATCAATGTTTCATAATGTTTTTAGAACAGGGAGATATGTTAGGTCTGTGCTGTATAATTTCTCCCAGACCTCATAAATAAACAATGATTCTTTTCGCCCATGTTCAACTGATTTATAGGGAGATCTTTAAGTGAAGTGATTCCATCCATTACAAATGCCTGGTGTAAGCACTGTAATAAGTGAACACAGCTCCAGTATGATCGTTTAACATGTTAATAAAGCATCCATGTAAGTTGAAGCAACAACCCTTTCACTTCCCACAAACAATTGCTGGGATAAGACACATGGAGAATTAAGAGTGCGAGACTGGCAGCATCAAACTATGGAGAGCCCAGAAATTTCCACTTGTCACCAGGATCAGCAGACCCCAATGGGGTATTAGCAGCTAGAGGTGGATTCTCAAGGCCACTGCTGCCCAGCCTAGGGAAGCAGGTATCAGTTTTGTTTTTGCATTGCAAAATCCAGATTCGTCACCACAGCCATGGGACAAAAACCTTCCTGCTGAAACCCAGTACAGGCTATTTCAGCCCAACACGTTGACCTGATGTGCAGCCTTAGGGGAAATTAGACAGGAGTTCTTCTCTGAGATACAGAATTAACCCTTGTCATTTAATATTTCATGCCACCCAGTGGCTCCCTAACAAGAACAAATGACTAAAGCTAAAATGAGGCTTATTTATCCTGAGTGGGATTTAATGATAAGGATGGCGTGGCAGAGCATTTCAAGAAGCACATCTTACCTGCAGTCGTGATAACAGTGCCACAGAATTCATCGTGCACTGGGAAAAAATTAATGTCTCTGCTTTCCTGGTTTGGAAACACAAGAAAAGCAGCTATTATCCAAGCTTAAAATGGAATATAATTCAATAGGAAGAAAAATTACTCTCTCCACTGGAGTGCAGGATATAGAACAGGGCTGTGCTTCTTGTTTTAACGTAAGGCGGCTACTTGGCTGAGTTTCCCTTTTCATTTTCTGCAGCCTCTCTCCTCCTTCACTCGGATGCACTAGAAGAACATCTGTTTTATGAGCTGTGCTCTGGCAGCCCTTTCTCCTCATTCTTCAGATGATGAACTGCCTGTGCATTGTGATTGATGAACCACAGTGCTCCCATGGTGAGCCTGTCTGGATGGAGAGCTCAGCGTTTCTGTTTTGGTTGGCAGGACTTCTCCTGGGCATGTAAACCTTTTCAGTAAAGTACAACAAAATGAGCCCCAATTATCTGGAAGATGGAGGAGAAAGGGTGAGGCTCACCCAGAGATGAGAACCGTTCCATAAATGATGATCTGGTCACCAAAAGATTGGTTTTCCCTTTATAGAATGCAAATTTAATACTCAGAAGCATCCATTCACCTAAGGGTTATGTAACCCCAACATCCTTTGCAACTAGGTGGGGCCACATGACTTATTCATAACAATTGCATAAGAACAGAAAGTTGTACATGTCTTTCCTGCAGAGTTTGTCAGAAGCAGGTGTGTGTTCTCTTTTCTCTTTTTCCCCATTGGCCAGAAGAAAAGGATTGTCAATTCCAAGAGGGAAATAGAATAAAATGGAGAAAGCCTTACTCTCTGAGTTACTAGAGGAAGGGTGTTCATTGATGAAGGTCTTTTTGTGAGAAACAAATAAATTTCTCATAGGTGGAGCCAGAGACATCGGGGAATATTGGCTACAGAAGCAAATATAAGTATTATTCTTTTTTAAATTTATTTTTTATGTGTATGAATGTACTGTCTGCATGTAGATTTGTGCACCTGTGTCGTGCAATGCCACAGAGGTCAGAAGAGGGTGTTGGATTCCCCTGGAACTGGAGTTCAAGACGGTTCTCAGCTGCCATGTGGGTGCTGGGGATCAAACCGGGGACCTCTGCAAGAGCAGTCGGCGCTCTTAACCACTAGGCCATCTCTCCAGCCCAAGTATTATTCTAGTCAAAACACTGGGAGAAAGGACAAAGCTGGAAGACAAAATAATGACCTCACTTTGCCCCCCAGTGACTCAGGACAGACCCACACATTGTCCACGCCTTGCTGAATGCCAATCTTCTTCACTGTTCTCTTCTTAGAATGTCACTGTAGCATTTTTTTTGTTTGTTGTTTTTATTGAGACAGGATTTCATGTAGCCCAGGCTAGCCTCAAACGTACTCTGTAGCTGAAGATGAACCTCTAAATCTGATTCTCTTGCCTCCACTTCCAAAATACTGGGATTTTAGGAATGGGTCACCATGCCTGGCTTACATGGTACTGAGACTCAAACCTCATTCAGGCTAGGTAGGCACTCTCACAACTGAGACACACCCCCAAGCATTCACCCTTCCTAATATGTCTGCCTATAATTAACTGTATGTGCTCACTGTCTGCCATCTTTGTTAGTGCTTTCGAAATTTGGGCTGACTGCCAGATCCTCCCTGCACATTATGATCTTAATTTTATCTAAACATCAGGTCAGTAACAGTTCTTCAGGGAAAGTAGCCTGTTCCAGAACACCACAGAAATGGAATCACCTGGTATGTTTGCACAATTAATCGTATCATTTATCTGCTTTTGTTGGATAAATATGCTATATTCATTTATCTTGTCACCTGTTGATAGTCATTTGCCTGGTTACAGGTTTGGAGTTATTGTGAACAAAACTTCTATGAAAACGCATGCACATATTTTGGAGGAACTTGTTTCCATTCTCCTTGGGTAAAATCTAAAAATGGAATTTTTAAGTTAATGTTCTTTATTTCAGTTACAGTATTAATTTAAGAGTACAGTGGCCCCCATAGTCTCACTAATATTTAAGACTATGGGTTATTGCAGAAGACATGGTGGTACCTTGCTGTTATTTGCATCTGATAGGTGATAATGCTCAGAAATTTTCCCATGCCCATTGGTCATCAATGGAGCTTCCATCTGTACAACTTGATCTATTTTACTGAGTTTCTTTTAACAAAAGGGAAGGCAAGAGAAGGGAATGGAAGAGAGGATGAAGGGGAAAGAAAGGGGAGTCTAGGAGAGAGTAAGGATGAAGGAGAAGGACACAGGAGAGGAAGAGGAGAGGAAGTAAGAAAGAGAAAGGAAGGAAAAAAGTGTTTCTTGTCAGGAAGCTCCACACTGTCTCCAGTAGTTTCCCATCATATTAAAGGTGAGCTAAATCCAAACATCCAAGTCCAACATTTAAAGATGACCTTACCAAGTGTCTCCTTTTTGGCTAGAGAAATCTAGCACCCTTCCCTCACCTAAATCTACTTGAATGCTAGAAACATTGAAGTGACACACAAAACAATCCAGAGGGGAATGAGAACACCTCCACCCCTGAAGCAAGAGCATCTTTCATAGGAAAGAGCACAGGCCAAGAAAGGACTTATCACCCCACTCAGACATGGTGACTCCCAAAGTAAGCAAAGCATGAGCATCTACCAACACAAGTCCTGCATCTCCCTGCAGCGCACAAAGAATAAGGAAGTCTAAGATCATGCACAGTAAAGCAGCCACCATCCACACCAAGACAACTAGATCTAGCAGCAGCTTGCTATCAGTCTGGCCGAAATGACATCATCCATTTAGGAATGGGAATCTTGGCTGTCAAATGCTTTTAATTCTGACACAAAGCTTCAAAATGACACCCTTCCTAGAAGGAAGCACGTTGTGAGTGCATAGCCCTCTGAGGGCTCAATTATCATGTTTGCCCCCACAATTAGGAAATAACTCCCACTAATCGGGTAATTGTGTACCTAAGTGCCCAATTAGTGTGAGAAAATTGAAAGCATGATCTCGGAAGTCACCTTGCATGTAAAACATTTGTTCCATTAAATCTGTCGCTGAATGTCAATCACAAGGGCAGCCAATCACAGTCATCTCTTTCTGAGTGATCTTTTTAGTCAAAGTGGTTTCTTGAGTTTCGCTGATGATATTAAATAATAATGTATACCTTACATGGCACCTTGTATTAAACATGAATCACATTATCTGCTTAGCAAAAGAGGTGGACTGAGCTGTGCATTTTTACAAAGCTGCTTTTTTGGAAGAAGGCACAAGTCAGTGCTTATTATTTTAAAAGGAGGCAACCATTCCCAAGAATGCTTAGTAAGGGAAGAGAGCATCTAGAATGTTCTATGATGCTCCCACAGTCCTTTAACAAACTATTTTTATTGAATTTTGGAGAATTTCATAGTTTTCTTTGATTGTATTCACACCCTCCCCAGTCTTATCCTTCATTACTAACTCCCACCCAATTTCATGTCCTCCATTATTTTTAAGGTCTATGGAGTTTGAGTTCCCAAATGCCCTTCTTTAGGGGTTCATCCCCTAGAGCCTGGTCCTACCCAGCATCACAGCCTTGAGGAAAATTGACCCTTCCTCTCCTAGCATCTGTCAGTAGCCAGCAGTTCTTCACCAAGGGTCAGGGGTCATTTTTGGAAAAGGGGGCAGAAAGACTGCAAGAACTGTAGGTGATAGAGGACTATGAGGAAACTGTTGTCCAGGCAGCAGGGCAGATGGACTCACAGCCACTGTGCCAGCATGCCCAAGACATATGTAAGCTCAAGCCAGACAAATTCTCAGCATAGAGGTGGAGGAGGAGGTAGGTAAGAAGCCCTAACCTTAGCTCTCTACAGCTCTTTATAGCTCCCATGTGCCAAGCTGATGCCAAAATTTAACATCATCATCTCAATAAATCTTATAACGGAGTAGAGACTGTATTGGTTCCATTTCAGGTGAGAAAAGGAAGACACCGAGACATTAAGAGGCATCAAGAAGTTACAAGCATCAGGCTTGGAATCCCCCTCCCTCTCTCTAATGTCTCATCTCCAGTCCATCCTCGAGTTCTGTGAATTCCTGCACCTGGATGGTTAAGTGACCAAACTGGAAGATCTTACATGATCTCCTTAATGTCCTTCCAATGAATTAATTTTCTCCATCTCTACTGCCACCCGCTTGGCTTTGCCCTCCATTTATTGTCCAACAGATTTTCACACTGTCTTCTCCTCTACCATAGGGCAGCCAGTGTAATCTCTCTGAGATACAAATCTAAGCATGCCACTCTTCTTGATAAAATGCTCTCACCTTCATGTTGAAGTCCAAGCCTCCTGTGCATAGTGCAATGGTTAATTTAAACTGTCAACAGCCTAGAATCAACTAAGAAGACAGTCTTGACTCAGGAATTATCTACATCAAGAAGGCCTGTGGGCATGTCTGTGGAAGATTTTCTTGACTGTGGGACGATCCACCCTGGATGTGGGTAGCACCATTTCATGGGTTGGGTGGAATGGTATATAGACGAGGAAAGGGAGTGCAGCAGGAGGGGTGTGGGAATGTTTCTCTCTGCCCTTGACTGGGTGTGGCCTCGAGTTCCTGCCTCTGTGGCTCTCCCAAAATTATACACTGTAACCTAAAATTGCAGGCCAAATAAATGCCTTCTTGCCCTAAGTTCTTCTGTTTTGTTTTTTTATTTTGTTTTGTTTTGTTTTGTTTTGTTTTGACAAGGTCTCACTGTGTAGAACAAGCTGGCTTCAAATTCAAAGAGGTCCACCTGCCTCTGCCTTATAAGTGCTGGGATTAAAGGCCCCTATTTTGGGAGTGGGGCAAGCCATTTTATCACAGTAACAGAAGTGAAACTGGGACACATAGGACCTGAACCTCATCATGGTCTCTCCATAGAAGCACAGAAAAGCCAGCAGAACTCTGCTCTCTACTCAACTGTCATGATCCCCACACCACTCCAGCTGACTCCACAGTGCCCAGGCAATGACCGACTCTCTATCCCCATTACTGTCAAATATTTAGGATATTTGGTTCCATTGACAAAACTCTGCTTCCTGAACATTTCTCTACTTTGACTCCCAAATATCACACTCTCTGCTCTCTTCATTCTTACTGACTTTGTAGGATCTTGTCCCTGAGTCTATTCTCTTCTCTATTTATATGCATTTCCTTTTTTTTATTTTATATTCCCCTTTCACTCCCCCACCCCACCCCACCCCAGATAATGCATTCTGCCATAAGTGTCCTGCATCTTTCTCTCAGTCTTTTTTTTAATGTTTAGGAATTCACATTTTCCTCCTAATTTTATATTACTCTAATTTTATCTTACATACTTTCCACCTGTATTAGTCACTTTTCTGTTGCTGTGATAAAACACCATGACCAAGGAACTTATAAAAGGAAGAGTTTATTTGAGCTTACGATTGACGGTTCCAGGGAATTAGAGTCCATTGTGGCGGGAGGCGTGGCAACTGGAGCTGGAGCAGCAAGCCGAGGGTCACATCTCGCAACGAGCACAGGAAGCAGAGAGAGCTGCTGGAGGCCATGAGGCTTGTTAAACTCACCAAGACTGCCCCCAGTGACATACCTCCCTCAGCACGGCCACACCTCCTAAGACCTCCAAAAACAGCGCCACCAACTGGAGACAAATGTCTGAATACTTACAGCCTATGGGGGACACTCATTCAAACCACCACATCACCCATATACAGTAATTACAGAGTCTGAAAGGAAGTGGTGGGTCAATTCTGGAGCCCATTAAGAGATTTACATTATAACAACATAGTTGCTTTTAGATAAACAGAAATATAACAATAATATTGTTCAGCTTGCCTTTCATCTGGGGATTTGGTGCTAGCATCCACAAATGAGGGAAACCATTCACTGCATGCTTTTCTGGGACTGTGTTACTTCACTTAGCATAATGGCTTCAAGCTCCACCCATTTACCTGCAAAGTTCATGATATCATCTTTCTTTACAGCTGAAGAGTACTCCATTGTGTAGATGTACTACATTTTTGTCATCCACTCATCTGCTGAGGGGCCTTTGGGTTGGTTACAGCTCTCTTCACTATTGTGAAGAGAGCTGCAATAAACATGGATGTGCATGTATCTTTGGGGTACAATGAGTCTTTGGGGTATATAACCAGGAATGGTATGACTGGGTCAGGTGATAGGCTCATTTTGAGTCCTTTTTTTTTTTTTTTTTTTTTGAGACAGAGTCTCCCTTGCCCTGTAATATAGCTTGAAGTCTGGTAGAGCAATCCCCCCTGTATTGCATTTTTCACTCAGGGTTGCTTTAGCTATTTGGGGTTGTTTTCCATATGATTTTAAGGATTTTTTTTCCAAGTCTGTGAATCATGGAGATTTTGATTGGGATTGCATTGAATCTGTATATCAATTTGGGTAAAATGTACATTTTTACTATATTAATTTTTCCAATCCATGAGCATGGGAGGTCTTTCCATCTTTTGATGTCATTGTCAATCTCCTTCTTCAGGGGTTTAAAATTTTTGTTGTAGAGGTCTTTGATATCTTTGGTTAGGTTTATTCCCAGGTATTTTATTATTTTTGAGGCTATTGTGAGCAGGAAGGTCTTCTTATATTTCTTCTCCACTTGTTTATTGTTGGTGTAAAAAAAAGGCTACTGATTTTTCCAGGTTAATTTTATATCCTGCCACTATATTGAAACTCTTAATCATTTCTAGGAGTTTTCTGGTGGAGTTTTTAGCATCCCTTAGGTAAACTATCATATCGTCTGCAAAAAGGGATAGATTTACTTCCTTTTTCCACATCAAAAAACAGAAAGGGAACAAATAAAAGATCTAACACTGCAGCTAAGAACACTTGAAAGACAATAACAAATGAACCCTAACCCCAACAGACAGGAAGAAATAACAAAAATCAGAGCAGAAACCAATGGAATAGAAACAAAGAAAACAATACATACAATCAATGAATCCAAAATCTGGTTCTTTGAAAAGATAAACAAAATAGGCAGACCTCTAGCCCAGTTAACAAAAAAAAAAAAAAAGAAAAAGAAAAAGAAAAGAAAGAGCAATTCCAAATCAATAGTATTAGTGATGAAAGGGGAAGCATCACAACAAACAAAGAAAAGATCCAGACAATCATATGGGGGTACTTCAAAAACCTATACTCCACTAAATTTGAAAACTTAAGAGAAATGGATGAATATCTGAAATCATGGGAACCAACAAAGCTTAACCAAGAAGAGATTGACAGTTTAAACAGACCCATAATATTTAAGGAAATTGAAGATGTAATTAAAAAACTCCCAACTACAAAAAGCTCAGGCCCAGATGGTTTCACAGCAGAATTCTATAAAACATTTAAAGAGGTCCTACAGCCGTTACTACTCAAACTGTTCAGAAGGATACAAGCAGAGGTAATTCTCCCAAATTCTCACCCAGTATCACTCTAATACCAAACCCAGACAAAGATACAAGCAAAAAGAAAGCTATATACCCATCTCGTTAATGAACAGAGATGCAAAAATTCTCAAGAAAATACTTGCAAATTGCATCCAGACCCACATCAAAAAGATCATCCATCATGATCAAGTTGGATTCATACCAGAGATGCAGGAATAGTTCAACATACATAAATCAATAAATATCATAAAACACATAAATGGACTGAAAGACAAAAACCACACGATCATCTCAATTGATGCAGAAAAAGCCTTTGACAAGATCCAGTATGCCTTCATGTTTAAAGTCCTAGAAGGAATCGGACTGAAGGGGGAACATTCCTCAACATGACCAAAGCCATATATAGCAAACCCACTGCCACCATCATCCTAAATGGAGAAAAATTGGAACCATTTCCCTTAAAGGTGGGAACCCAGCAAGGCTGCCCCTTATTGCCACTCCTTTTTAACATAGTGCTTGAAATGCTTGCTAGGGCAATAAGACAAGAGAAGGAAATTAAAGGAGTACTAATCAGAAAAGAGGAAGTTAAGGTATCCCTTTTTGCAGATAATAAGATAGTTTACCTAAGGGATGCTAAAAACTCCACCAGAAAACTTCACAAAAGGATTAAGAGTTTCAGTAAAGTGGCAAGATATGCATTTCTTTAATGTTCTAGTCCAGCACCGTGGCTCTAAACACTGTTTATACAACAAAGGCTTCAAAATGTAATTCTTCAACTCTACCTAGTTAAGTCTCTACTTGAGTGTTCATGGGTATCTTGAGTTTAACATGGCTGAAAACTAGTTCCTATACCACTTACCCCCAGCTTGTTTATTCCACAGTTCTCCTCTCAGTCAATGGCAATACCACTGCTCAAATTCTTTCTCTCAAGACCCAGATACCATACAACTTCTAGTCCTACCAAATATGTTTTCTATTGGATCAAAATTGTTCCATGAACACTATGGTTCAAACATCAATAATTCTTACCTTCACTCATAAGAGAGTCTCCTCTCTACCTGTTCAACCTCATTGCCCACTGCTCATCACTAATGCTGTGCAATGACATTTTCAAAATATAAATATAAAATGGTCAGCCACCTCCCTCCCATGCTCAGCACCTTCCTCTATTAGCCTGGATGGTTTCCCTTCATTCTTAGGAAAAGAATCCTAATTTTTTCTCAACCAGAGTTCTTTCCTTCCACTCTTTCTCCCTAAAATTAGGATTATACTTTAGCTAGAATCATTTGTACATGATTGCAGGCACACGCACGTGTGTGTGTGTGTGTGTGTGTGTGTGTGTGTGTGTTACCTGCATGTAATTCTGATACTTAGTGCATCTGGTTTCCCTTCTGATCAATATTTACTATCAAACAACAATGACCATAGAGAACATTTATTGAGTGCTGACTCTGTATTAATCACTTGTTAAACTGCATTTCAGAACTTAGGAAATTTCACCCACATCCAGCATTGTTTAATTTTGGCCCAGCTTAACAGTAAGGTTTATTTTTATTCAGCCAAATAGCATGTCTCAGGTAAAAACTGGTCTCATTGTGATTTTAAAAAAAGCAGATGCAAATACAGACACCACTATATTAATTTTGTCCTGCTTGGGTCCAATATCTCTTGAATTCCTGAGGAGTTTCTGGCTCCACAGTGTGTCTATTTGTAGAGACCAAAGCCCAGATCACAGGCGGTAATAAACAGATGTTCTTTTACCAAAACTCCATGATGCTGCACGTCCTGGTTTCAAGCAAGACATAGAGACTAACATGGGAATCCCTCATTAAGTCACTAAAAAGTAACTGGCAAGTTAGTTCCCTAACAGCGGTCTTGTCCCCTTGGTCTGTGACATTAGGAGCTTGTAGCAGGCTCTGCTAGCTGCCTGAGTAGGCTTCCCCATCACCTTCTTCCTTAGTAACAGAATCCAGATTACTTCCCAGGGTACCTGACTGAACATCTTTCCCAGACTCTCTTGAAGTTAGCCTTCAGCATGTGACCTAGTTCTAACTGATAAGATGTAAGTAGAAGTCTACTAGGTGGAGATTCTGGCAAAGCTCTTTTAACCATCTATTTCTCTTGATATTATCAAGCCAAGTATGAGACATAATGCCAACTTCCTTCAAGAGCACACTAGCCTTCCCTGCCTTCACAAATCACAAAGTCACAATTATTTGGACACCAATTTTCTTGATCCATTATTTACTAGATATCCTGAGTGCCCTTTATGGTCTGGCACTGGGTAAATGATGAACACTGTAGAGAACAAAATCTCCTAATACACCATTACTTCACTTCCTCTAACAAAAATCCCCAAACACACAGAGAGCATACCCCAATAAACCCTCTAGCTAAACCCTCTAGCTCACCGTTAGCTCCATTCTCCACTAACACTAGATGCAAGTGTTCTCTTTTGATTGTATTTTTGTTTACAAAACAGAAATATATTTGCTTGCATTCTACTACACGTCCACAATCAAGTTGGCAGCATGACTGGTTCTTGGTAAGAACTCTTTTTCCGGGATTATAAACAGCCACCTTTCCACTGGGCCTTAACAAGGCAGGTGCTCTAGAATCTTTCCTTTCCTTTCCTTTTTCCTTTCCTTTTCCCTTTCCTTTTTCCTTTCCTCTTTCCTTTCCTCTTTCCTTTTTCCTTCCCTTCCCTTTCCATCCCTTCCCTTCTTCCCTTCCCTTCTTCCCTTCCCTTCCCTTCTCCCCTTTCCCTCCCTTCCCTTTCCTTCTCCCCTTCCCTCCCTTCTCCCCTTTCCCTCCCTTCCCTTTCCTTCTCCCCTTCCCTCCCTTCTCCCTTTTCCCTCCCTTCCCTCTCTTCTCCCCTTTCCCTCCCTTCCCTTTCCTTCTCCCCTTCCCTCCCTTCTCCCCTTTCCCTCCCTTCCCTTTCCTTCTCCCCTTCCCTCCCTTCTCCCTTTTCCCTCCCTTCCCTCTCTTCTCCCCTTTCCCTCCCTTCCCTTTCCTTCTCCCCTTCCCTCCCTTCTCCCTTTTCCCTCCCTTCCCTCCCTTCTCCCCTTTCCCTCCCTTCCCTTTCCTTCTCCCCTTCCCTCCCTTCTCCCTTTTCCCTCCCTTCCCTNTCTTCCCCTGTCCTTCCCTTTCTCCTTCTCTCTCTCTCTCTCTCTCCTTTTCTCTCTTTCTCTCATCTCTCAATATGCTGGACTTATATCCCTTAATTCTTAATTCCCGATTTGACAATCTAACTCCATTTGACGGTTGAATGGCTCATCAGACTTATTTTCTTTTGAGGTTTGAAATTAGCATGATTTGTGGATTTTCTTCCTTTTTTAATTTTCTCTTTTTTTTAATCAAATCTATGACCCTGTTCCCCCAGCCCTTATTCCCCATCCCAAGAGCTCAGCATTCTGCCAAACATGCTTTTCCATCTCCTTCTCAGTCTTTCCCAAAATTATCTCCATGTGGAAGTTGTTTTGAACAGAAGTTCACTTTTTCAGTCAGTTCTTCGATGCAGTCCTTTCTGTTGTTGTTGTTTGTTCGGTTGGTTGGTTATTTTGTTTCAATATGCATTCACTCCAACTGCTTAGTCAAAAGTTCAAGGGGCCATGTACAATAAATACTTGCAACTAGGTAACTGGCATTAGCATCAAATGAGGGAACCAGTTCGTCTTGTTTTTCTGGGACTGGTTAATACTTCATACAAATATCTTCAAGTCCAACCAACCGCAAAGCTCATGATCGCACCTCTTTTTTACCTGCACTTAGAACTCCATTGTGCAGATGTACCCAATTTTCTTATCCACTCATCAGATTGAGGGGACTTTGGGTTGGTTCCAGCTCTTCTGCTATTGTGAGAGAGGCAAAAACATGGGCCTGTGCCATTGTATCCTGCTATGGGTGAAGTCTTGTGGGGTATATGCCTAGAGAGTGGAATGGACTGGGTCTGGTGGCAGGTTATTCAGTCCTTTCAAGAGTTTATGCCCACACTGCTTCACATAGAGGTGGCGTTGAGTTTGCAATTCCGACCCAGCAGGATGGATGAGTGATTCCCCTTTTTTCCACAGACTCTCCAGATTGTATCTTGTTTTCTTGATCCTAGCCAATCTTTTTTTTTTTTTTTTTTTTTTTTTTCTTAAAGTGGTTTTCATTTCAATTTCCTTATTGATTTAGTGGAGTGTGGAAACTTGTAAGGTGTTTCTCAGCCATTTTTTAAGTCCCACTTGTGAAGTCTGTTCAATTCTTTGCCTCCATTTATCTGTAATTGAGTGCGGTCTTGTTTTCTTTCTTCTTTGTTTGTTTTGAGTAGTTTATTACATCTGGAATCAAAGCTTTGTCAGATGCTTCTGAGGTGAAGGTTTCCTACCACTCTCTGGGATTTCCCTCAGTTCCTTGATTGGTTTTTTCTTTTGATGTACAGAAGCTTTTGAAGTTTGTGAGGTCCATTTCGTCAGATTGCGAACCTAATCTTGTGCACTGCTGTCTGATGTTAGGAAGTCTTTTCCTACCCTATATTGTAGTCTTGCGCCAACTTTTTTCTTCTATCCTTCAGGATTGGGGGTTTCACGTTGAGTCTTTAATCCATCTGGAGTTCCCCTTTTGTACAGGGGCGAGAGGTAAGGGGTTTAATTTCATCTCTTCTGAAAGTGGTGATCCAGTTTTGCCACACACCATGCTGAAGATGCTGTCTTTTCTCCATTGGTGTCTTCTTGGCCCCCCTTGTCAAATTAGATAGCTGAAATTGGTATGTGCTCAGGTTTTGGATCTTCCGGTTTGTTAGTTCCTTGTCAACAGTCTGTTTTTGTGGCCAGTTCCAGGTGTTTTTAAAATATGACTATAGCCCTGTAGTTAGTGTTGAAGTCTGATATAGAGATACCCCTGTGGTACTCTTTTCAGTCAGGGTTGTTTTTGGCTATTCGGGGTCTTTTTTGTTTTTCCAAATGGCAATTTGAGGGACTGTTTAGATTCAGCTTGTGAAGAAGTTCTTGGGGATTTCGATTGGGATTGTGTTAAATCAATACAAGAGTTTGGTAGAATGGACTTTTTACATATATTATTTTCCCATATCCATAGACATGAAGGTTTTCCATCTTTTCTGAAGATGATTTTGGCTTTTCACTTTCTGTTAAGGGCGGTTTTTATAAGAAAATTTTTGTTGTATGAGTCTTGTGTCTTTTGGTTTAGGTTTGTCCTATTTTATTGTTTTTTTCAGGTTTTTTTTAATTTGTTTTTATTGTCTGTGATGTGGGAAGTCTCCTCAAATCTTTCTCCAGTTGGCTTTTTTCTTTGGTGTTAAGAAAGCCCATTGTTTTTTTTAATTTTTATTTATTTTTGTATGTGTGAGTGGAGTCTGTCTGCATGTAGGTGTTTGTGCGCCCAGTCGGGCAATGCCGTGGAGGTCAGAAAGGGTCTCGGATTCCCCCGGGACTGGATTTCCTGAATTGGACGTTGGTACAACAGTTCTTAGCCGCCACGGTGGGTGCTGGGGGATTGAACCCGGGTCCTGTGAAAGAGCGAATTAAGTGGTCTTAACCACTAGCTATCTCTCCGCACGGCCATTGGTTTTTATGTGTAGGTTTAGTTTTGGCAATCCCCCTGCCACTCTTTTGGCTGAAGCTGTTTAGATTGCATGTTCTAAGAAGTTTTCTGTGGTTTTTTAGCACCCTTAGTAACAATCAATCATAGCAATAGGGATGACTGACTTCCTCTTTTCCAATTAGATCTCGCTTTAATGTTCCCTTGTTCTTTTGCCTTATTGCTCTAGCCAGTGATTCAAGCACTATATTGAAGGATGTGACAGGGGGTAGCCTTGCTTGAAGTTTCCTCTTTTAAAGAATTTTTTCTTGGTCCATTTCCCCCATTTTAGGATGTATTGGCTGCGGTTTTCCTGTATATGGCTTAAATTACAATAAGGTATGATCCCTCCATCCATTCGCTCAGGACTTAAGCATTAAAGGGAGCGTGGAATTTTGTCAATGGGCTTGTTTCAGGCATCAATTGAGAGTTGATGGTGTGCTTTGTCTTTCCTATCCACTTATATTGTGTTGGATGATGTTATTGAGTTTTTCATACATGTTAGCCTATCCTTGCGTGTTTGGTATGAATCAAACTTGGTCGTGATGGATGATTTTTTTTTTTTTTTTTTTTTTTTTTTTTTTTTTTTTTTTTTTTTTTATTTAGAATTTTTGCATCCTGTGTTCATTAAGGAAGTAGGTCCTATAATTCGTCCGGCTTTTAGTTGTTATCTTTGGCCTGGTTTTGTAGTAGTGAGTGCTGGGGCTTCGATATGAGGAAGTTGTGGAGAATTCCCTCTGTTTGTATCATTCTGAACAGTTTCAGTATTAATGGTTTGTAGGTCTTTTTTGAAATGTTGTTATAGAATTCTGCCATGAAGCTGTCTGGGCCTTGGCTTTTTCTAGTTGGAGGGTTTCTTATGTACATAACATTATTTCTTCATGGTAATTTGTGTCTGTTTAAGCTGTCATTTTCTTCTTGGTTGAGCTTTTGGTGTTTGATTTCCCATTGTGTATTTCAGATTATTTCACATTTGGTTCCATTTTCTTCTAGATTTTCAAAACTTGGGTGAGTATAGGTTTTTAAAGTTATGTCCTGTAGTGATTTTTTCGGATTTTTCCTTGCATGTTTTGATATTTCTCTTTTCATCAATGATTGTATTGATTTGGAGTTATGCCTTCTTTCTTTTGGTTAACTGGCGCTATGAGTCTGTCTGTCTTGTTTATTATTTCAAAGAGAAGCAACTTTTTGGATTCATTGATTTTTTGTATTGGTTTCCTTTCTTTGTTTTCTATTCAATTGATTTCTGCTCTGATTTTTGTTATTTCTCTTTTTCATCTTGTTTATGTCATGGAAGGTTTTTCTCTCTCCTTCAACTATAATCGACATTTTTGCTGGGTATAGTAACCTGGGTTGGCATCTGTAGTCCTTTAACCCTGGGAATGCTCCACGTTCTTCTTGCTTTCATAGTTTGCACTGAGAAGTCAGTTGTAATTCTGATGAGTTTCCCCCACAGTTCCTGGTTGGTCCACTTTTGTGTATTTTTAAATTTTTCATAATCTTTACTTGAGGTTTTTAGTTGTTCTGTGTTATCTTCCAGGTCTGATATTCTTTGTTATGCTTCCTCCATTCTGCTTCTGAGGCTTTTTCCATTCCTTTCCTCTTGATTGAGTGTTTGATTTCCTTTTTCATTTTCTCTTTTGATTTCTTTAGTATTTTTACTTCTTTTTGGAGCTTCTCAATCTCTTCCTGTAGCTCTTTGCTTCGGTGGTTGGTTTCCTTGTCTTTTTCAGCATGGGATCTTTTCAGTGTTTCTTTCCTTCCAGAGTTTGTCATTATCACTCTCTAGGTCCTTCTTGAGTTCTTCATTCTCTTTTCTTAATTCTTTGATTTGCTCTTTATAGTCTTGTAGTTCTTTAAGTATGCTCACAATTGTGTTTCTGTTATCTGTGTCCTGGGCCATCCCCAGGGGGATCCCACTGTAGGAATCTTCCATAGGGTTGGTAGAGCTTGGTGTGGTATTATCCTGCCCCTTTCCTGTGTTGTCTCTTCTTCATGTTCCTGGCATATGGGCTTCTCCTTGCCTGTATTCCTATGTGAGTCCCAAATGCCTCTTCACTGTGTTGAAGGCTTGCTTTGCTTGCCTCCTTCAGATGCCTTCCTGTACTTTGGCTGGTCTTGGGAGATCTCAGATCCATCCAGACTTCTTTCTCGTGCACTCTGGATATTCTTTTTCCTCCTTCCTTAGCAAACACCTTTAGCTGGTCTCCTCCAGATACAGCAAGTTCAGGTGAGTTTCAGATTTCCATGCAAATTTTCAGGCAAACTCTTGTGCTCTTCCAAAGTTGGAGAATGAGAGTATGAAGCTCCTTGAAATCTCCTTACAGTCTACAGTAGGTGGTATTTAAAAGGTCAGATTCAGGGCTGGAGAGATGGCCTAGCGGTTAAGAGTGCTGACTGCTCTTGCAGAGGACCCAGGTTCGATCCCCAGCTCCCACAAGGTGGCTGAGAACTGTCTTTAACTCCAGTTCCAGAGGAATCCGACTCCCTCTTCTGACCTCCCAGCATTGCACGACACAGGTGCGAATCAGTATTCTGAGCACCTCATGATCCCCTCTCTTCCCAATTGCTCTCCACTGTCCATACACACACACACACCCCCACACACACAGACACACACACACACACACACACACACACACACACTCCACTAAGGAAAAATCAAAGGCAATATAGAAATATCATTTTTGCCTTGAATTCATATGTGAGACTGAGATTCATATGTCCCTTTTTTTCCACACAGGCAACAGGTCCCTTTTGAAAATCCAAGTGAAGGAAAATGCCATTCACTCCCAAAAGAATAAAAGATGAGTGCCATCTTTGAGAATGAGGGAAGGTAACAGCTTTGAGGATCTTGAATAATTGAAAGTCAATGCCACATTGATGTTTTTGTCTTGATAATTCTCTACCAAGACAAAGAAAACTCCTCTCTTTTTTCATCTCTCTCTCAAACAACTGTATATCTGAGCTATAGATATTCTTCTATGAATTGCATCTCAGAGATGTCACTGTGAGAAACATCAGTCAAGAACCATGTCAATCAACTTCCATGTCTGGGCCCAGATGCTCTTGGGAGACAAAAAGCACTTTCTGTTCTCCCCCAGGGAGGTCCTTCAGAAAGGAACAATGAAATCTTGACAGGCAACTTAATTCCATCTGCACTTTCTGGATTGTAGTATCTCATCCTCAACGCTGTTGAAATTTGGAGCCAGATAATGTCTGTTGTGGAGGCCTGCCTTTGTGCATCGTGGGATGTTTAGCATCATCCCTGGCTTCTACCCACAAGATGCCAGTAGCACCCCCACCTACCCCCTGCCACTCAGTTGTGACAACTGAAAATGTTTCCAGAAGTTGCCAAATATCCCCCAGGAGATAAATTTGCCCCGGTGAGAGCCACTGCCCTTCAACAGGCAGACTTCAACCCGTACTGATTTTACTTCAGAGATAAATTAGTGTTTGGTCCCACACATTCCTGAATCACATCTTACTAACACCCACCTCTGCTCATAGGGACAACTGCTTGCCTTGTAAAGAGAAATCTACTCTACCCTCCATGCAGAGAAAAATTATGTAGATGCAATTGTATCACCAGACCAAAAAAAAAAAATGCAAGTGCATGTATGCATTTATGACTCTGATTCGGAATAGAAACTGCTCCTTAAGACATAAACTGCCCATGTTCTTTCTGGAATTCTATACTCCTCTGACTTGCTCCTGGCACATGGGGACCCCTCTGTAACCTTCTCAATCAACTCTTCCTCTTCTTCTTACCACTACCCATCAAGTCTCTTCACAGAAGCCAAAGACTCAGAACTTACTGTTCTCTGTCTACACCCATGGCTTCAAATGCTGTTGTCTTTACCTCATTGACTGCAAGTTTTACATCTGGCCTAGACTTCCACATTGAACTCCAGGATTGTGTATCCAGCTAGCCAGCTGACATCTTCCCTTGAGCACTTCCCAACATCTCACATTTAACCATTCCAAGAAAAATCTCCTGCTTTTTCTCCCCTAAATTACTTCACATATACTTTCTCTTCATTTAAGAGAACACAACCAACATCCTTGGAGTCACCCAGCTTAGCATCCCAATGATCAATCATAAAAGGTCTCACCATTGGTGTCCTCATCTTCAGTGGTGTAGCCATTGGTAACTTGTTGATGCTCCAGTAAATGATCCAACATTGGTGCTCATACAAATCACAAAAAATATATATCAAAGTAGGAAGGAGATTTGTTGGGAAGAAGGGTTTCAGTGAATAAGAGTCTCATTTAGAAAGTCTTTTCTTATGCCTATACCTTGTAGGTTACTACCAATATTTTCTCCTATCATTTTCAGAGTTTCAGGTTTCACATTAAGGACTTTGATCAATTTGGCATTGATTTTTGTACAGGGTATAAGGTAGGGGTTTAGTTTTATTCTTCTACAAGTGGTTATCTAGTTTTGTCAGCACTATTTGTTAAAGATGCTGCTGTCTTTCCTCCATTGAGTCTTCTTGGCCTCTTTGTCAACTATGAGGTAGCTGAAATTGCATGTGCTCAAGTGCGGATCTTCAATTTTGTTCCATTGATCTTTATGGGTCTGTTTTTGTGCCATTACCAGGCTGTTAGGGACAACTGCTTGCCTTGTAAAGAGAAATCTACTCTACCCTCCATGCAGAGAAAAATGATGTAGATGCAATTGTATCACCAGACCAAAAAAAAAAAATGCAAGTGCATGTATGCATTTATGACTCTGATTCTGAATAGAAACTGCTCCTTAAGACATAAACTGCCCATGTTCTTTCTGGAATTCTATACTCCTGTAATACAGTTTGAAATCTGCTCTTTTTGCTCAGGGTTGCTTTGGCTATCCAGGGTCTTTTGTTTTTCCATATAAATTTTAGGATTTTTTTTCTAAGTCTGTGAAGAAAGTCATAGTGATTTTAATCGAAATTGCATTGAATCTATATATTACTTTGGGTAGGATGGTCATTTTTACTATATTAATTCTTCCAATCCATGAGCCTAGGAAGTCCTTCCATCTTCTGGTATCTTCTTCAATCTCCTTCTTCAAGGATTTAAAATTTTCATTGTAGAGAGCTTTAGTGTCTTTGGTTAGTTTCCTTCCGAGATTTTTTTTTTTTTTTGAGGCTATTGTGAATGGGAAGGTTTCCTCACAATTCACAATATTCCTTCTCCAGTTACTTGTTGTTGGCATGAAGAAAGGCTACTGATTTTTCTAGATTAATTTTGTAACCTGCCACTTTGCTGAAACTGTTCATTGTTTCTAGAAGTTTTCTGGTGGAATTTTTGTTATCCATTAGGTAAACTATCATGTCATCTGCAAAAAGGAATAGTTTGACCTCCCCTTTTCCAATTAATACCCGCTTTAATTTCCTTTTCTTGTCTTATTGTTCTAGTAAGCATTTCAAGCACTATACTGAAAAGGAGTGGAGATGGGGGCAGCCTTGCCAGATTCCTGACTTTAAGGGGAATGCTTCTAAATTTTCTCCGTTTAGAATGATGTTGGCTGTCGGTCTTTTGTATATGGCTTTAATTATGTTGAGGAATGTTCCCTCCAGTCCAATTCCCTCTAGGACTTTAAACATGAAAGGATGCTAGATTTTGTTGAAGGCTTTTCCTGCATCAATTGAGATGATTGTGTGGTTTTTGTCTTTCAGTCCATTTATGTGCTTGAACCATCCCTGCATCTCTGGTATAAATCCAACTTGGTCATGGTGGATGATCTTTTTGATGTGTGCCTGTATGCAAGTATATTGTTGAAAATTTCTGCATCTATGTTCACTAATGAAATAGGTTTATAGTTTTCTTTTCTGGTTGTATCTTTGCCTAGTTTTGGTATTAGAGTATGCTGACTACCACAGAAGGAATTTAGGAGATGTCCCTCTGTTTCTATCCTTTTGAATAATTTGAATAATGATGGTTGTATGTCCTCTTTAAATGTCTCATAGAATTCTGCTGCAAATTCATCTGGGCCTGGGCATTTTTTAGTCGGGCAGTTTTGTTTTACTGTTTCAATTTCCTCATATGTTATGGGTCTGTTTACACTATTGATCTCTTCTTGGTTAAGTTTTGGTGATTTCTGTGATTTCAGATATTCATCCATTTCTCTTAGGGTTTCAAATTTAATAGACCATAGGTTTTTAAAGTATTCTCATATGATTGTCTAGATCTTTTCATTATCAGTTGTGATATTTCCCTTTTCATCTCTAATTTTGTTGATTTGGAGTTGTTCTTTCTTTCTTTGGATTAACTGGGCTAGGGGTCTATCTATCTTGTTTATCCTTTCAAAGAACCAGCTGTTGGATTCATTGATTTTTTGTGTTTTCTTTGTTTCTATTTCATTGATCTTCCCTCTGATTTTTGTTACTTCTTATGGTTGGGTTTAGGTTTCATTTGTTGTTGTTTTTATTTGCAGTGTTATGTTTATTTGTGCTCTTTTTGGTTTTTGTTTGTTTGCTTTTGTTTTTTGTTTTTTTGTATGTATGTGTTTTTGAGACAGGGTCTCCCTGTAGCCCCGGCTGGCCTGGAATTCACTGTGTAGACCAGCCTGGCCTTGAACTCGCAGAGATCTGCCTGCGTCTGCCTCCCAAGTGCTGGAATTAAAGGTGTGCGCCACCACACCCAACTTCTGCTTTGTTTATTTTATTTATTTATTTATTTTAAAAAAAAATTTTACTGTTTTGGGCAGATGTTTACTGTTTCAGTCATTTCTTTGACCCAGTCTTTGTTGTTGCTGTTGTTGCTGTTGTTGTTCCTTCCAATTTGAATCACTCCAAACTAAGCATATATGCATGCCATACATATTTCAAGATTATGACATCTTAGGTTTTAGCAACCTCAGCTTATGATTTTTTTTAAGCTGAAAGATGTCATGTTTTCCTTAAGGAAGTGTTTGAAGACTCCTCATTGGCAAGCCCAAACAACCACAAATCCTGCCCCTGTGCTCCACACTGGGGTCTTTCCTTCCCATGGGCATCCAAATGAAATCCAGTAAGCACTATGTCCTGTCTTGATCTTCCTGTACTAGCTTCCATGATACAGCCTGGGTAGTCCAACAATGGCAGTCTATACTCTGAAGAGGCTGAAACCACAGTAGCTGCTCAGTCCATAAGCTGGATGTCTCAGCAGTCCTCATCTGGCATCGAAGGTTTGGAGAATTCTTGGAGAGACGTGAGTCTTCAGTCCATATTGAAAGGTTGAAAAGCTGTGTCTCATGGCTTTGAAGGATGGAAAAAGCAGCACCAGCCACAGAGTAGATGCCCTTGCCAGTAAGGATTGAAGGCAAGCAAAACAACAGTGCTCTTTTTTTTTCTATTTGTCTTTTTTACTAAGATCTCAAGTTTTATACCCGAAGTACAATTTCTCAGGCCTTACTGATTATTTATTTCTGGTTATACTTTCCTTTTGGATGTTTAAGGGCACACAGTTAGCCCAGATTAACCAAGGTTTTTGTTTTCTCCTGGTCAGTTGAGGATCTGGTCCTCAGAAGTCATTTGGGTTTTGTTTGGGGTGGGAGCCCCTGGCCCCTTTTGGCTTTTCATTTACCAGTTCCATCCACTCAAGGATAAAGTCAGGTCGTGCTAGACCAGTATTCCATTTCTGAAGCATGAGCAGACTTTCCTCTTTATAGACTGGACACTGGCTGAAGTCCCATTAGTGGATCTCCAAGACCTCCCTGCACAGGAAGACTAGTAACTCACATTTGCAGGACGTTTCAAGAGATGCACCATGCATAGTCCCCTGGGACTTAGTTGACCTCTGAGGGCAAAGAACAAAGTTATCCCTTAAGTCCCTTGGCCAAATTGGTATGAGCATTAAGTATGGTCATTAAGCACCCAGAAAGGCTAAGTTACACCAGCTTGATCCATTGCACCTATAATAAAATTATGTCATCTGAAAACAAACTGTATGTTATTTTCATGTCACATTTCATGATTCACCTTGATAAGTTCCTACCTTTAAGGTGAATGCTTCTAACTTTTCTCCATTTAAGATGATGTTGGCTATGGGTCTTTTGAATATGGCTTTGATTGCGTTGAAGAATGATCCCTTCAGTCCAATTCCCACTAGGAATTAAGCATGAAAGGATGCTGGATTTTGTAGAAGGCTTCCTCTGTGCCAATTGAGATCATCTTGTGGTTTTGGTCTTTCAGTTCGTTTATGTGTTTTATGATATTTACTGATTTTCATATATTGAACCATTGCTGCATCTCTGGTATGAATCCAACTTGGTCATGATAGGCAATCTTTTTGATGTGGGTCTGTATGCAGTTTGTGAGCATTTTGCTGAGGATTTTTGCATCTGAGTTCATTAATGGGATGGGTCTATAGTTCTCTTTTTTGTTGTATGTTTGCCTGATTTTAGTATTAGTGTAATGCTGGCTTCATAGAAGAAATTTGGGAGATTTTCCTCTGCTTGTATCCTTCTGAACAGCTTGAGTAATAATGGTTGTAAGACCTCTTTAAATGTCAAATTAGTCAATTAATATTTAAGGTTATAATTGATAGATGTGTGTTGCTTCCTTTCACCTTATTATCCATTTTTGGTCTAGGTTTCTACTTCTGCAGTTATGCTTTTATTAATTTCTCTTTCTAGATTCCTGGGGATAGTTGCTCCTCTCCTCTGTCCTTTGAATTGCTTCAAGTATTCTCTGAAGGTTTGGTTTTCTGGACATGTATTCTATCATCTTGTTTATGTCATGGAAGATTTTGCTTTCTCCCTCAACTATAATCAGCATTTTTGCTGGGTATAGCAACCCAGGTTGGTATCTATAGTCCTTTAACACTGGTAATGCTTTGCTCCACTTTCCTCTTGTTTTCATAGTTTGCACTAAAAAGTCAGTTATAATTCTTATGGGTTCCCTCTTATATGTAACTTTTTTTTTCTTGTGGCTTTCAGAATTTTGTCTTTGTTTTGGGTGTCTAGCATTTTAACTATGATATGGCATGGGGAGTTTCTTTTATGATCTTGTCAATTTGGTGTTGTATGTGCTTCCTGTATTTGTATTGGTTTGTCTTTTTTGGGGGGAAATTTTCATCTATTATTCTGTTGAAGATCTGATCAATTCCATTCTCTTGGGATTCTTCTCCTTCCTCTAGCCTATGATGTGGAGGTTTGATTTTTTTCATAGTGTTCCACATTTCTTTGTTGTTCCACTCTTGTGTATTTTAAATTTTTCATAATCTTTACCTGAGGTTTTCATTGTTTTGTGTTACCTTCTGGGTCTGATATTCTTTTTTTCTGCTTCCTCCATTCTGCTTCTGAGGCTTTTTCCCATCTTTTCCTCTTGATTGGATGAGTGTTTGATTTCCTTTTTCATTTCATCCTGTGATTTCTTTAGTATTTCCTCTTCTTTTTGGAGCTTCTCAATCTCTTCTTGTAGCTCCTTGCTTTGCTGGTTGGTTTCCTTTTCCATTTCAGCATTTCTGCTTCCTTCCAGAGTTTGTCATTTTCTCCTTTTAGTTCTTTCTGAAGTTTGTCATTCTCTCCCTCTATGTCCTTCCTGAGTTTTTCATTCTCTCCCCTTGGTTCTCTGATTTGTTCTTTATATTCCATGATTTCTTTGAATATACCTGTGATTGTTCTTCTAAGATCTGTGTCCTAGGTTGCCTCTAGGGAGATCTCATTGTAGGATTCTTCCATAGGGTTGATAGAGTTTAGTATGAAATTATTCTGTGCTTTTCCCATATTGCTCTTTCATTGTGCTTTTGGCATATGGGTTTCTTTTTGTTTATATTCTGATGGGAATCTCAAATGTTTCTTCACTGTGTTGAAGGATTGCTTTCCTTGATTCCTTCAGAAGCTTTTGTTGTTTTCTCCTTATTTATGGAGTGTTCACTTGTCTAGGATTCAGGCTTTCAATTTTGCTTATATATTGGAAGCTATAGCTCACTCTTCCCTTTCTGTTCTGCAGGTTCTCCAAAAACTGGGTAGGTAATAAGCCAGATGATACCCTCTGAGCACTGTATTCCCTCTGCTTCCTGCCAGCCTGTTCCTCTAGGTTGGTTGTGGGGCTTACTGTACTATAGTTCCTCCTGGACACTCCCTCCACGGATTCCAGTGTGTATGTGTAGAGGGGGAACCAAGTTGCCTGGTTAGCCCATGCCTCAGCTGGTCTGGCTGAAGAAACCAATCTCTATTGCACAACAGGCCAATAATTCAGTCCTCTAACAATCTGCCTGGCTGATGCACCCGGCCCACACCCTGTCCTTTGGCTGGATCTGTATGCACCCAAGTCCCCCAGAGGCAACAGGCCCACCTGTCTTCCCGCTGGCTGGGTATCTTTACCCCCACAGCTGCACAAGCCAACAATCCAATCAAGTTTCTGTTTTTTTAATGTGGGCACTTAGGGCTATAAATTTCCCTCTTAGGACTGCTTTTAAAGTGTCTCATAGGTTTTGTTGTGTTGTATTGTCCTTTTCATTTAGTTGCAGCCATACTTTTATTTCTTTCTTATTTATCCCTTGACCCATTCACTATTCAGGAATGTTTTGTTTAGTTTCCATGAGTTATTGTAGATAGTATAGTTTCTTCTGTTGTTGACATTAGGTTTTATTGCATTGTGGTCTGATAGAATGCATGGAATTATTTCAATTTTCTGCAGAGGAAATACGATTAACAATCCACAAGTAGGACCCTACTAAACTCAAAAGCTTCTGTACACAAAAAAAAAAAAGAAGTGAAGAAAAAAACCCATAGAATGGGAGGAAACTTTCACCAGTGATACATCTGACAGAGCTTTAACACCCAGAGTATATAAATTACTCAAAAAACAAAGGTCCAAGAAACAAATGACCCAATCAAAAGATGGAATAAAGAGCTGAGCAGAGACTTCACAAATGAAGATGTAAAGATGCCTGAGAAACATCTTAAAAAGTGTTCAACATTGCTAATAATTAAGGAAGTGCCAATTAAACCACTTTAAGATTTCATCTTACCCCGGTAAAACTGGCTGTGATCAAGAAAACGATACCAAACTCTGGAGAGGTTGTGGAGAAAGGGGAACACTCATTCACTGCTGGTGGGAATGCAAATTCCTGCAACCCACCCCTATGGAAAGCAGTGTGGCAAACTCTTAAAAGACTCAAAACAAACCTGCCACCGGACCCACTCATACCACTCCTGGGTATATACCCACAAGATTCATCCTATTGCAGTGATACATGCACAAGCATGTTTATTGCAGCTCTCTTCACAATAGCAAAGAGCTGGAACCAACCCAAGTGTCCCTCAATTGATGAGTAGATAAAGAAAATGTGGTACATCTGCACAATGGAACAGTAAATAAAGATATCAGGAAATTTGCAGGTAAATGGATGGAGTTAGAAGCCATTTTGTTAAGTGAAGTAATACAGTCCCAGAAAAACAAATGACATATGGTGTCCCTCATTTGTGGATCCTAGCACCAAATCCTTATATGTAAGGCAAACTGAGTATTTTTTTTTCTTTTTAGTAATTATAATACCACATTACCTGATGTTACTATAAAAAGTACATTAAAACATACATCAAGTTGCTATGTAATTTAGGAATGTAAAGTAATATTTCTTTTTACCTATATGCAACTCTACTGTTAAAATGTGAATTGTTATACATGTTTTGGAATTAACCTATAGTTTATTTTCAGACTTTGTAATTTTGGTATATGTGTGGAATGTATATATACATATTTTGAAGCAATATAAAATTAAAGGGAACAACAACAACAACAACAACAACAAAAAGAAGACTTGTTCAAAGAACTAACTGAAACAATAAACTTCTGTCCAAAACAGTAAACTTCTGCACTGAAAAATTTAAAAAGACAGAGAAAAATACATAAGACATGTATGGCAGAATGCACGAGTTCTGGTGGGGAGAGGTATGGAAGGGGGAACGGGTCTAAATTTGATTATGAAATGTATGAAATGCTCAAATGTTCAATAAAAACTTAAGAAAAAAAATAAGAGTCTCCTCTCTCTTTTTCTTTCCCCAATATAACCCTTCTGCAATCGCAAATCCAACCACTGCTCCCTCTGCTGCTTCCGCTATTGTCTTAAACTTGTGGTCAATTGTGAGTAACATTTCCATACTGTGTAGGTGAATGGTGCCCCCTGGAGCTGTGTAGTGACCAACTGCAGGACTCCATGCTCAGGAGTTCACACTCCCTGCCCCAGCCTATATCACTTCTCACCAGGATAAATGCAGCAACCTCCCAGCTCTTCTCCCTGACTCCACTCTGTCTCCAAAAGCCCCTCCTTCCCCCAACAACCAATGTCAATGTTTTTGAAAACCTGCATCTCAAATCACACTACCCTGTAACTTAGATTCCCTCAGCAGTTTCTTACTGTTCATCACATAAAATCCATACTGCACGTTCCATGTCCCCAGGACTTGCCTAATCTGGTCCAAGTCTTCCCAGTTATCAGTTGGCCTTTTTCATCTGTTCTTTCACTCTGTGTGTGTGGTGTATGTGTGGTGTGGTGTGTGGTGTGTGTGTGTGTGTGTGTCTGTGGTGTGGTGCGTGTGTGTGTGTGTGTGTGTGTAGAAGCACATGTGTTGAAGGGTACATGCACAAGTCAGAAGTCAATCCTGGGTACCATTCCTCAGCCTCCACCCACCTTATTTTGTTGTTGTTTTTCCACGTAGACTGCCACTAGCCTATTTCTTACTGATTAGGCAAGGCTAGCTGATCATCGAGCCCTCTACCTCTCCAGTGCTGATATCTCAAGGGTGCACCACCATGCCTGGCTACTTTACAAACTGAGATCCTCATGCTTATACACTTAGTACTTCATCAGCTGAGCTATCTCCCCAGCACCCCACTGGCCATCCGGAAAGGCTTTCTCACATGTCCTCAGTTACAACATCTTTCCTGCCCCAGGATCTTTGCACATACTTCCTATCAGCTACAATACTTGTAACCAACCCGCTACTCTCAGTATGCTTCATATAACTCAATCTTTCTCCTTTTTCGACCTCAGCTTAAGCTGCACTAATGATACCATTATAACTCAGGGACACCCTGTGTGCCACACCACATTCCTCACAGCTGTGACTGTGTGGTGGTTTGGATGAGTGTCCCCCCATAGGCTCTAGGTATTCAGACATTTGTCTCCAGTTGGTGGCACTGTTTTTTGAGGTCTCACAGGGTGTGGCTGTGCTAGAGGAAGTGCATTGTTGGGGGCAGGCTTAGTAACTTTTAACAAGCCTCATGGTCTACAGTCGCCCTCTCTCTGCTGCCTGTGCTCTTTGCGAGATGTGACCCTCGGTTTGCTGCTTCAGATCCAGCTGCCACACCTCCTGCCACAATGGACTCTAATTCCCTGGAACCACTAATCGTAAGCTCAAATAAACTCTTCCTTTTATAAGTTCCTTGGTCATGGTGCTTTATCACAGCAACAGAAAAGTGACTAATACAGTAATTTGGTACCAGAGAGTGGCCTGTTGGCTGTGAAGAACCTGACCATGTGGATGTTTGGAGAAACATGGAAGACTTTGGAACTTTGGGCTAGAAAGGCTGTTGACTACTGTAAGCAGAGCTTAAAGGGCTATTCTAGTGGAGGCCTGGAAGAAAGCATGGCTGCAAAAGATGTGGTTCCAGGGGAAAATAAAGACTTAGGCAGCAACTGGGATATTTTGATAAAGAGTCTGGCAGCAGTTTGCCCACAGCCCAGATGCTTGCCTGGTGCTAAGTTGAAAATCAATGGACTGATGTCTTGGCAGAGGATATTTCAAGACAGCCTAATGTAGAAATGGTGGCGTGGCTTTTAATGGTGAATATTGTGCAGATCTACAGTGAAGAAGAGCAGATGGGGCAGAGAGAAATGCAAAATGTATAGTTTGGATCTGATAACTGCACTAGGAAGATTAAAGGTGGTGCCAAGGCTTGTGAAGGAGAGTTTCCTTTTGATAAGGAGATTAAAGTGCTTAAGGAAGGGCCTGGAGATTTACAAGTAAACAAAAGAATCAGTACCTTCAGGGCAAGACCACACCCAGCTAATCCTCCAGCAAGTCCAGGGCAGAGAAAAATTGCAAATGTGGTTAAAGTAGGAGAGATTCCATCCTGAACTTGCAACCAAACTCGGCAGTTTCATTCACGTGGTGCTGGCTTTAGAGGCATGAAGTCTGCAAGAGTGAAGGGGTCATCAGTTCTTCCTCCATGGTTTCAGAGAGCTGCCAAGGTCAGGCAGAGTGCAGCAGGGGTGTCCCTGCATAAAGTAGGCCTTGATAGGCCATTACATGAAGCTGTGAATGTGAAGCCTGGTTGGCAGCGGAGACCCCAAGAAGACATTTGAGATGCCAGACCTGTGAGATATTTGCCAAGGAGAGCTGCATACAGGGAGTGGTACCAGCCTAAGAAAGAGATGTATGTTGCAAGCAAACCTGGAATAGCTGCGCCATCTAAGCCCTTTGGAAGTCAAGTCCCAAAAGTTGCATGTGGAGCTACAGGACTTGGCGTTTGCCCTACTGGTTTTTGGTCTTGATTCGGTCCAGTATTTCCTCACTATGCCTCTATTCCTCCCTTTTGGAATGGGAATGTGTATTCAGTTCCACTGTACATTGGGAGTATGTAATTTGTCTTTTGATTTTACAGGACCTTACAGTTTAACAGATTGGCCTGAGTCTCAGAAGAGACTTTGGACTGTGGACTTTTGAATGGCATTGAAACTGGTAAAGACTATGGGGACTTTTCAGGTTGGACTAAATGCATTTTACATTTTATATGGTCAGGAGCCTATGGGGGCCAGGGAGTGGAATGTGGTGGCTTGGATGAGTGTCCCCCATAGGCTCTAGGTATTCAGACATTTGTCTCCAGTTGGTGGCGCTGTTTTTGGAGGTCGGAGGGTGTGGCCGTTCTAGAGGAAGTGCATTGTTGGGGGCAGGCTTAGTGACTTTTAATAAGCCTCGTGGTCTACAGTCGCCCTCTCTCTGCTTCCTGTGCTCTTTGTGACCCTCGGTTTGCTGCTCCAGATCCAGCCGCCATGCCTCCCGCCACAATGGACTCTAATTCCCTGGAACCGCCAATCATAAGCTCAAATAAACTCTTCCTTTTATAAGTTCCTTGGTCATGGTGCTTTATCACAGCAACAGAAAAGTGACTAATACAAACTGTATCATGTCATCACTAGCTCACCACTGAATTCCTAGCACTTGTCACAGTACTGAAACCATGGTAGGCACTCAGCAAGTGCTTCTTAAGTCAAATGAAAAGTAACCAGCAACACTATGAAATAAGCATTGTTAATATTTCAGTCTGTGCCATTTCTAGACCTTAATCATATCTCATTGCAATATTCTCATTTATTAACTATGGGAACTAAAATAATTTTTAAATGATAGGACATTAAGAAGTATTTATGATTTGGGTATGAGCTTGAATCTCATCTCCTTAGAAAGCCACACCCAGCCCTACCAAAGAAAGTGGACCCTACTCAGCCACAACTGTATTGTTATGTCTTAGCTCTTCAGGGATCACTGCCAGCTGAACCTTGTGTTTTTATTGTGTATTTATTTTATCTGTCTCCTGTGGCTTCAATGTAATCTCCATGAAGTCAAGGATCAAGTTAATCTTGTTTGATGTTAAATGCCCAGTGCCCAATAGTCCCCAGGTAATAGTAAGCACGCAATAAATGTTTGTTGAATGATGAATGAATGTCTAAATTTCTCTGTCCAGAAAGTCTTCTGAGCCTGATGTAAACTGTCTGTTGGACTTAAGGAATCCTTTAATTGCAGTTAGCATTTTAAGGCCCTTAACAGCTGCACAAAGACACTGACAGGCTAAAGATGTACTCTGTCCAAAGCTGTCACATGTGCTGCACTCCAGCCCCTGCACAATGCAGAGTGGCATTTGTACTGATACAGGGTGAAGGTTTGGCCTTTCCCACTGGAAAATGGGGCCCTGTAACTTGTCTGTCCACCAGAGCAGTTCTGGTTCTTCTATCTGCTAATCAGACTGGCAGTGAACCTCAGCCCGAGTCTCTGTCCTAGGTGCAGTGGGACCAGAAGCACAGGATTTAAAGGGAAAACTTTGAAGAGGGAAGTAGAAGAATAAGTCAGAGAGGCCAAGAGCGTCTCAAGCCTGATGCAGGGCGGCCACATCCACATTCCACTAGCTTCGCAAGTTCCCTTTTTCTTATTCTAATCCTTGGCAGAAATAGCTCATGTCCCCAGCCTAAATAGGGGTAAAAATACTAAAGTGATGTTCCATCGTTTTAGTGCTGCAAGCCAGACCTCACAGGCTGGCGATACCAACATACGGGTATGTTCTGTTTGGCCTACATGGTGTGTAATTTTTTTAAGTTTAAGGACTTATCAAGCTATCTAAATTGGAAATGTTCACATTAAAAAATAATTTCTGGGTTCTCTTAAAAAATACAACCTGTATTTTTTTTTACAACCTGTATTTTCATGTGTCAACATGTGCTGGATCTGGGCAGGTATTGCACAAGTACCGCAGGCCTTGGGCAGGCCATGTGTTAGCTCGTTTTCCACAGTATTTTTTTTTTTTTTTTTTTTTTGGTATTTTTGAGGCAGGGTCTCCCTTTAGTCTCAGCTGGCCTGAGCTCACTCTGTAGACCAGGCTGGCCTTGAACTCACAGAGCTCCGCCTACTTCTGCCTCCCAAGTGCTAGGATTAAAGGAGTGCGCCACCAACACCCAGCTAGTATTTATAACACCCTCCTGGTCCTGACTCCTGAAGGCATTTGAATTTGTGCTCCCTGCATCACAGAAATGAAATAAGCATATTTCTCTGTTCTCTGGTTTCCAAAAAGCTTTTTCCAAGTTGTTTCCTCTCTGAGGAAGTTCCCCAAAGAGAAAGCTTCAACCTCTTCACCCTTTTCTTCTTCAGCTCCACAAAAGGAAAGCAATTAATCCGATTGGTGAGATTCCTGAAGAGACCCACCTTCCAGAGGCCGGGCTTACTTTACCAGAAGAGCAAGGAAAGAGCCTCCACCCACTCTCCTTCCCTGGGTCCCATGGTTCTCCGAGATAGAAAAGCCAAGCTTCTGCTCTACTTCTTAGCAGTCAGTACCTCTAGATCAGACCCCAGGGCCTTCTCTGAACTCCTCCTATGCAGACCTTACAGTACCAAAGTGGATTGGAGCACTGAGTTAGCTGCCTAAGAATTCTCAAGGCAGGTTTGCGATGAGATCCTGCCTACAGATGGTTTAAGACCTAGATATGAAGGTCATGGGAGGCCCCATATGCAAGCTTCATTCTCCAGTCTGCTTTTACCAAGGACTTGCTATTCTTTAGGACTCCCGGGGCCCTAGTAATAAACATGTTTCCTCATCTAGCTCCTTGTAGGTCGACTATTAGGGTAATAGGAACAGGTGTTAGCATTCTTGGTGAGATTTGGTGTTGGGTATGGTTCATTTTGGTGTAAAGGGGCAATACTCAGGATTGAACCTGTGCCTTTGGGCATGCTAGCCAAGAGTTCTTCCATTCAACAATTTCCCTAGCCTGGCACTTGCTATGTAGCCCAGGCTGGCCTTGAACTCAATTGAGATCTTGCTCCCTTTGCCTCCTGAGTGCTGGGATTAAAAGTGTGTGCCACCATCCCTGGCTCCTAGCCCACTTTTTATTCTTTAACATGGGGTCTCGTTAAGCTGCCTAGGATGACCTTGAACTCACTCTGTAGGCCAGACTACCTTTGATCTTGTGGTCTTCCTGCTTCAACGTTTTTTCCCAGTAGACAGGATGACAGGCCTGAGCCACCAGGGCTGGAGGCAGGTGCAGGGGGTGGGGCACTTACTAAGGCCAAGATAAGTATGACATAACTTCCTAAAGCATTTATTTCACTCCAAGATTCTTCAAATATGTTTTAGAATTTTAGAGCTTTGATGCATCCTCAAGCACAATTAATATTTTTTTCAATCTCATAGGGTTCTTCATGTGTGAAATCATGAAGCACATATCTTTTATGTGCAGGAAGGCAATTGCATAATTAGATGCTTGAGCTATTAGGGTATAATCTGAAGGTGAATTTGGTCTACAAGAAGAAAAGGGATTAGTATAATGTCACTGATTTTTTTTAACTGTCTGGTGGGGTTCTGAAGTAGCTGATGAGCCTGAACAAGGAATTCTTTGAATTCAAGGATTAGAGGGCACATCAACAGAGAGAGAGAGGATTAGAGGGCACATCGACAGAGAGAGAGAGAGAGAGAGAGAGAGAGAGAGAGAGAGAATTAAGGCAGACTCTCTCACTGAACTGGAACCCACCAAGTAAGTAGTCTAGGCTGGCTAGCTAGCCAGCCCAGGGTTCCACCTATCTCCCCCAACCCCCAGCACTGGGATTACAAATGTGTGCACCCAGCTTATCATGTGGGTTCCAGAGCTTGAACTCAGGTCCTCGTGCAAGTATGTCACTGAGCCATCTCCCCACTAGCATCTGGATATTTTAAACAAGGTTTCACTACATGCACCCAGTTTCCCACCACTTAATTCTATGAAAAATCCACAGCTCTTTGACAGTGTAGACCTTGCAACAAATTCGATTTCTGCTTTGTTTCCTCAACTTATATCCATTTCCCACAATAATGAGATTCCAATGATACAGGAAACTAAAATTTATTATTTGTCACCTGGATTAATTTTAGTGTCACTTCTCAAGTACCTTTTCACAGAATAATGACTTATAAATTATATTGTCAATTTGGAATATGCCTTAGGGCTTAAGAAACAGAAGCTTGAAGGCTAAGTGTGAAACCAGAGAGAACAAGCTCCAAGATGAGAGAACTTTTAAATAGCCTGGAAGTTTCTCCAGATTGACAGCAAGAACAAAGAGAACACTTCTAGTCCAAACTCCTGAACTGGTATTAGATCACATAATGTGAACCATGCAATTCACTGCACACTTAAAATGGTTTAGGGGCTGGGGAGATGGCGAGGTGGATAGGAGTGCTTGCTTTTGTTTGAAAGGACCGAAGTTCAGCTCCCAGCACCCACTTTGGGTGGATCACATTCCCCTCTAATTCCAGCTCCAAGGAGTCTGACACCCTTTTCTGGCCTCTTCAGGCACCTCACATGCACAAACACACACACACACACACACACACACACACACAAACATACACACATACACATTTCAAAAATACATCTTTTAAAAAATAAGTGAAGGTTTGGGTCAACATCCATAACCCCTAGATTTTGGTCACTAGATATCACTTCTTGCTTGAAAGAATTCAGGCTTTTTGCAAAAATGGCCGCCTTGAAGACTATAAAATAAATGTGAGGTTGGGATGCTTTGTGCCAGGAAAACAAAGAACTGGCCAAAATGCAATGAGGTCAAGTCAAAGAGAGCCAGGGGCCAGCTAGAAGGGATCACAGGTGCTTCTTTATGTGACGGGTATTACTGCGCCAGCCATGCATCCGCTGCTTCTCGCAAACCAAAATTTGCCAGATTCCCTTTCCAGCTGCTTTCTTCTTGAGTTCTAAGAGAAGATGGTGGAAGAGGTAAGGCAGCTCCTTCTTCCTTGTTCCTTTCTCTGTGCTCCGACAAGTGTTTGGCTCCAGCCCCAGCTTCTGCAGGGGTTCCCAAGAACAGCCCCTGCCCTTCTTTGAGCGCACACATCCTGAAAGCCCAACCCTTCCCTTTTCATACTCTCTTCTGAGACTGCAAGCAGATCTCTAACCCACAACTGAATAGAAAAGCAAATGCCTGATCATGGTTTGCTCTAAGATAATTAATTGTCTTACAGGCTGATACTTATATTAACTTATATTGTTCTTTGAATTAGTACAAGAATATTTTGCAACGTTTACAATGTGTGTGTATATATGTTAATAGAATAGAGGTATATCAGTATATAGTATGCTAGCTTTATATATAATTGTATATATATATAAACCATGTATTTACCCATGAGAGGCCTTGGAATATGTATACGTATATTTAGATTCAAAACTTCCATTTTTTAATTCCACGCTTTGAAGTCATCAGTAACAGCACTATTCACCCATAACACTTTGTTCTAAGCAGCTTCCTTCTTGGTTTTCTCACTAGTGAAGGGGATAATTTTTTTTTAATAGCAAAATTATTTTAGGTAGTTGTAATACTAGCTTTGAAATAAAAGCGGTAGACACCTTGAAAGCTCATTGTGTTACACAACTCCCTACAGCGGGAAGTGTTGGTTAGAGTTTTCAAACTCAGAACTCAATTATTCTAGGGGATTGAAAAGACATTAAGGTACAATCTGGAAAAAGCGAATTAATTCCTTGCTCTGTGTCAAGGAAGTGCTCTCCTGGAGTTGGTTTGCTTGACTATTTCTTTTCAAATATGAATATTTTAAGCCGCAAGTCCAAGGTTAAACTAGGGGCATTTTCACACCTGTAATACACCACGGATGC
This sequence comes from Rhizomys pruinosus, assembly GCA_009823505.1. NCBI lineage: Eukaryota > Metazoa > Chordata > Mammalia > Rodentia > Spalacidae > Rhizomys > Rhizomys pruinosus. The sequence goes on from VZQC01001040.1 coordinate 122,129, forward strand.
AGAAGGGCGGTTACAGGGAACTGGAGAAAGAGGGTTCCTCATGGAGGTGATGTCTGTGGTGACCGTTAGTTCAGCTATACAGGAGAAAAGTTATAGCCTTGCTATTTTTAAAAATACCACCCCTCCCTTGCCCAAGTCCTATGATGAATGTTTTGTCAGACAGTCCTGTGGAGCAAGACTCTCAAAAACTAAAAAAGTTACCCATTGTGCTATATGCCCCATGATGCATGATGTATTTTTCCAGAACACTAATCACACCTTGTAATGATTTAGGAACTTAGTATCTTTCCTGAAAGACCAGTTCTACAAGAACAAGAGCCTAGCTAGCCTAGGGGTCAGCAAACATTTTTCTGTGGAAAACCAAATAATATTTTAGCCTTGACAACTACTCAAAACTCTGGTGCATTGGTTTGAAAAAAAAAAAAGTCAGCTAATTGGTAAACTAGCGAATGGGCTGTGCTCCAATACAGTTTCTTGAATAAGATAGTGTCCTGGGTCCCATTTGGCCCCTGGGCCATTTTAAGCTGGAGTCTTGCTGTATGGGTCAGGCTGGGCTTGAACCCCTGGGCTTGGGTGATCCTTCCTCCATAGGACTCCTGGTGGGTACCACCATGTTGATAGGATGCTTAGGGTACTTTTCTGACCGCTGGCCTCAGTATGAACTGAAGCAATACCTATCACAGAGTAAGTTCGACAAATATTGGATGAACATATGAATCAATGACCCCACAGTCCTGTTAGACTAATGTTTGACAAATGTTTGCAGAGTTGTAATTTTTCCCTTTATTGTACATGAAGTATTCCTAGTCTAGTCCATTTTCTTTCTCTTCCTCAACACTTTCCAGCTTTATGTTAATTTGCTATCTGACAGGCAGCTTTCTCTCCTGGCACAGCACTAAATCCGATCTCAGATCCGTCCTTTTGCTGTTTAGTGATGTCTGACTCGTTGCTCATCACCTTGAACGTGTACATTCTTATTTTATCTCTCTACTTCACTATTCAGTTGTTAGCTGCCAGTGATATTTCCACTGCCTTTGACTCCAGGTTAGCTTCAGCTCAGGACGATTTTGTAAGAATGGCTGTGGTGATGGTTTCTCACATGACCCCCGCTGGTGCCCACTTCCTGTCCTCATGCATTTCTATAGTCTGTTCCCCACGAGAGCAGACTGAACTTAATGACTTTCTCTTAGCAAATACCAAAAGTAATGGGATGTCACTACCAAGAAAAAGACTGTGATTCCTGTCTTGCTGTTTCTCTCCTCTCTCTCTCTCTCTCTCTCTCTCTCTCTCTCTCTCTCTCTCTCTCTCTTTCCTTCCTCTGATAAAGCCAGCTGACATATAGGGAGAGCTATCTAGCAAGATACTAAGGGTATCTCAGTGGAGAACTCAATCTTTCACACCAATAGCCTACGAAGACCACAACCCTGCCAACATCCATTTGAGTGACCTAGAGGCAAACCCTTCTCCACTTGAGCCCCAAGAGACACAAACCTGATTGTAGCTTTCTGAGACACCTGGAGCCAAAAAGGCTCTCAGAAATTACAATAAAAAAACCACACATGTTTTAAAAAACACATGTTCTCCTGTTTGCTTAAAAAATCTTATCCAAGCTGTTCATTTGTGCTCTGACTTTGTGCTAGTGCAATACTTTATTCTTTCATTCAAACAAATGTTTGCTGGATTCATTAAACTCAATATGCAGTTGCCATTGGATCTTTCAAATCTGGATGCATGTTCTCATGTTACTTTTTTCCTGATCTGAGATTTCCTGTGATATTCATATGGTACACTAACAGTTTGCTGTTTTAAAGTCACTATGTTTGGGGTTATTTGTTATGCAGCAATTACAGCTAATACATTCTCCACTGAGATGCCAGCCAGGCATACTTGTATAGGGTCTTGTATTACAAGGGGATAGAACTGAACTTTCTTCCCCTAGTCTGAGTGCAGGGTGTGGGCTAGGACACTTTGCTGCTTTAAATCCTCCTGGAACTGCCTTATATGTCCTCCTACACACCTCTAAATTCCAGTGAGGCTTAAACTTCTTTGGAAACAAAAATCAGGAGCCCTTGCTGGTGACTGTGTTGTACAGTGTCTCATCTGTACCATGAGACAGTGGAATGCTGGGATGCTTACCTGCTTTAATTGGGTAGCCACAATTTAATAAGCTCAATGTTACCGCCACGAAGGTGGTGGCACTTTTTGTCTTGGGTTTTATGGCAATATTACTTTTCAAATAAATGTATAATCCACCCACAGTCATCTCAGTTGAATTCTTCACTTTTAAAATCAGCATTTCATAAAATTTTCAAACATTGTTTATTTCTCATTATTATGGGGGTGGCAAAGAATAGAATGTTAAACCTGCAAGAACTTCCACAAAAATGATTCTATGCTTAAATAAGTTTGGAAAATCCTGCATCTGTTGTTGTGTCACTTGGAAATTCATTATACCCATAAGAAGATGTAAAGTGCTTTTAAAAACATCAACGTGCAGGTTACCAATTTACGGTCGTATTTTGTACCTTATATGGTAAGGTACTGTACCTTTCCCTATAAGACTCTGTGCCTGACCTCAAGATCCTTCTAACATGTGAACTGATAGCTAAAAGCTTGTCTGTGACCCTCACTGTACACTGACAGAGTTAAATACAGCTTTTCTCCAGCCCCTCTCCAAGCCATAGGTATGAATCCTGGGTCGCATTCCTTATACTTTATTAAATGCAAATGCCTACCTGCCTGCCCCATTGAACAAGCTTACATGCAGTGCCACCGTGTCTTACCCTGTGTTTCTATCATGACCTTGCAACACGTGAGGACGTTATTCAGCTGTGTCATTTGGTCCCAGGACCACCTATGGTCACCTCCATCCTATACAGGAATGTTAAGGTTGGTAAGTGATAAAGCTAAGATTTTTAACCCAGTCTGTTGATATCTAAGACTTGGAGATCTTTCCACTGAACTGTTCTCTGGCAAGTGGATTCACAGTGAGGATTTGGGGTGGCATTGAAAAACTGGATGGAAGAACGAGAAAAGAAAGTAAGACAAAAAATTAACAAACACTGACTGTTCTCTCTCATATACACAAGGGGGCGTGCTGTATGGCACTGCTCCTGGAGAGAGGTGAACAAATGTCCACTCACCCCAGCTAAGGAACCAATGAGAGACCACAGTAAGGACCCCAACAAAGTCCAACTTGGGAACCATGAGTTTATTGGGGTTACTTACAGGAACATTGCTAAGGGGTTAGCTAAAGGACCATGGATAACTCAGTGGCAGCCGCATTAGCTACATGGCTGATGACTCAAAGGCTGGACTCTGCTCAACTCACAGGCAGCTCAAGGGGTCAGGGAGGCTCCTGTCCTCAGCAGTCCCTACATCCTTACTGTATATGTTAACTGAGGAGCAAAAGCCTAGTCCATCTAGTCAGTTTCAAGGACTTCCTGGGGTTTTTCAGTTGTTTACTTTCAGAGTCTTGATGAACCTTCCCTTAGAACTTCCTGGGTGCTGATGAGCTTCCCTGTAGAATGGAATGTTTCAACTCTGAGGAAATTGCTATACAGGGCACTAATTGAAGGGAATAAAGGGACCATCAGAAGTGGGAAGAAGACAAAGGAGGGTGATGGAGGACAAATATATGCAAATCGCAGTGGTGTAAATGCACGAGATGTCATAAATAAGTCAATTATTCTATATACTAACTTAAAACTATTTTAAAAAGAAAACATCCCACTCCTTTGAGATTGTAAGTTTAGAAATGCAACATAACTTCTAAGAGTTTATAGCTACTTTCTAGAATTTTCTATCTTGGAGCTAATAATGCCTCTGGTTCTGAATGTGCTTGAATTGCTTCCCAGGGCAGTAATGGTCAGGGACCAGAAAGCAAATCCCTGTAATGTTATGTGACACCGATGGCTGGGGATTTGTCCCTCAGCCTCTATGCCCATTTGTCTATCTTCCTCTCCATTGTCAAAGACATTTGACAGCCATAGCGAATGAGACATCTGCTTTCTTTTCAGATTTGTCTCCTTCACACTTCCTATTCTCCCATGAGCCTTCACTGACTGTCAGTTCCGTTTGGCCCCTCGGTTTTGCTCTAAAACTGGTTTTATTTCCTGCATTTGTCTTAGCCGAGGCTCTCATTACTTGAATCTCTCTCGCTTGCACTTAAGAGTTTGTCATCTTTCCCACACGGCCGCCCCCACCGCCCATCATCCATCTTCCTTCACACCCTCTGCCTTCCCCTCCCTCTCCTGCTTCTTGTAGAATTACCCCTTCATGGCTATCTTGTTCCTAATACAGACCATTTACTTTGGAGCTTTTTAGCAAAGCATCGTTTTTCTTTTTGTTGTATTTGGGAGTTTTTGTCCCCTCTCCACAATTCATTTCTTTTTCTTTCTCCCTCTTTTCCCCAAGAACTCATTCTCAGTGTTTATGGAGGCAGGCTTCCTAAATGTCTTTTTGACTCCCTAAGTCTCGGTAGTTTTCTCTGAATCATGCACTCCTTAAAATAGCCGGGCTGACTATGCCCATTCAACGTGTAGGCAGTTGTCTCAATGAGAAGACTGAGTCTTCAGATCTTGTCTAAAACCCTGAGAAGTTGCAGCCACAAGGGATGACAGCATCCTAAGAACTGACCCCCTTCGTAGAGTGGGGTCATCTGTCCCATGCTTTTCCCCAAACAAAAAAGCACCTGCAACTTTCTTTGCTCAAAGCCCTCAGGTGTCTAAGCCCACTCAGCAAGATTACTTAAGAGCTTACTGGGAAGGAGGGCTAAGGCTGTTAAAGTCCTGAAGAATAACGACCCCAGAGTCTTGAAGCCTTAGGGAAAAGCACTTTCTTTTTTTGTTTGTTTTTTGTTTGTTTGTTTGTTTGTTTTGTTTTCTTTTTTTTATTTATTTTTTATTGATGCTTTGTGCATTTCATACATCATTTTCCAATTCAGTTCAGGCATATTTCCCTTTCCCTTCCCCCCTACCCCCACTCCAACCCAGATCATGCATTTTGCCATAACTGTCCTGCATCTTTCTCTCAGTTTTTTTTTTCATTTTTTAGCTATAAGTGATAATTCATGAGTACAAGAATCCTTCATATGAAACCAATTTGCAGGCTGTTGTGCCCAAACCCCCACAGCCCCACCATCCAGCGGGGGGTGAGGGGTTATATGTTCAATCAAGTTGATCAAATGAGTGTCCAGACTACATTGCTGTATTTTCACCATTGAATGGGGAAAAGCACTTTCTTCCAATACCTAAGAGAAGAGCTTTGTCCCTGGTGCCTCGTGCCATGGTCCAGGACAGAGAGTTATGTCTCCCTTCTCCCCATTCGGGGAGCCTTTACTCTGGGGCCACACTTGTTCTTATGAAAACAGCTTCAAGTGATATAGAAAAGTATCAGTGTTAAGGCCTCAAATTCTCCTTTGCTATGTTGGTTCTACAATTACAGCCTCTTAATCTTAGCAGGCTGTGGGATTCTTACAGTTAGGACACCAGTACTGATAAATTATGGGAGGAAATGAGATCACTGTAATAAGCAAAGTGCCTGAGACATCTAAGTAAGACAACCAGGAAAATGAGAAGAGGCAGTGTGCGATCCCTCATCAGCATAATTACTGTTTTGATAATAGCATCTGTTGACTGTCTACAGAGAGTGTCAGTGTTCTAAGCAAGTCATGTGAGGTGACTCACTTTATCTTCACGAGAACTCCATACAGTAGAGTGTGATGGTAACATGATTGGATTGAAAGGCACCAGGATTAGTAAAACTCACTTCTCAGGGTCTATGAGGGTGTTTCCAGAGATGTCAACTAACAGAGGAAGCATGCCCGGGATGAAGGTAGCACCATCCAATAGGCTGAAGCCTATCTGGCCTAAAGAAAGACAGCTAACACAGGCCTATTCTCCCTCCCTCTCCCTCCCCTTCTCCCTCTCCCTCCCCCTCTCCCTCTCCCTCCCCCTCTCCCTCTCCCCTCCCCCCTCCCCCTCTCCCTCTCCCTCCCTCTCTCCCTCCCTCCCCCTCCCCCCNATTTCCACTGCCTTTGACTCCAGGTTAGCTTCAGCTCAGGACGATTTTGTAAGAATGGCTGTGGTGATGGTTTCTCACATGACCCCCGCTGGTGCCCACTTCCTGTCCTCATGCATTTCTATAGTCTGCTCCCCACGAGAGCAGACTGAACTTAATGACTTTCTCTTAGCAAATACCAAAAGTAATGGGATGTCACTACCAAGAAAAAGACTGTGCCTGTCTTTGTGTTCTCTCCCTCTCTCTCTCTCTCTTCTCTCTCTCTCGCTCTTCTCTCTCTCTCCTCTGATAAAGCCAGCTGACATATAGGGAGAGCTATCTAGCAAGATACTAAGGGTATCTCAGTGGAGAACTCAATCTTTCACACCAATAGCCTACGAAGACCACAACCCTGCCAACATCCATTTGAGTGACCTAGAGGCAAACCCTTCTCCACTTGAGCCCCAAGAGACACAAACCTGATTGTAGCTTTCTGAGACACCTGGAGCCAAAAAGGCTCTTGCGAAAGACAATAAAAAACACCAACACATGTTTTTAAAAAAACACATGTTTATCCTGTTTGCTTAAAAAATCTTATCCAAGCTGTTCATTTGTGCTCTAACTTTGTGCTAGTGCAATACTTTATTCTTTCATTCAAACAAATGTTTGCTGGATTCATTAAACTCAATATGCAGTTGCCATTGGATCTTTCAAATCTGGATGCATGTTCTCATGTTACTTTTTTCCTGATCTGAGATTTCCTGTGATATTCATATGGTACACTAACAGTTTGCTGTTTTAAAGTCACTATGTTTGGGGTTATTTGTTATGCAGCAATTACAGCTAATACATTCTCCACTGAGATGCCAGCCAGGCATACTTGTATAGGGTCTTGTATTACAAGGGGATAGAACTGAACTTTCTTCCCCTAGTCTGAGTGCAGGGTGTGGGCTAGGACACTTTGCTGCTTTAAATCCTCCTGGAACTGCCTTATATGTCCTCCTACACACCTCTAAATTCCAGTGAGGCTTAAACTTCTTTGGAAACAAAAATCAGGAGCCCTTGCTGGTGACTGTGTTGTACAGTGTCTCATCTGTACCATGAGACAGTGGAATGCTGGGATGCTTACCTGCTTTAATTGGGTAGCCACAATTTAATAAGCTCAATGTTACCGCCACGAAGGTGGTGGCACTTTTTGTCTTGGGTTTTATGGCAATATTACTTTTCAAATAAATGTATAATCCACCCACAGTCATCTCAGTTGAATTCTTCACTTTTAAAATCAGCATTTCATAAAATTTTCAAACATTGTTTATTTCTCATTATTATGGGGGTGGCAAAGAATAGAATGTTAAACCTGCAAGAACTTCCACAAAAATGATTCTATGCTTAAATAAGTTTGGAAAATCCTGCATCTGTTGTTGTGTCACTTGGAAATTCATTATACCCATAAGAAGATGTAAAGTGCTTTTAAAAACATCAACGTGCAGGTTACCAATTTACGGTCGTATTTTGTACCTTATATGGTAAGGTACTGTACCTTTCCCTATAAGACTCTGTGCCTGACCTCAAGATCCTTCTAACATGTGAACTGATAGCTAAAAGCTTGTCTGTGACCCTCACTGTACACTGACAGAGTTAAATACAGCTTTTCTCCAGCCCCTCTCCAAGCCATAGGTATGAATCCTGGGTCGCATTCCTTATACTTTATTAAATGCAAATGCCTACCTGCCTGCCCCATTGAACAAGCTTACATGCAGTGCCACCGTGTCTTACCCTGTGTTTCTATCATGACCTTGCAACACGTGAGGACGTTATTCAGCTGTGTCATTTGGTCCCAGGACCACCTATGGTCACCTCCATCCTATACAGGAATGCTAAGGTTGGTAAGTGATAAAGCTAAGATTTTTAACCCAGTCTGTTGATATCTAAGACTTGGAGATCTTTCCACTGAACTGTTCTCTGGCAAGTGGATTCACAGTGAGGATTTGGGGTGGCATTGAAAAACTGGATGGAAGAACGAGAAAAGAAAGTAAGACAAAAAATTAACAAACACTGACTGTTCTCTCTCATATACACAAGGGGGCGTGCTGTATGGCACTGCTCCTGGAGAGAGGTGAACAAATGTCCACTCACCCCAGCTAAGGAAGCCAATGAGAGACCACAGTAAGGACCCCAACAAAGTCCAACTTGGGAACCATGGAGTTTTATTGGGGTTTATTACAGGAACATTGCTAAGGGGTTAGCTAAAGGACCATGGATAACTCAGTGGCAGCCGCATTAGCTACATGGCTGATGACTCAAAGGCTGGACTCTGCTCAACTCACAGGCAGCTCAAGGGGTCAGGGAGGCTCCTGTCCTCAGCAGTCCCTACATCCTTACTGCATATGTTAACTGAGGAGCAAAAGCCTAGTCCATCTAGTCAGTTTCAAGGACTTCCTGGGGTTTTTCAGTTGTTTACTTTCAGAGTCTTGATGAACCTTCCCTTAGAACTTCCTGGGTGCTGATGAGCTTCCCTGTAGAATGGAATGTTTCAAACCTCGGGACTTGGTATTACAGGGCACTAATTGACAGGGAATATAAAGGGACCCATCAGAAGTGGGAAGAAGGACAAGGAGGGGATGGGGGGACAAAAATGCAAAATTCGCAGTGGTTGTAAATGCCCCGAGATTGTCATCTACATAAGTCAATGATGTATATCCTACCGTAAAAACAGATGTGAAAAAGAAACCATCCCACTCCTGTGAGATTTGTAAGATTAGAAATGCACATAACTTTCTAAGGAGTTTATAGCTACTTTTATAGTAATTTTCTATCTTGGAGCTAATAATGCCTCTGGTTCTGAATGTGCTTGAATTGCTTCCCAGGGCAGTAATGGTCAGGGACCAGAAAGCAAATCCCTGTAATGTTATGTGACACCGATGGCTGGGGATTTGTCCCTCAGCCTCTATGCCCATTTGTCTATCTTCCTCTCCATTGTCAAAGACATTTGACAGCCATAGCGAATGAGACATCTGCTTTCTTTTCAGATTTGTCTCCTTCACACTTCCTATTCTCCCATGAGCCTTCACTGACTGTCAGTTCCGTTTGGCCCCTCGGTTTTGCTCTAAAACTGGTTTTATTTCCTGCATTTGTCTTAGCCGAGGCTCTCATTTCACCTTGGAAATCTTCTCGTGCTTCTGCACTTAAGAGTTTTGTCATTCTTTCCCACACGGCCGCCGCCCCCACCGCCCATCATCCATCTTCCTTCACACCCTCTGCCTTCCCCTCCCTCTCCTGCTTCTCTGTAGAATTACCCCTCATGGACTATCTTGTCCTAATTACAGGACCATTTACTTTTGGAGCCTTTTTTTAGAAAAAGCATCCGTTTTTCTTTTTGTTGTATTTGGGAGTTTTTGTCCCCTCTCCACAATTCATTTCTTTTTCTTTCTCCTCTTTTCCCCAAGATAACTCATTCTCAGTGTTTATGGAGGCAGGCTTCCTAAATGTCTTTTTGACTCCCTAAGTCTCGGTAGTTTTCTCTGAATCATGCACTCCTTAAAATAGCCGGGCTGACTATGCCCATTCAACGTGTAGGCAGTTGTCTCAATGAGAAGACTGAGTCTTCAGACATGTCTAAAACCCCTGAGGCAAGTGCAGAACAAGGGATGACAGTCATCCTAAAAGAAACTTACCCCCTTCGTTTCAGAGTGTGGCATCTGTCCATGCTCTTTCCCCAAACAAACAAAAAGCCACCTGCAACTTTCTTGCTCAAGCCCTCAGGTGTCTAAGCCCACTCAGCAAGATTACTTAAGAGCTTACTGGGAAGGAGGGCTAAGGCTGTTAAAGTCCTGAAGAATAATTTACGCCCTAGAGTCTTGAAGACCCTTAGGAAACGCACTTTCTTTTTTTGTTTGTTTTTGTTTGTGTGTTGTTTGTTTTGTTTTGTTCTTTCTTTTTTTTTTTATTTTTTCTTGATGCTTTGTGCCTTTCATCAAATCATTTTCCAATTCAGTTCAGGCACATTTCCCTTCCCCTTCCCCCTACCCCACTCCAACCCAGATCATGCATTTTGCCATAACTGTTCCCTGCATCTTTCTCTCATGTTTTTTTTTTCATTATTAGCCAATAAGGATAATTCATGAGTTACAAGAATCCTTCATAATGAAAACCCACTTGCGGCTGTTGTGCCCAAAACCCCCACAGCCCCACATCCAGCGGGGGGTGGAGGGGTTATATGTTCAATCAAGTTGATCAAAGTGAGTGTCCAGACTACAGGGCGGATTTCACCATTGAATGGGGAAAAGCACTTTCTTCCAATACCTAAGAGAAGAGCTTTGTCCCTGGTGCCTCGTGCCATGGTCCAGGACAGAGAGTTATGTCTCCCTTCTCCCCATTCGGGGAGCCTTTACTCTGGGGCCACACTTGTTCTTATGAAAACAGCTTCAAGTGATATAGAAAAGTATCAGTGTTAAGGCCTCAAATTCTCCTTTGCTATGTTGGTTCTACAATTACAGCCTCTTAATCTTAGCAGGCTGTGGGATTCTTACGTTAGGGGGGGGGGGGGGGGGGACACAGTACTGATAAATTATGGGAGGAAATGAGATCACTGTAATAAGCAAAGTGCCTGAGACATCTAAGTAAGACAACCAGGAAAATGAGAAGAGGCAGTGTGCGATCCCTCATCAGCATAATTACTGTTTTGATAATAGCATCTGTTGACTGTCTACAGAGAGTGTCAGTGTTCTAAGCAAGTCATGTGAGGTGACTCACTTTATCTTCACGAGAACTCCATACAGTAGAGTGTGATGGTAACATGATTGGATTGAAAGGCACCAGGATTAGTAAAACTCACTTCTCAGGGTCTATGAGGGTGTTACAGCGAACCTGTAAACTAACGAGAAGCAAGGATCAGGATTGAAGGTAAGCACCAGCCAATAGGCGGAATAGCCTAGCTTGGTCCTGCAAAGAAAGACAGTAGCAAATCAAAGGCAAGAGGAGGAAATAAACATAGCAAGAAACTGGAGAAAGAGAACGAAAACGATAACGAGACCGGAAAAATGGGAGAATTCTCCACTTAAACCCTACCCATTCCTTCTACCTACTCTCTCCCTCCATCCCCCCACCCCCCACTTCCCTCTCCACCCTCCCTCAAGCCAGGAGTAGCCTTGGACTTGCCAAGGCCCTGGCAAACCCCAGCAAGCTGCCGCTGCTGTCTGTTCACATTCTCCTGGTTCAACTATTCTGCCATTATCAGAACATTTCTCCCCCTAACAGGCCTGTTGGAAATAATTATAAGCTTATTATTAAATTCATATTAACTCATTATGAAATTTAAAGAAAACCCGCACTGACTCAATTAAGCATATCAGCCATTATTTCCTCTTAGTCTCTGTATTTGGTTTTCAGGCTGCAATAGAAAAATCATATGATCAGGATGATACATAATCATATTTTTGGTTGCAATTTCTCTCAATGTGAGGGGTTAATACTATTCGGTCACACAGTTATAAGCCTAAGAAATAAAATGCTATTCATGGCTTGCTTCTGAATATTACTTGTCATAAGTCAATCTTTCGGGGGTTTTGTTTTTTCACTTTAATTATTTATATAGATATATATAATATAAATATTATAGTATACATATATATCTCTCTATTGGTCTCTTTTCGAGGACCGGGTCTCCCTGTGCTCCCAGCTGTCCTGGAAACACTCTTAGACCAGGCTTGGCCTTGCACTCCAAAAAGATCCACTGCCCTCTGCCTCCAGAGTGCTAGTATATTAATTAAGGGTGTGCGCCACCACGCCGGCTTTTTTTTTTTTTTTTTTTTTTTTCAAATCTAGACCCGTTTCCCCCCATCCCCCCACCCCTCCAGAGCTCATGCATTCTGCCAAACATGCTATTCATCTCTTTCTCAGTCTTTCTCAATATTTTCCATGGGGAAGTTGACTGTTTTGAGCAGAAGTTCACTGTTTCGGTCAGTTCCTTGATGCAGTCCTTTCTGTTGTTGTTGTTGTTGTTGTTGTTGTTGTTGTTTCCAATATGCATCACTCCCAACTGCTTTGGACAAAAGCTCAAGTGGCCATGCACAGGAAATACTTACAATTGGGTAATTGGCACTAGCATCCACAGATGAGGGATACCATTCTTTGTTTGTTTTTCTGGGACTGTGTTACTTCACTCAGCATGATGTCCTCTAGCTCCAGCCATTTTCCTACAAAGCTCATGATGTCGTCTTTCTTTACTGCTGCATAGAACTCCATTGTGTAGATATACCACATTTTCTCTATCCACTCATCAGTTGAGGGGCATTTGGGTTGGTTCCAGCTCTTTGCTATTGTGAATAGAGCTGAGATAAACATGGCCGTGCATGTATCTCCGCAGTGGGGTGTGTTTTTTACTTTTTGAGACTGGGTCTCCTTGTAGACTCTGCTGGCCTAGAATTTGCTATATAGACCAGGCAGGCCTCCATCTCACAGAGATGCCTCTCAAGTGCTAGGATTAAAGGCATGCACCACCATACCCAACTGTAAACATTTTTTAATATTCAAATTTACAAGTCCTATAGTAACAAAAACTCATCTGAAACTGAATTGGGCCAAAAGCAGAGGAGAAAAAGACTGATCTCACTTTGTTTGCAAAGATGCAGGGCAAACAGAATCAATACTACAGGCACTGTGCAAGGATAGAAATGGGCTGCCAATTCTGCCCTGTGTGTCTATGTGTGTGTCTCTGTGTGTGTGTTGTGTGCCTGTGTGTCTGTGTGTGTGTCTGTATGTATGGGTATGTGTGTGTACCACAAACACACATGTGAAGGTCAGAGGACAGCTTTGACTCTCAGCACTTCCCTTCCTTTGTTTGAAACAGGGTCTCTCATCGTTCACCTCTCCAGGTCCCAGAATAGTTGACTTATGAGCTTCTCGAGAATCCTCCTGTTTCTACCTCCCATTTCCCCATAGGTATGCTGGGATAACAGACGCCTGCATTACAGTGTCCAGCTTTTATGTGGATTCCAACCAATTGTCAAGATTGGCCAGCGAGAACTTAACCCACTAAGCCATCTCTCCAGTCCAGCCTGGCAATTTCTTTAAAAGTATACACTTACCGTACTTTCCATTTCTAGGTATTTAGCCAAAAGAAATGAAAGCTTACCTTCATACAATGACTTGTACCCAGATAGTCATAATAGTCAAAAACTAAAGACAGAATATCCAACAACTGAGGGGATAAACAACAGGTACTCAGCAAGAGCAAAGAATGAGCTCTTACTACATGGAACTGAGTGAATGGGTCTCAGAACCATGACACTGAGTGAAAGAAGCTAGACAGAAGGACACATACTACATAATTCCTCTATATAAAATTCTAGACAATAAAACCTACTTGATAATGACAGAAGCAAATCAATTGTTGTGTGAGGTTGGGGTGCAAAAAGATTACCAAGGAGCTTGAGGAAAGCTTCAGAGTTTATACCTTTATTATCTTAGTTGTGATTTGATGAATATGTAGTTATTGAACAGTATATGTAAAATTGGCATAGCTTGTTATGCTAATTATAACTCATTAAAGCTACAAAACAGGTGAAGATGTTGAACCATAAGACCGATATGCTTCCTATTGGAGAACAGATGGAATCAGGGTGAGTAGAAGCAAGGATGTTAAAGCCGTCCTGATGCACTGCTTCCCAGCTCTTCTCAGTACCCGGATGTCCCTGCAAAGTTGACTCACACTGCTTCCCAGCTCTTCTCAGTGCCCGGATGTCCCTGCAAAGTTGACTCACACTGATGCTACACAGCATGGAACTTGATTGCCCAGGACAATGTCTCAACAGTTCAGTGATCTAAGAAGTGTCCGTTCTCCCAGTCCCAGAGTGAACAAGCCCACAGAGGCATTGCTCATGGTGACCTGGTACCACGTCCCTCACCTAAGCTAGTCACTGTGGCCAAAGGCAAGAGAGATATGACTGACTGTTTGGGAAGTTACTCAACACCAGTGTTGGTGATTGGATGTTTCCAGAAGAAACAGAGTATATGTAAAATGACCCAAAAATAGTCACAGAAGGGAACTGTTGCAAGCCAAGAATAAATTCCAAGTTTTGCTTATTCTGCCGGCTTTAAGAGGGCTGCAAGCTATGTATTAAAATACATTCATGAGATCTCCTGAGCCCAGCGGCAGGAAGAGGGGAAGATAGGTAGGAACTGGGTGCCTTGGCGAGCTGATTGCTGATCGTTTGGTCCTGCTGTCTTTGGTTTGATTGGCCTTTGTGGCTGTGAGGTTGGAGTTATCCCCCCAGCTGGGATTAAAGGTGTGGTCTTTGGCTTGATTAGATCTAGTGGCTGTGGGGGCGGAGTTTCCTTCCCAGCTGGTATTAAAGGCAC
>VZQC01001040.1:136954-189981 GCA_009823505.1 Rhizomys pruinosus
GATGTCTGAGGAAACACCTCAAGAACTGCTCACAATCATTACCATTAAAGGAAATGCAAATCATAACCATTTTAGATATCATCTTATTCCAATGAGACTGGCTCGGATCAAGAAACACAAATGATACCAAGGGCTGGAGAGGTTGTGGGGAAAGGGGAACACTCATCCACTGCCTGGTGGGAATGTAAACTCGTTACAGCCACTATGGAACGCCAGTGTGGAGAACCCTTGGTAAGACTCGAGAATAAATTGCCACCGACCCAGCCATAACCATCCTAGGCGTGTACCCTCAACTTACGCCACCACAGAGATACATGCACGGCCATGTTTATTTCAGCTCTCTTCACAATAGCAAGGAGCTGGAACCAACCTAAATGCCCCTCAACTGACGAGTGGATAGAGAAAATGTGGTACATCTACACAATGGAGTTCTATGCAGCAGTAAAGAAAGACGACATCACGAGCTTTGCAGGAAAATGGCTGGAGCTAGAGGACATCATGCTGAGTGAAGTAACACAGTCCCAGAAAAACAAACGACGAATGGTATCCCTCATCTGTGGATGCTAGTGCCAATTACCCAGTTGTAAGTATTTCTTGTGTAGGGCCCCCTGAGCTTCTGTACAAAGCAGTTGGACATAATGCATTTTGGAAACAACAACAACAACAGAAAATACTGCATCAAAGAACTGACTGAAACAGTGAACTTCTGCTCAAAACAGTCAACGTCCCCATGGAAAATATTGAGAAAGACTAAGAGATGGAAAGCATGTTTGGCAGAATGCACAAGCTCTGACGGGGTGGGGGAATGAGCGGGAACACGGGTCTAGATTTGTTAAAAATAAATAAATAAATACAATTAAAAAAAAGAAAATACAGTGACCACCCCTCCCTCCTTGTCCAGGGTATATTAATAACTATAAATTAATATTATAAAAAAATAAATAAATAAAAAATAAAATACATTCATGCCGGGCGTGGTGGTGCATGCCTTTAATCCTAGCACTTGGGAGGCAGAGGCAGGCGGACCTTTGTGAGTTCCAGGCCAGCCTGGTCTACAATGTGAGTTCCAGGACAGCTGGAGCTACAGGGAGACCCTGTCTTGAAAAGACAAAAAAATAAAATAAAATAAAAAAATAAATAAAATACATTCATTTTATTGTTTATCTGTGTAAGTTAATATGAATAAAGAAGAAATTTATCTACCTGCAACTATTTGAGTGGTCATTCTGGGAGGATGTTTTAATGTTATTATTTAAGAATGATCTAGGGAACCTCTTCCCCACTCCAGGCTCTGAGTCAAAGATGACAAATTAATAGTACACATGTCTTCACTCCCTTCCACCCATACCCAAGGTTGGCATCTAATAAATCAAAGGACTGCTTCCCACTGAACCTGGATGTGGTCTCAAGGTCATGATCGACCTTCAAACGTCCCCTAGCTAAACTCAGTTCCTACCTTTTAAAATTAGTCTCTCAGTTTCCTTTTGGGAGGAGCTGCCTTGGATCCCATTCCTACTTGGAGAATTTCCTCAAGACCCCTTCCTACTTCATTTATCCACATTCATTCTTCAATCATTTATATAATTCTTCTTTTCATTTAAACGTCAAGTCACCTCCAGACATTATGATGTCCCACCAGCATGACTTTGAACAAGCTATGTAAACTCCACACTCTTTGAAAACTAAGAATGTTCAAAGTACTGACTTTCAAGTGCTGCTGTGGTGAGCACACTATACAGTGGGCATTAACAGAGGGAATATATTCTAAGAAATGCACACTTAAACTTCACTACTATTTGACCATCATTGTGCTTACACAGGCCTAGATGGGACAGCCCACTACACATCTCAACTACACAGTCTGTGCAGTCATGCATAAAGTCCATCACTGACTGAAATCGTCATCTGGTGCATGACTACGTACATTTCACATTCTATGCCTAATCACTCCAGGTTCCTCCTCCCACCTGAACCAGAATCTCTCCATCAGCTAGCCCATCACACCAGCAATCTCAGCACTGGGAAAGCCAAGGTCAGAGAATTACAAATCCAAGACCAGCCTGAGCTATCTAGTAAGACTCTATCTCAAATAACTGAAACATGTCTGTCATGCGTATCAGTCTTCATACTACTGAATATTGAATTTATCAGATAGTTGAACTAAGTTTAAAACAAATAATTATCCCATGTTCTTGGTTTTCCTAAACCCCTGGCAATATTTTTATTTTACATTGATCTTTGACATCCTTGTTTATGATCACTAAGAAGGGCATTGTGGGTACTAACAAGGGGAACTCTAATGGGGAATGAAAAACTTAAACCTAGCTTAGGTTTTTCATCTACACCGCCTACTTCTAGAATGTATTTTTTTTTCAATTTTCATCTTTTATTGATGCTTTATGTATTTCATACATCATTTTCCAATTCAGTTCAGGCATATATCCCTTTCCCTTCCCCCCACCCCACCCCAACCCATCCCAGATCATGCATTCTGCCGTAACTTTCCTGCATCTTTCTGTTTTTTTGTTTTGTTTTCATTTTTTTAACAATAAGTGATAATTTGTGAGTACAGGCATCCTTCATGTAAAACCGATTTGAAAGCAGTTGTGCCCAAACCCACACAGCTCATGGGTCCCACCATCCAGCAGGGGGGGCTTGTATGTTCAATCAAGTTGATCGCATGAGTGTCCAGTCTATATTGTTGTAGTTTCACCATTCACCCCAATCGCAGCCTTTACATTCTACTGTACCCCCTCTTCTGCAGATTGTTCCCTAGGCTTAGAAAAGGGGCACAGGTGAATGAGAAGCAAGTCTACTTTCTCTGGAGCTGTTGTCTTGGTCTCTGTTCAATTCTGGCTGTTTCCTTTCATGGGCTGACAGCTTGTCCAGGCATAACCTTTCGATCCTACTAATGAAGCACAAGCAATTAGATATATAGGTATTTAAACAGTACTAATTGTTATGGTAGGTTACTTTGGTATAGACACAGATGTTTGGATGGTATGTTAACCCATGAATTACATTTTCTTCTGTTAAGTATGACAGGGTCTTCCTGTGGCTTATAACATCTCCTAACCATTAGAGGATGTAAGCTTGTGGCATCAGCCATGGGTTATTCCTCCAAGGAGAGAGCTAATAGCCAATTAGATTTGGGATATACAGACATACGGCTGCCACTGCTGGACAGTATTTCCAGGCAGGTGAGGTGTAGCTGGTGCTGATGGAGGAGTCTTGCTTGACTCAAGGAGACCTATATTTGCTTTATTGGTTTAGTGGCCTTTGGTAACACTCTCTGGCATTCCAGAGACCATCTATATGCTTGCAAGTGCGGACTCCATACATCTTTCCCATGTTTACATCAGGTCTTCAACAGCAGGGCCTTGTCGCCTCTCTTCTTGCAGATATCCCAGTTTGGAAGCAAGGAGCCTTTACATTTTATGGGGGCTTGGATCCCCTGGCCAACATCTTCTTGGTAGAATAATCCATTGTTGATGTCAGAGCTCCTGTATTAATATATTTTGCTTAAGTGCATAGCTTAAGGAGACTTTAGCATTATTTTTGGTTCTGAATAGAAAATAATCCTTTTCACAGTTTCTATGTCTATTAGTCAATTAAAGAAGGCAGTTTTACTGGTTTTACAAGAGAATACCTCTATAACAGTTGGCTCCAATCTACAGCTGGAGAATGACCTCATCATCCTAATATTTCTCCTTATTCTATGGGGGGAGTTAAAAAGTCACTTTTTTAAAACCTTGCGGCACCTAGAAGGTACGCTTCGTTAGGACTCATTAAAAAATAGTTGTTCTAGTAGGATCCACAGAGGGTCTGAGGTCGGCACATCTGGAGGTTTTCTTCCCTTCAATGCCCAGAGGAGTCAATCCTTCTGCTGGCACTTTCTGGTACATCTACTCACTGCAAAGCTGCTTTTCTTTCTCAGCCGTGAAGTTGGTGATACTCTGGCCTGTTGGACATACAAATCCTTTCCCGTAGTTAGTTTTTAAGATTTGGATTGCGAGGTTTTTTTGACAAAAAGTTTTTCATATCTATCTGTCCCCCCCTTTTATTTTAGGTTTTTGTTTTTGACCCATGAGTCTCAAAAAGCAGTTGTATTATACGTACCTATAGGGTGAAATCAAGGCCACAGATTTCATAAAATTTGCCCATGCTGTTTTGGGTGCTGTTTATGATTAACTTGGGAAACAAAATTAATTTTTAAGTAAATACCTCCTATAGGCGGAAAGAGATTGCTACAAGGTAATACTATACTACAGCAAAATTGGATAGAGAACATTTGTATAGTGCCAATCCCAAAGTTATTGTTATACAAAATTTTCATGTAAAACTATGTGGACAACGCAATTTATATCACCAATTAACTCAGATGTATACTGTTTTTATCAGCTTAAAACCATGTTGTTTATATACACATTTTACTTTTACTAAGTCCTAAAACACACCATGTAATCCTGTAAACAAGTCTGGGCAAAACTGGATACTTATTGAACTCACGTCAAATAAATATGCGACCAATCGAATATCATAGAAGGAATCTGGGAGAACTCCCTCCGTTTGTATCTTTCTAAAAAACTTGAGTAGTAAGGTTGTAAGTCCTTTTTTGAAATATTTTATAGAATTCTGCTGTAAAACCATCTGGGCCTGGCATTTTTTGTTTGGACAGAGTTTTATTACATCCTCATTTCTCAATATTCAATATTATGCTGATTTAACTGTCAGATTCTTCTGGTTGAGCTTTGGTTATTCCCAAGATTTCAGATATTCATCCATTCTTCAGGTTTTCAAACTAGTAAGTATAGAGTTTTTGAAATATATCGGTAGATGCCTGGATCTTTTCATTTTCTGTTGTGATATTTCCCCTTCACACAGATTCATTGATTTGGAGTTGTTCCTCTTTCTTTTGGTTAACGTGTTAGAGGTCTGTCCTATCTTGTTTATTCTCTCTCACAAGAACCAGCTGTGGATTCATTGATTTTTTTTGTATGGTTTTCTTTGTTTCTATTCATGATCTCTGCTCTATTTTTTATTTTCTCTTGTCTGCTTGCGATTTAGGGTTCATTTGTTGTTTGTCTCTCAAGTACTTTTAGCTGAGAGGTTAGATCATTCACTTGTGTCTTTCTGTTTTTTTATAGTAGGCAACTTAGAGCTATAAATTTCCCTCTAGAGACTGCTTTTAAAGTGCCCATAGGTTTTGCTCGTTGTATTATCGTGTCATTCAGTTCCAAGAAGGTATTTCTTTCTTTCTTTATTTCTTCCTTGACCCATTCATTATCAGGAGTGTGTTGTTTTGTCTCCAGTGTTCTTGTAGTTGTAGGGTTTTATCCTGGTGTTGATATTGAGTTATTGCACTGTGGTCTGATAGAATGCATGAGATTATTTCAACTTTTTTGTATTTTTGAGTTTTTCCCTGTGTCCCAGTATAGGATCTATTTTGGAAGAATGTTCCATGGGTGCTGAAGGAGAAAGTAGTCTTCTGGTGTTTGGGTGGAATATTCAATAGAATACTGTCTATAGATAGAGGTCAATTTGGTGTATTGTATCATTCAATTCAGATGCTATCTGTTTATCCTTTGTCCTGTTGATCTGTCAAAGGACTTAGTGGGGTATTGAAGTCCCCTACTATTAGTGTGCTGGGGTAATCTGAGCCTTGAGAATCTGAGAATTGGTCTTTTACGATTGGGTGCACAGCACTTTGGTGCATATATATTCATGATTGTGAGATCTTCATTGTCAATGTTTCCTTTATGAAGGATATAATTGGCCTCTTTGTCTCTTTTGATTTATTTTGCTTTGAAGTCTATTTTTATGATACTTAAAATACAACACACTGCTTTCTTTTTGGTACCAGCATTTGCTTGAATGTTTTCTTCGCATCCCTTCACTTTAAGTTGGTGTCTGTCTGGAAATTGAAATGGGTTTCTTGAGACATCATATAGATGGATTTTGTTTTCCTAATCCATTCTCCCAGTCATGCCTTTTTATTGGGAGTTCCCCATTAATATTAAGTTATAATTGAAAGATGGATGTTGTTTTTCTTTCACTTATATCATTTGGACTTTTAGTCTCTGATTCTACTCCTATGTTTATATTTTTATTAGTTTCTTTTCCTAGGTGCTTGAGGTAGTTGTCCCTTCTTCTGCCCTTTGAATTGCTTCAAGTATTTTGGTTTTTTATGCTTTGATGTATTCCTGGACATGGTAATTTGGGAATATCTTGGTTTTGTTGGAAGTTTCGTCTCCGCTTCAACTGTATAGAATTTTTGCTGCTAAAGTTTCTGGGTTGGTATCCTTTGATCTTTAAACATTGGAAGGTGTTTGTGCGCCATGTTTTTCCGTTTTATGGTTTGCGCCGAGAGAGTCCTAGTTGTAATTCTGATGGGTTTTCCCTTGTATGTGACTTGTTGTTCTTTTGTGGCCTTCAGAAGTTTATCTTTGTTTTGGGCATCTAGGATTTGACTTATGATATGATGCGTGGGGAGGTTTCTTTTCCGATCTTGTCTTTTGGAGTCCTATGTGCTTCTTGTATGGAAGGGTTTAGCTCTACTTTTAGTTTGGGGAAGTTTCACTATTATCTTTGAAAGAGTCTGATCAATCTATTTCTTGAGATTCTTCTCCTTCCCTCGATGCCTATGATGGGCGGAGGTTTGATCTTCATAGTGTCCCATATTTACCTGGTTTTTCAGTTTTGTGTATTTTTAAATTTTCGATAAGCTTTATTTGAGTTTTTTTGTTGCTCTGTGTTATCTTCCAGGTCGGATTATTCTTGTTCTGCTTCCTCCTCCTTATTTCTGAGGCTTGTTTCCTTTCCTTTCTTCCTGGTTGAGATAAGTGTCTATTTCCTTTTTCATTTCCTCCTTGATTCCTTTAATATATCCATTTCCTTTATGAGTTCTCAATCTCTTCTTGGTGCCCTTGCTTCGTTGGTTGGCTTCCTTTTTTTCGGTGTTTCTGACTTCCTAAGTTGTGTTTTTTTTTCTCGGATCTCTCTTTCGATCCTTTTGTTCTTTCTGAAGTTTGTCAATATATCCCTCTAGGTCCTTTTTGAGTTTTTCATTCTCTCTCTTTACTTCTCTGAATTCTTCTTTATGTTCTTTAATTTCTCTGCATAGGTCTGCAATTATTCCTCTAAGGTCTGTTTCTGGGGTCACCTCCAGGGGGATCCGATTGTAGCTGTCTCCTACTGGGCTGGTAGAGCTTGGTGCGGAATTATCCTGCACCTTTCCCATGTTGTCTCTTAGTCGTGTCCCTGGCATGTGGGTTTCCCTTTTGTGATTCAAATCTCAAATGCCTTTTCAGTGTGTTGAAGGCTGAAAGCTTGTTTTATTTTGCTTGCCTCCTTCCAATGCTTTTCTTTTTTTTTTTTTCCTTCCTTCCCTCCTCCTTGTTTATGGGGTGTTGACTTGTCTAGGTTTCAGGCTTTCACTTTTGTTTATATATTGGATATTGGAAGTCTCTTCCTTTCTTATTCTGAATGTTCTCTTAATCCACTGGATACTCTCTCCTCAATTCCACTTGTTTGGGGGGCGCAGGGGGCAGGGTGTATTCCTGACTTAGCACACGCACCGGTACCTGCCTGGAGCAGTGGTGGGCTGCTCCTGAGCCACAAACCCAGGACCACTTCCCACTTCCGACTATGGGGGGGGAGGGGGACACCCAGCCAGGCAGCCACACTCTGGTAGGGCTTAGGGGTCCAATCTAGATCCACCAGCCACTGGCCCCTCTGCCACAAGTCAGCAAATCAATTTTCCAACACCCCATTGGTCAATGCCCTAACTTTTTACCTGCCTGGAGCAGAGGCGGGCTGCTCCTGAGCCCCAAACCCAGGACCACTTCCCACTTCCGACTCTAGAATGTATTTTATCAGCAATAACTATTTTCATTTTCAGTGGCTGTATAACATATTACCACATGCTTATTATCTCCTAGTTCCTGTAGGTTAAGTATAGCTTATTTGAGTCTGCAGATCAGGGCTTCTTAAGGCTGCCATATAGCTGGTCACAGTCACCTTATCATCTGAAGTTTGACTTGGAAAGGATCTATTTCTTTTCTTTTTTTTTTAAAGATTTTTTAAATTAATTTTATTTATTTCTGCATGTGTATGAATGTACTGTCTGCATGCAAGTCTGTGCACCCGTGTCGTGCAATGCCGCGGAGGTCAGAAGAGGGTCTCAGATTCCCCTGGAACTGGAGTTCTCCTGGAATTGGAGTTTCAGATGGCTCTCGGCCACCATGTGGGTGCTGGGGATTGAACCCGGGTCCTCTGTAAGAGCAGTCGCGCTCTTAACCGCTAGGCCATCTCTCCAGCCCTAGAAAGGATCTATTTCTAAGTTCATTTATGTTGTCAATAGAATGCATTTGCTCATCTCTATATGATAGAAGATCCTGGTCTCTTATTTGCCATAAACTGGAGGCTGCTCCACCCCCTCTGTATTGAAATATCCTGCAGCTGCCTACCCCACAGCCCTCTCTATAGACACATGACTATCTGCTTCATCAAGGATGGAAGGCAAGAGAGTCTCTCTAGTAGGCCAAGACTGAGCTTGACAAAATGAAATGTCATCACAAGTATGATATCCTTTCAAAACCTCTGCCATTGTCTGTTGGTTGGAAGAAAGTTCAGATCACAATTGTATTCAAAACAGAAGATTACAAGAAGGTGTCACACCAGAAGGCAGAGCTTGTGGGAAACATGAAAATTCTGCCTTCTCAGTGAAGAATGGCAATAAAGAAGGAAAACCTCAAGGCTTCACAGCTGAGCCATGAAACAATCACCATGCTCCTAAAATCTGTTCAAGCTGCTTTCTAGGAGGCAAACAGAAAACTCCTAACCTAACATGACCTTGGGTGTCTGGTAGAAAACAAAGTCTCCAACTTGAGGAGGAAGAACCGGGCCTCTTAGACCTCAATTAGAAGCAACAGGTGCTATAAGGTGGACCAGAGTCATTGACAAGTTCTGCCCTGCCCAGGTGCAGTTGTGCACTGTTCTACCAAGAGCCTCAGTTACAACCTACCAGCCCTCTATCCTGGGCTATTTAAATCCCCTCCCTGCTAGCTGAGAGGAGACAGATTTGAGCATGCTCCTGTCTCCTTGTGACTCAGCCTTCAATAAAGTTCTTGATGTAGAAACCTGTTGCCACAGTATTCCCTTCTGTGCAACAGCAGTAAGTCCATGCAGATATTCTTTTGCCCCACCAGTGTTCTCTCTCTCTCTCTCTCTCTCTCTCTCTCTCTCTCTCTCTCTCTCTCTCCTCTCTGATTTTCCTTCAGCCTTTTCACTATTCCATTCTAGTTTCCTCACATTGGTAACTAACACAGACATTCAATTAATGCTTACTTTGCAAGCACTATGGCCGAGTCTCCTTAGGATCATGGTAAGGAAGATGTATTAGTTTCCCATGAGTGCTCTAACGAATGACTACATAAACTTATCTTATAGTTCTGGACACCAGAAATCCAAATCCATTTCACTGGGACTGAGTGTCAGTGGGGCTATAGTCCCTCCAGAAGTGCTCCGTGGTGGGAATCCGTGCACTTCCCCATTCTAGCACCTGGTATTGCCTTTCTTGCATTTTTAGCTCATAGAGCTCCTTCCTCCAGCTTCAGAGCCAGTACCTCAGCACCTTCACACCTCAACTGAGGTTTTCATATCAGCTTCTGTCTTTAGCAAACCTCTCCAGACTCTTAGAAGGACCCAGTGATTGCATCTAGGGCCTACCCAGTATGTCAGCCAGCTTTCTGTTGCTGAGATTTAAAAATCAGCTTAAAGGAAGCAAGATTTATTTGCACTCACAGTTTAGAAGGAGCCAGTCCATACTCACTTGATTCCTTGGTGTCCTAGATAGAAAATCGTGGTAATGAACGCATGGTAGAGCAAAGCCACTCATTTCACAGAGACCGTGAAGCACAGAGGAAGAGGTTGGGTGGCCTGGGGACAAAGCACGCTTTTTAAGGCCAGGCTCCCGGAGATTCTACTCCCTCCCAATAGCCCATTGACCTCCAACTCCATCAACAGACTTTTCCATTGATGAGGTCCAAGCCCTCATGATCTAATCACCTCCCGAAGGCTCTACATCTGAGCAGTGCTTCTGCCTTGGGAACCAAGTCCTCAATACATGAACTTTGGGGAAACATTTAGATTCAAGCCATGATATTCAGGTAACTTGGATAACCAGAGTAAGCTCCCTGTCTCCCTACCTCAACTAAATCAAAACTTGAAGATCCCTTTTTGCCATATGAAATGATGTTCATAAGTTCCAAGCTCTATAACCCAAGTGTCTCTGTGGATCATTATTCAGCTGACCTCAGATAGATTTATGGACCTTTCTCTCAACCTCTGGAGAAGGAAGAGTGGCTGAGACCAGAATTCTATTGATTTGCCATAAAGCCACTATAATGGGGACTGAGCCTGACTACAGCCTTGCCAGCTCTGATTTAAAATATTTCCTGGCCCCAAACCCACAAAACACATAGACCTGAGTCTATGCCAAGCATGGGACCAGAAATTCTAGAGACGAAGAGGCTCTTGGAGATCATCAGTCCTGCCCTTTCAACCTCCCACATGGAGAATCTGAAACCCAGCTGAGAAAAGCTGCTTATCTAGAGTCACGCGTGTGCTTGGAGGAGCTGGGGGAAGTAAACTCAGACTCTTTCTACAACACCACACTGCCTTTCTCTTGCAGTTATCAGGATGTATTTGAAGTATTTACCTGCCCCCAGGAGACTGAGAACCCCTTGAGGACCTAAATGAAACTCAGAAAACTTTTTCTGCTAACATTGCAGAAGCATCTCAGATTTTGCAAGTCTTTGTCTCAACTACTCAATTCTCCTGATATAGATGACATGGAAATAAATGAGTAAACTGTATTCCAATGAAACCGTATTGACAAGAACAGGAAGTGGGTCAGATTTGGTCTATGGTCTATGGTTTGTTGATCCCTGGAATAGAAATAACAGCATTTATAAGTAATTACTCTAGGGTACTTAAAATATTAAGTATATTATAACATTTTTTGGTCTTCTTGAGGCAGGGTCTCCCTGTAGTCCCTGCTGGCCTGGAACTCACTCATGTACACCAGGCTTGCCTTGAAGTCTCAGAGATCCATCTGCTTCTGCCTTCTAAGTGCTGGGAATAAAGGTGCGCACCACCACACCCAGCAAAAAATGTATTTTTAAGCAGGGTCTCATGAGCAAAAGCTGGCCTCAAATTGATTATGCAGTCAAGGATGACCTTGGACTTCTGACCCTCCTGCATTCCCCTCCAGGGTGCTGAAATTACAGGCATGCACCACTATGCCCAGTTTTATGTATGCTAGGGATCAAACAGAGGACTTCTTGCATCCTAAGCCAAGCACTGTCAGTTAGGCGACATCTTGGGTCTCTAAAAGATGCATTTTAAGTTAGAGAGCTGGAAGGAAGATCCAGACCCTTCAATTTAGGCTGTTCCTCACCTGAAGGTCCTACAATGCCAATCATACATGGAAGCCATAAAGATCTACGCTAGTTAATTGTTCTCACCTCAGACCAATCGAGGCAGATTTTCTAGAAATTTTCCCTAAGCATCCATGTTGTTATCCTTACACCTACAAAGTTCAGCTTGAATGTGAATCAAGGACTACTGCTCTGAGACAGCATTTTTTTAAAGTTTGGTTTAAAGAAAAGACGAGCATGAGGAAGACGAGAGAGGAAGAAAGGAAGAGAGAGTGAGACCAAGGCACCAGTGCTCAGTCCTAGTGAGGCAGAGGCAGGCGAATCTCTAAAATTAAAAGAGAAAGAAGTCGAACAGGGAGTAAGCTTCGGCAGCAGGTTAGTTCCCAAATAATCCCTGCTTACATCTCGATTGCATCAGCAAATATTACAAACATGCGGCATCCAATTTAGGGATACAAAACCCCTAACATCAGGTTAAACCTAAGGAAATGATTCATTCTCTCTCTCTCTCTCTCTCTCTCTCTCTCTCTCTCTCTCTCTCTCTCTCTCATTCAAGGCTAGCTTGGTCTACATAGTGAGTTCCAGGCCAGCTGGGGCTATAGGGACACCCTGTCTCAAAAAGACAAAAAAAAAAATCATTAATGTTCAAAATATACAAAACCTATAAAATGGAGATGAATGATTGATATTACAAAAGAAATTTTCACTCATGTGTAAGGATTCTTAGAGGGCTCTTAACAGATATCTCCTTGGGGGTGATCAAGTGACCTCTAGAGCCCATTAATTGCTAGAGGAAGAGGCTGGGAAACTGGAGTTTTACATTTTAAAATGTAACAAGCAGCGAATGGTCTCCCTCATTTGTGGATGCTAGCACCAAATCCCCAGAAGAAAGGCAAACTAAACAACATTATTGTTATATTTCTGTTTATCTGAAAGCAACTATGTTGCTACAATGCAAATCTCTTAACCAGCTCTAGAATTGATCCACCACTTACTTTCAGACTCTGTAATTACTGTATAAGAGTGGAAAGTATGTGTTAATATTTTAGAGTAATATAAAATTAAAGGAGGAAAATGTGAATTCCTAAACATAAAAAAAAAGACAGAGTGAAAGATGTAGGACATTTATGGCAGAATGCATGATCTGGGGTGGGGTGGGGGGAAGGGAAAGGAGAATATGTCTAAACTGAACTCAGAAATGATGTCTGAAATATATAAAACATTAATAAAAGCATTATAAAATAAAATGTTTGGTGCCACTTCTAGTTGATAATCAAGAACAACTCAAGCTACAGTGTGGAAATGAGGAAGCATACCTTCATCACCCGCCTTTGTGTCAGGCCTCTCCTCAACATCAGTAGCTGCACCTGTAAGCTCCTGACTATTGAAAGAATTCGTATGGGAGTACAGGGTGCCTGGCATTAATCCCTGCCCCAAGGCACTCTGTTCTCTACCTTTAGACCCTAAATCCTGAGAAGAGATTCTCCCAAGAACATCCTGAGACTGGAAACAATTGCTTGTTGGTCCTTCCTGGTTGTAAGGAAAGAAGCTGAGGACAAACAAATGGGTTCCAAATATTGCACGAAGCATATTTATATTGAAAATGATCCCTGGAGATCTGACTTGGCATGCTCTAGCTTACTAGAAACCTCGGTCCTTGTCTCCTCACAGCTGGCTCTTCCATCCTAGGACAAAGGCACATTTTGAGTTGTTTATTTGGCTACACGGTGTCACCACTGTGGTGAAGCCCAGTGGGGGTCACTATAACAAAAAGAAAAATCCACAACTTTCTAATGTGTTCAGGACACATTTGAAATGTTTCCTTAGTGGAAGCAAATGAGAGGCAGGACCACGTGTGGACTCTATACAGTGGGAAGCTTTCTACAGGGTATGTTCTATAAGGCATTTCTAGAATCTTCCTAACACTTAACTCTTACATACTATCCTACATCACTTTATTTATGATGGGCCCCTATGTCATCGAACACAGAGACTTTTAAGCCGGATCTCTATCAAAATATTTTTGTCTAACCCCCAAAGGGGTGAAACAACATAACCCTATAAGTCAGGTCACCAGTAAGCAACAGAAATGGATTTCACAATGGTTTGGGGGCTGGGAAGCCCAAAGTCAAAGCTCCAGCAAACTCAGCATCTGGTGCAGTGTCCTTTCTTGGCTTATAGATGATGGCTACTTACTGTGTCCTCAAGCAATGGAAGAAAGCAAGGGAATTGTCTGGTGTTCATCATTCTTAATGTTTTATTCCCCTGACTTACTCATCTCCACCCAAAGCTCACACCTCAAAAGACATTGTATTAGCCTTTACGATTTAATATGTGAACTGTCAGCAAATGCAAGTATTTTATACATAGCACAGACTTCCTTGGGGCATATGGAGACTGACAAAATTGAGGTTTTCTCACATAGCCATTCCTTCCTTTTGCCCTCAGAAAAGCCCAGCCTCGGTGAGAGTTGAAGAGGATCTCCCACCATGACTTTGAAATTAGGCCTCAAACAGTTTGGCATCACTCACACAAACCTAGTGCCTTCGTTTCTCAACTGTAGTAGGAGGATAACAATGATGCCTTCTCCCAACCCTGCAGAGTAGATTAGATCAGATCACGTGAAGTATTCAGAAGGCACATGGCTTATGCTCAATGCCTGCTGCCCTTCAACGTGTAGTCAGGGGCAGCTGGACTCAACGGAGGACAGAATTCTACTCCTACAAGGCTGCCTGTGCCCCATATGATGTGATATTACTTCTCAAAAAAAAAAATGCTCAGAGGAGTCAGACTCAGCCTCTAGACTCTGCCTGAGTAGGGAAGAGGCAAGCCTGTCCATAATTCTTAACAGTTCCAGGCTCCTTGCCAAGAGCCTCTGTGGTTCACTAGCTAGAAGTGTTAACTTTGCCTAGAAGAAAATCTAAAGGAGAAAAAAAGTGACCATGCCACATTTTGCTCTGGAAAATGAATTGTTCACTGTCTCGTCTTACTGAAAATGAGCCAGCTTCTGCAAGCAACTGCTTACTTTATCAAGAAGAAGAGACAGTTCAATACAGTGGCTGCCCATGCCTTTTTGAAGCAGCCCAGCTTTTGAACCATCCATCATTACTTGAACCACTCCCCTTCCATTTACTCAGCACATATCCTGGGTCTGTGCTGATCTAGAAGCTTTGGGTCTAGCAAAGAAGAAAACAGAATCCAATCCTCACTCTTAGGGAGTTCAGATCCCAGTGGGGAATCCAGACAATAAACAATATAGACATCAAATTATATGCTGGGTAATGCAAGAGTCCAGGAAAGAAACACACAGAGACAGAGAGACAGACAGAAAGAAACAAAGACAGAAACAGAGAGACAGGAGGAGGATGGGTGGGCACCAGGTACGGCTGCCTTTGCAGAGTTTTCCTGCAGAGGTCCTTAATGCCTGTAAGCTGCAGATGGCTCGGCCAACTCATGCTTCTCTCTAGGACTTGGCATCTGAACAGAGACTTCAGACACAGCCACCTTCAAAGATGCTTCTACAGCTGAGGCCGACTTCATTGTATACTTGCAGGATGACAAGGATCCAGGGCAATCACACCCGTGGGGACACCCTAGGCTGTCCAGTCCTGAAGCCAAATCTGGACCAGGCCTTATTTCCTCTGTCTCCTAGTTGCTTTCAAAACCACAGATCCATTTCCGACTTAATCTCACTGGCACCCCTTCTGTCATTTTGTGTGCAATGCGTAACTCAGACCAGTCAACTTCTGCTGGGGAAAAGAATTAACTAAATTATATGCATTGCACTTTTAGAGGAGACTGTAGTCTCACAAGTCCAGCTTTATTAAAAACAATCTAGAGAAACATTTCCAGCCCCCTCTTCCCCCGGGACATTTCTTCAGAGAGATGACAAAGATAATGAAAGAAACGTCAGTTATTATTTGTTCTGGGCAAGGGGCAGCAAGGCCAAAATGAAAACGATGTCACAGACTGCATTAGTTTGGACACAAATAAACAGTGACCAGGAAGATAGAGGCCAGGAGATCTGCTTGGATGCTCAAAACTTCTCATGCCTGGGTAATGGATTATCTTATGCAGACTGATGGAATAATTCCACAAACCACACCCCCACTCCTAAAGAACCATGATTATGCGTGGTTTCCCCTCCAAACACCACAAAGGGATCTCTGCAGTGGGGAAGGGAGTCAATTTCCTTCCCTCCATGGGACTTCACAGCAGGTAAATATTGATTACATTTTCCTGATGCCTCCAGCCATTTTCTCTGATACTTCTGCCTGCTTCTAGGTATGAACCTGCCTCCACCCCCACCCCTTCATCTTGTCTACATGGGAATATCAGATCAAGTGAAGAAGAGATTTTTCCTAACGGAGCTTGGTAGAGAGGCATCTTCTGATTGTGAACACTGATTCACATTCCCAATATTGGTATCCTTGGAAATGATAGCGAGTGTCCACTCCTGCAGTTTGGAAAGACAGAGCATCCGATCTGACCCAGCAAGTAGAGACAAGCAGGAATCTAGACTGTTGTAGAAAGTGCCTGGTGCTTTGAGCTCTTCAGTTAATTATTGCTGAGCCTCAGAGACCTGAGCATCCGTACCATTACCAGAGGTTTCAGGGTGAGAAGACAGCAGGGAATTGGCAGGGACTGGTGATTAAGCCTTCAGACACACATGGGGTGTCAACACTAGTGCCAACAGGCTGGCAAGTGAGTTCCCACTGTCTCATCTTGCCTTGAGCACAGATGCCTCACAGGCAAGATTTGTGCACAATGCCCACAGTCATCTTCCCCTGATACCAGCTTCGTGGTCATGAGTGGGAGGGAGGGGCAGAAGTGGAGAGCGTTGGCCACATTCTTATCATGGAAACCTCCCATTGCAGAACCTAAGTGGCTGTCAAGGATAATGGCTCATAGCAAAATTGTAAAAAATAAAAAAAGCAAGAACTGATGGGGAAATGGCCTCGCTTTAGATTGCGTTCCACTCAGCATGGCAGAGCACACACCTCAGAACCACCCTGCAGACCTGAGACTACAAAGCTGCAGTGTTTATCCATCATCTCCATCTGCTATTGGGTGACTTCCAGGGACATTAACTCCTTGGCACTTCCAGCTCACCCTTTGCACTCAGCATCTGTTCCTGTGTCCAGAAAAATTCTCAAGAAGATGGTTGCAAACATTTGAAGTTATATACTTGGCAGCATGCAAAGGAGAGTGCCTGAAAGATGGGGGGTGGGGCCCCAAGATCATCTTCTGCATCACTGTACTGGGGGGTCACAGCTAGTAGCAGACGATGGCTATTCTAGCTTCATTTTTGCTGCTGCGTTAAAAACACTCTGCCCAAAAGCATCGGAACTCTACTTACTGGCTTGCTTGCAGACCCCAGCTTAACTAGCTTTCTTCTGCCACCCAGGACCACCAGCCTAGGGAATGGTGCTACCCAAATTGGGTTGGTCCTTTCTACATCAATTAACAATGAAGACAATCCACCCCAGAAATGACCACAGACCACACAATCTGGCCTTGGCCATCCCTCAAATGGCCAAAGTCAAAAACCTTCCTACTCAGGTGATTCTAGGCTGGATCACATTGACAGTTGAAGCTAATGAGGATGGTGGCCAAAAGAACTCTACCTTCAAGGAAAGAGCCTGAGTAAGCTACTAAGATTTCTAGGCCAGTCTTTTGATCTAACACATGAGAAAGTGATGCCTTCTCCACCTGCATCATACATAGCAATGCATACAGCTGTGGTACCCCATGCCCAGCCTTCCCCAAAGTAGTCAGTAATAGAAAATGAAAGATACAAGATGGTTCATGAAGTCTCTCACCATCTCATTTTCCCTCGTCACACACGGCTTGAAGCTTCCTTCCTGTTCTCCCCCACCTCATTTACACGTTCACCCTTCAGTGACCTGGTTGAAGTCTGTACTGTGTCCCATCAGGTGGTCTTGGCGGGTGTGGGTTTCTTTATCAGTGATGCTTTCCCTCATCATCCACACCATTATCACAATTGCGCTTGCTTGCCTTGTTTAATCAGATCCATCGCAAAGGCCTTAGGGCAAATGTCACGCCCACAAGGAAGCCTGATTGGATGACGTGGTTCTGAAGTTTAAATTCCCATATTCTCTACATGCATCAGGAAAATATTATCAAGCATGCAAAGTAGTAAATAGAAATGGGTATGTTATTTGACTTGGTAGTTTTGTGTAAGAATTTGGTCTAAGCAAATGTTTCAGAATCATGTAAAAAAAATCTAGGTTATTTATTTAAGAATGGTTATATAGCATGAAGGAGAGAAAGTAACAGGAATGATGAAAGAAAATAAAATATCCACACTAAGTGACTAGCTAAATATGTTGCATACAGCCATCCAATTTAGCCATGAGAAATGGTGATGTATGTGTGCCGTTTTCCTTTCTTTTTTCTTTTCTTTTTTGGGGGGGATCTTATTTTTGAGACAGGGTCTCCCTAGTCCCAGCTGGTCTGGAGCTCTCCATGTAGACCAGGCTGGCCTTGAACTCAGAGAGATCTGCCTGCCTCTGCCTCCCAAGTGCTAGGATTAAAGGTGTGCACCACCACACCCAACTATGTGTGCAATTTTCAACCTGATACATTGCTAATTTTTAAAATGGATCATTGAATATTATTCTATACTCAATACTATTGGTTTCTGAAGATTTCTTCAACAGGAACTCAGATGTTTTGATGTTCTCTGACCTGTTAAATATATAAAAGGACTTGATTCTAAGGGGGGGGGATAACCGAGTCATTCAAATAAATTCCCCTTTCATCAAAAATTGCCAGGAGTGGTGGCACACACCTTTAATCCTAGCACTTGGGAAGCAGAGGCATGTGGATCTTTGTGAGTTCAAGGCCAGCCTGGTCTACAGAGTGAGTTCCAGGACAGCTAGGGCTATAAGGAGACCCTGTCTTAAAAAGACCAAAAAAAGAAAGAAAGAAAGAAAGAAAGAAAGAAAGAAAGAAAGAAAGAAAGAAAGAAAGAAAGAGAAAATTGCATAAATTGGAATTGATCACAGGGACACCCACATCAAGGGGAAGATCAGGATGAGGCTCCCACTTCCCACAGCTCTACTCTGCGGCCTGGATGACTCCCCGAGCCTTCTGTCTTTTCCCTGCACACCATTACATACCTTCCAAGTTTCAGTTAAGTCAAGAAGGAAACACAGAGAATCAAACTTCAAACCAAGAGACACTCCATTCTTCACATTCACTGATAATTCTCCAAGGTTACATTTAATTTGAGATGCTCCACTTGCTTTCACCTGGTCCCTGTCAGATCTGTCCCCAATAGTTAACACTAAGAAAAGGAAAGAAAGAAAGAAAGAAAGAAAGAAAGAAAGAAAGAAAGAAAGAAAGAAAGAAAAAGAAAGGAAGCAAGCCCAGAATGGCTGGGACCAAAAGGAGATAAGCATATGTTTGTGCAAGCTGAAAAATTGTGCTATATGGAACAGAGTCCAAATAAATCAATAAAAGCAGTTTCAGACACGCACTATAGAGAAAAACTGTTAATTACTGGTATTACCATTGATATCCATTCATTTGAGACTTTTGTTCAGGCAAAGCAATTGCTTGCTCCTGTTATATAACCCAAATCAAGAGAATTTACACAGAATGGAAGGGGGAAAAATATTCTCAGCTGAAACTCAGACAAAAGGACTGAGGAAAAATGAGACAAGTGGTATTTTCTGGAGACTTACTGAGACAAATCAGCTCAGAAAAGATATGAACCTGCCCAGCTTCATCCTAATACCATCCATCCTAACAGGGTTGTATTTTCTGCATATAAATTTCAAGTTTGAAAGAGCCCAGATAGGGACCCTTTTATGAAAAACACTCTGTGATGAAAAGGTTTGCCTCCTTATCTAAAGGGATTTTTATTCTTGTTGAATCCTTTGAAAGCAAGGGCTCTATAGACTCGAAGACCTGAAGGAAGATCCACTGCTGTCACGACATGGTTCAGTGACACCTACATGTCTGCTGAAGGCTCCTGAGTAGCATTCCTCATAGTAAAAGTGAGCAGAGAGATGCATCAATGGGAATCTGTGTGAAGTGCTCAGTCCACGTGTGAGCAGGGAAAGAAGCCCATTCGAGCATTTCCACAAGAATGATAAACAGGGAGTTATTGCGAGGATGACACGGGACCACGGTGCTGAGCAGGAAGGAGCAGGAAGCCATCCTAATCTCATGCAGTATATTTAGAAGTCCAGACAGATGCTGACAAAGGTCCCATGATGCTTAAGGAAGAATCAAAAATCTAAATAAAGACAGGATCCAAATCTATATTTGCACAAATTCACCATCAGTTGCTTCATGGTGGTCTTGCCAGAGATCAACAAACAAGAGAAACCCAGCGTTGTTTCAATCCCAGGAGATGAGGGCCTGGGGTTATTCACAGTGGGCCACAGCCACCATCCTTACCTCCAAACATTTTCCTCACCCCAAAAGGGAAAAACCCTACAGACACTATGTACAATTGCTTCCTAGTCCTCATTTCCCTGTTCCCTGCTTTCTGTTCTTAAGGCTTTTCCTATTCTCCATATTTAATATGAACATAATCACACTATATGTGATCTGTCCCTGGCTTAATTAATCATAACGTTTTCAAGGTCCATACAGGTTGTTGCATCTAACAGTGTTTTACTCCTTTATATGGTTAGATAACATTCCATTGTATGGAAATTCCACATTCTTTCCATCCATTCACTTAAAGAACATTTGTTTCCCATGTGGTTCATTGTGAACAGTTCTATTATTACTATTCAAGGTTTTACTGAATGCCTGTTTCTTTTGACACACAGCTAGGAATAGCACTGACAGGTCATCTGATCATTCTGTTCAATCTTCTAAGAACTCAGCTAACAAAATGTTAACAAGTACTACAGCAATAGAAATATCCATGAAAGTACCATGGAGTCTCAGGGCTGGAGAGATTGCTTAGTGCTTATGAGCACTGACTGTTCTTGCATAGGACCTGGGTTCGATTCCCATCACCCATATGGTGGCTAAGAACCTTCTTTAGTGACAGGTGCCACCTTTAATCCCAGCACTTGGGAGGCAGAGGCAGGTGGATCTCTGTGACTTCAAGACCTGCCTGGTCTACAGAGTGAGCTCCAGGCCAGCTGGGACTAAAGGGAGACCAAGTCTCAAAAATATCAAAAAAGAAAAGAAAAAAGAAAAAAAAAAGTACCATGGAGTTTCATTGATCCATCTTTGGAAACATGTTCATCCCTGAAACAATCAATGTGAGCTGAAAGATGGAATACCCTGATTGGTGAAGATACGTCTTCAATAACTTTGCAATATGAAAAGCTTCCTACCCAAATGATGTGGACTGGAACAGATGCTGGTGCTGTTGCTGTCATTATTGTTGTTAAAATTAAAAATGAGGGTCTAGGGAAATGGTGTGGTCAGTAAAATTTTTGCTATGCAAGTGTCAGGACCTGAGCTCAGATCCCTAGCACCCATGTAAATAGCCAGGCATAGTAGTGTGCAGCATAGCAGCTGCACACTACTTCCCAGCCCTGGGAAGGCAGAGACAATTGGGTCCCTGACCCTCCCTGGCCAGCTATTCTAACCAAGTAGGTGAACCCCAGGTTCAGTGAGAGATCCTGCCTCAAAAATAAAGTGATAGCCAGGCGAGGTGGCACACCCCTTTAATCCTAGCACTTGGGAGGCAGAGGCAGCAGATCTCTGTGAGTTCAAGGCCAGCCTGGTCTACAGAGTGAGCTCCAGGCCAGTTGGTACTAAAGAGAGACCCTGTCTCAAAAAGACCAAAAAATAAATAAGGTGGAGAGTAATTGAACAAGACTCCCAGTGTTGGCCTCTGGCCTCTACATGCCCACACCCCCACAAGCATATATGCACAGACACATGAACATATGCACATCCATACAATATACATATATATATACACACATATATGTGCATAATCAAAATGATATTTCCAGAAGAATGAAGAGAACATGAAAGATAAAAGCAGAAGGTGTGTACTTCACCAAAAAAGCAATAAATTAACAGTCTTTAATTATGATACGGAAAGGTGTGACTGACATTTTTTAAGCAGTTTACATTTGACAGTACTTAGCAGAGAATATCAGTAATCCCTGTTGCAGAGATGAGAACAATGAGGCAAAGGGAATTTAAGTAACTCACCCAAGCTCACTCTGTTTACCACTAAGTAGAACGCCATGGTAAAAACATACCATATTTTCATTATTCATTTATTGACCGAGGGATATTTAGGTTGTTTCCATTTCCTAGCTACTGTGAAAAGAACATCAATAAACATATCTGAGCAAGTATTTCTTTAGTAGGAGGGTCCTTTGGGTATGTGGATGGAACCAGAAACTCTTTACATTAAGTGAGGTAACCTAGACTCAGAAAAAAACAAGCAATCCACATTCTCATTTGTGGATCCTAGTTCCAAATCCTTAAATGTGAATTTCATATTGATAATATATATTGTATATATTATATATATAATTTGTACACACACAGCAGGATCCAGGAAAATGGAAAGTAACCAAGGGGAGCTGGGCAGGGAATGAGCTCTAGAGAGGGAGATAGAAGAAACCAAGTGCTATCAATGGAGAAATGGGGAAAATGGAGGGTACTTTACCTGACAGAGAGAGAAAAGATGAAAGTCAAGGGTGGGGGTTTGTCTCTCTGTAGCCCCAGTTGGCCTGTAACTCACTCTTGTAGACCAGGCTGGCCTTGAACTCACAGAGATCTGCCAGCTTCTCCCTCCCAAGTGCTAGGATTAAAGGCGTGCGCCACCACGCCTGGTGATAAAAGTCTTAAGTGGTATGAAAACCAAAGGGAAATGCAGTATTTAATAAACCTACTAAGGAACATACATAGAAATGTGAGTGCATGTGTAGAGTGGCTATGTAACAAAAATTACACTGCCAGGCATGGGAAACTTCCCTTTGAGCTGTAATCCAAGAGAGTCCCAAAATAATACAGGCTAATGCCACCGCCCTTGATTGCCTCCCACAATGCTAAATACATGACATGCTTCAGACACAGGACTTAGAGCAATTGAGCTGGAACTGACCTAGAAGCCTTCTTCCTGAAGACACTCATAGTATCAGAAAATGGAGAAGAAGAAGAAGAAGAAGAAGAAGAAGAAGAAGAAGAAGAAGAAGAAGAAGAAGAAATAATTGAGAGGGACTTGGGGACCATGGGAGGAGGTGGGGGGATTTGGGAGCATAGAAATGAGACAAATAACGTATGAAATTCTCAGAAATAAAAAATGAAAAAGAAAGAAAGAAAAGGTAAGTTGGTGTGGGATTCGAACATATGGATCTCCAGTGTCATAGTTCCTATCTTTTCCTCTGCTCAAACCTGTGACTCACTGAGTAGAAAACATGAGGTAGGAAATAATCCAGATGACTACTTTAGTGGCCATATAAATATTCACTGTGCTAGGTACCAAAGCCCACATAGTCACCTGTGAAATATGTATATAAAATCTCCAGGAGCATAGTTGAATGCATACAGCCTCTATCTCTGTTGCATGGCATGTGAAGCCAAAAATAAGACATTCTTTATCTTCATCAAAACCAATGGTTATGCTCCTTACCAGAAAATCAATCTCCAAAAATGGCCAGAGTTTCAGAAGTCCACATGGGCACCTTGTAGACTACAGAATGGAATTAGTGCTCTCAAAGACTGTGGTGATTAAACACCATTGCCAAGCCTTCTTAGCCTCCTAAAAAGTAGAACTTTAGGTTGTTGATCCACATTATTGCTCTTGAATATTGAAAGTAGTTTTTCTAAATCATTTGATTTCATTCAATGCCACAGGATCCTTGGAGGGAAATGGACCAGACAGGATGCTTTCATGCTCTGGAGAGAGCTCAACACTATTGTTAACATGGTGCCATGTCTCCCTCATCTGTCTGAGCTGGGAACAGGAAGAAACATTTCCAGTGGCAGTCTCTAATAGGATTGTCATGTTTTTTACCCCCGCATTGCATCTCAGGGGATCTTTGTCATTTTTCTCCTGCAAATGACAATCTAGCATCTCTGGGCTCCCTGATTGCTGAGGGAAAATCATTGCTACACAGCGTGTCTCCTGTGGTGCTTTATAATTATAACAGAAATCGAATGTTAATAGAGCTGTCTGGCTAAAGATGGATCAGCACCCCAATGCCAAAAAACCCCTGCTATGTCCCCATCCTGATGATACTGTGCACTCATGCATATGGGTAACAATCAGAGCTGAGGGATGGCTCAGTGAGTGAAGTGTTTGCCCTGCAGCATGAGGACCTGAGTTCGATAACCAGGATTCAAGTCAAAATGTCAGATGTGGTGGCACACACTTTGCAAACCCAGCACTGGGCAAGTGGACAAAGAAGGATCCCTCAGGCACTCTGACCAGCCAATCCAGCCCAGCTAGTGAGCTTCAGGTCAATGAGAGACCGTGCCTCAGGGAAACTGGGTGCCATTCCTGAGAATGACACCTCAAGTTGTCCTCTGGCCCTCCCATGCCCAGGCACACAAATACACACACACACACACACACACACACACACACACACATATGCACACGCACATCAAAAAACTGTAAGAATCAAATTTAATCACATGAGATAAAGATCTTCTACAAGTACACTGACTCTCCACTAGACATTTTCTAATTCTGCACCTTCAGAATTTTATGTACTCATTCCTGTTAGCTGAAATGTCTTTACTCTTGTCCTTGCTTATCCAAACACACCCAATTACCTTAACTATTATTATCCTTAACTATTCATAAATCATTTAAAGCAGAAGACTCAATATCACCCTTAATTATACCTGCTCCCAGCTATCGAACAAAAATGGAAACAAAAGCTTTGCATTAAATTCATAGTGGATCCAAATCCTGGCTCCACAACATATTGCCTGTGTGATGTTGGGCAACTGACTTAACCCTCCTCACACCTTTTCTCCTAATTTGTAAACTAGATCTGTCACTTTTAAATGTCTAACCTAGCAGATCTGGTCTCCAAAGCATGTCCTGTCTTCAGCAATAGGGTCTTACTTTCAGGTTCTGGGAGGCAATCAAGGACTATGGCAATAGCCTGTGTCATTTTCAGAATCTTTTAGACTACACTGGCCAACGACTCAAAGGAAGGTTTCTCTTGTCTGGTACTATTCCTTCTTATGCAATCTCATCTTTGTATATGGACTCATGTAGAGGTATTGTTTGTGTAATTTATCAATATATTGTTAGACTAATATGATTCTCTCAGGATTCTTATCCCAGCAAGGTATTATTTATCCCTCCCCTCTCCTTTTACCTGTCTAGCCCTTCCTCCATGTCTTCTCCATTTAAAGTACCCCCCATTTCTCCCCTGATACTGCCAGGCTCCTGTGACCCCATTCCTGGGCTCCCTTTTCCCCTTTTATCCTCCTCCTCTCCTTCTATAACTCTTCCTCTCACCCCCCATCTAGACACCCTGATTTTATTCACTCTTCCCTTAGTATCACCTGTCACCTACTCGCCTTCTGTCTCAGGTTCCCTCTTTCCCTTTTCCTTCCTAATTCCTTTTCATTTACCTGGTTCCTGAAGTTACATCCCAATACATACTAACTTATAAGGATTTGGTGCTAGGATCCACAAATGATGGACTAAATATGTTGTTGTTTTTTCATGAGTCTGTGTCCTTTCACTTAGCATAACAGTTTCTAGCCTGATTCATTTACCTGCAAATTTCATGATGCTGTCTTCCTTTACTGCTGCATAGAACTCCATTGTGTAAATGCACCTCATTTTCATCATCCATTCATGAGTTATGGAACACTTGGGTTGCTTCCAGCTCTTCACTATTGTGAAAAGAGCAGCAATGAAG
The DNA here is from genome assembly GCA_009823505.1 of Rhizomys pruinosus. Classification (NCBI taxonomy): domain Eukaryota; kingdom Metazoa; phylum Chordata; class Mammalia; order Rodentia; family Spalacidae; genus Rhizomys; species Rhizomys pruinosus. Next base: position 162,252 of record VZQC01001040.1, read on the forward strand.
TTGGATGGGCAAGTATCTCTGCAATGGATGAATCCTTTGGGTATACATGCAGGAGTGGTGTGACTGGGTGAAATGGTAGGTTTATTTTAAGTCTTCCAAGAGTTCTGTACACCAGTTTCTAAAGAGGTTGCATGAGTTTGCAATTGCATCAGCAGTGGCATGGAGAAGATGGATTGGAAGTACAGGATTTCTCTGCATTTTGCCCCTGTCCATGGGCATCCATGGTGAGATCAATCCAATTGACCACAAAGAAGCCATCCCTCTGATGGAGGCTGTAGAATGCAAACAGGAAGAAGGCCTTGCTCTTCTACAGACATGAGGTGCTGATCCAAATCTTGGCATCTTCCATAGCAACACCACTCTTCACTGTGCTGTTTATAATGGGGGCTTGGAAGCAGCTATTCCCCTGCTTAGATATAAGGCAAACATCGAAGCAAAGAATCAGAATCAAATGACTCCAATTTTCCTCGTTCTGAAAGAAAAAACACTTTGGGAATATCAGAACCTTTACTTGAAATTGGAGCCAATATACATGCAACTGATTTTCTAGGTCAGACACTGTCATCAGTGCTCTTCTTGAGAGAGGTGTTAGTGCCAAGAAAAAAAACTACCCTCGAATGGACTGCTATGTGTTATGCAGTTACAAGTAAAAGGAAGATTCACAGCTTTTCCACCTTCAATATGGACTGAAGACTCATGGGCGGATAGAGGTAGTGTGGCTCTTACCGGAGAGACATTGCGAGATCAATCCAAAAGACCACAAAGAAGCCATGCCTCTGATTGAGGCTGTAGAATGTAAACGGGAAGAAAGCCTTGCTCTTCTACAGACATGAGGTACTGATCCAAATCTTGCATCTTCCATGGCAACACCACTCTTCACTGTGCTGTTTATAATGGGAGCATGGAAGCAGCTATTCCCTGCTTATACACAAGGCAAACATCGAAGAAAAGAATCAGAATCCATTGATTCCACTTTTCCTCGCTCTGAAACAAAACCCATTGGGAATAGCAGAACCTTTAGCTGAAATTGGAGCCAATGTACATACAACTGAATTTCTAGGTCAGACACTGTCATCAGTGCTCTTCTTGAAAGAGGTGTTGGTGCTAAGAAAAAAAAAAAACCTTCAGATGGAGTACTATGTGTTATGCAGTTACAAGTAGAAGGAAGATTCACAGCTTTTCAACCTTCCAATATGGACTGAAGACTCAGGTCTCTCCAAGAATCCTCCAAACCTTCAGTGCCAGATGGGGACTGCTGAGACATCCAGCTTGTGGACTGAGCTACTATTGAGGTTTCAGCCTCTTCAGAGTACAGACTGCCATTGTTGGACTACCCAGGCTGTATCACGGAGACCAACACAGGAAGATCAAGTCAAGATGTAGGGCTTACTGGACCTCATTTGGTGACCATGGGAAGGAAAATCCCCAGTGTGGATCACAAGGGCAGAACTGACGATGGCTTGGACTTGCCGAGGAGCCTTCAAATATGACATCTTTCAGCCTAATAAAGAAAAAAATCATAAGCTGAAGATGCTAAAACCTATGATATATGTGGCATGCATATGTGCATATTTTGTAGTGATGCAGATTGGAGAGAATAAACAACAACAACATTGCCAGAAGGACTGGGTCAAAGAATTAACTGAAGGAGTGAACCATTGCTTGAAACAGTAAACTTTTGCATTGAAAATCTTAAAAGATAATGAGAAAAAGATGAAAGACATGTGTGATGGTTTGAATGAGAGTGTCCCCCATAGGCTTCAAGTATTCAGACATTTTGTCCCCAGTTGGTGGCACTGTTTTGGGAGATCTTAGAAGGTGTAGCCGTGCTGGAGGAAATACATCACTGAGGGTGGGCTTAGTGAGTTTAACAAGCCTTGCCAGTCTCAAGTCTCTTTTCTCTCTCTCTCTCTGTCTCTGTCTCTCTCTCTCTCTCTCTCTCTCTCTCTCTCTCTCTCTCTCTCAGCTTCCGGTGCTCATTGGATATGTGAACCTCGGCTTTCTGCTCCAGCCCTGGCCACCATGGATTCTTCAATGGACTCTTAATTCCCTGGAACTGTCAATCGTAAGCTCAAATAAACTCTTCCTTTTATAAGTTCCCTTGGTCATGGTTGTTTTATCACAGCAACAGAAAAGTGACTAATACAACGTGTTTGGCAGAATGCATGAGCTCTGGTGGGGTGGGGGGACAAGGAAGGGGGCATGGGTCTAGATTTGATTGGAAATTTTGTATGAAATGCACAGAGCTTCAATAAAAATTGGCTTTGAAAAGAACAAAACAAATAAAAGGAAGATTAGATGATGATTAATACAGAGATCAACATCCAATGAGCATTCAGAGAATAAGAGACCACAGAGTACTCAGCTCTAAATGGGACATCTACATCACACCTCTTTGTCCAGTATTCAGGGATGCTTTCAGAAGAGGGTATGGAATGATTATAAGAGTCAGAGGGACTGATTTCTCCAGTGAAAAATTATTTGCCAGACCCAATAGCATCATTACACAGAGGAACTCCCAGTGGCTGGAATGGCATGGACAAGACTTGCATAAAGTCAAGCAAGCAGGTCAAAATCCAAGCATGGGTGGTGGAGGGGTTTGTGCAATCCTACCTCTATATGAGAAGCTGTTGCCAGCAGATAGCTTCTGGGAGAGGAGGAATCACTGTTCTTCAGGATTCTGGGTCGTGAGGGGCTACTCGTTCTTCAACAGGCATGCACGTACAGACATCCCTAAGTGAATTCATTGGGTATTAAATTTTTTAAATATGAGAGTGAGAGAGAAACACAAGAAATTGGAAGGAAGAAGTGATGACAATAAAAGGAATTTGAGGTGAAACCAAGGGGATGGGATTCCAACACACTGTGTGTGTGTGTGTTTGAGACTTAAATTATAAATTAAACAATTAATAAAACTAAAACTACAAAAGAAATCTTTTTCCCTCCCCAAATTAGTCTAACTGTGCAACCAAGAATATATGAGTCGGGCTGGAGAGATGGCCTAGCGGTTAAGAGCGCCGACCACTCTTGCAGAGGACCTGGGTTTGATCCCCAGCACTCACATGGTGGCCGAGAACCGTCTGAAACTCCAATTCCAGGAGAACTCCACTTCCAGGGGAATCCGAAACCCTCTTCTGACCTCTGCGGCATTGCACGACTCGGGTGCACAGACCTACATACAGATAGTACATTCATACACATACAGAAATAAATAAAATTTAAAAAGAAAAGAAAAGATAAAGAATATATGAGTCAAAGTAGGACTTAATAAGTTACTCCATGTGTGGGAAAACTACCTTCCAACTATGGGCTCAGTGCTATTTGATTCCCAGTACGCAAAGCTTAAGTTCTTGAACCTTATTTCTGATCACTTGCATAATTTTGGAAAAATTTGGAGACTTTCAAAAAATGCATTCATAGACTGTAAACTCTTGGCTACATTCCCGTGCAAAGAAACCCCTCCTGAGATACCTTCTCTGGCACCTAGTCCTTTGGAACTCTAAAGAAGACTCGCCCTTTGTACTTCATCACTCTAACTGAATGAATCTTAATTACACCACCAGGGATATGGAAAAAAGTGAGGGCAACGGTCCTTCACTTCCTGGCAGAAAACTCCCAAATCTGAGCGAGAAACTCCTAAGAAAACTCTGTGTCAAGACTGAGCACTGTTTGTGCAGTTCATATCCTTCTGTCATCAAGCATGAGCTACAGAAGGAACTTCCCATATACTGTAAGGAGGTAAAGCCTCGGGCCAGCTTCCTGAGGGCCACTCAGCTCCCCTGGGGGGAAAAAAGTCCTTCCATGCCTAGCATTTGCTCTGCACTCAGAGAACTTACCCAAGAAGAATGGAACACACAAACTTAAGGTTTCAAATGTCTTAAACACCAGGGCGTGTCCCTCCAGATAGCTTCCGCATCCACTACCTTGAGAGTAGCAGAAATCTCCAACGCATGCCCTGGGGGAGCGATGCTGGGCATGCAATCTTCCAACCAGAAACCCAAATCCAATTTGCTTCTAAGTGGGAAGAACAGTGAAACAGAGAAAATGGTGAAGTATCACACCAACCTGGGTCTGCCTCCTGTCAGGACAGCATCTGATGATACCAGAACACATGTCTCTATAGTTAGGGCTCCTCCCCTGTAAGATAAGATTCATCATAGGAGCCCCTACCTGGCAGAAATGTGAAGGTCTCCGACCACATAATCCATTAAAGCAGAGCCAGTAAAAAGTTAGTATCTGCTAAGGCTTTGATGGAAACATTCCAAAGGTGTTACCTGTACTTCATCACTGAATGTTACAACTCTATGAGACAGGGATAGTCTCTCTCTCTCTCTCTCTCTCTCTCTCTCTCTCTCTCTCTCTCTGTGTGTGTGTGTGTGTGTGTGTTCTATGTATTTTTTTGCGAGAAAGCAGAAATTGAAAGAATAAAATGAGGCTGCAGTGTAGGGACCTGTAATCCTAGCACTCGGAAAGCAAAGGCAGAAAGATGGTGAGTCTGGAACCAGCTGAGGCTACAGAGAAAGTTCCAGTCTAGCCTGAGATACATAGCAAGATCCTGTATCCAAAAAAGGAAGGAAGGAAGAAAGGAAGGAAGGAAGGAAGGAAGGAGGGAGGGAGGGAGAGAGAGAGAGAGAGAGAGAGAGAGAGAGAGAGAGAAAGAAAGAAAGAAAGAAAGAAAGAAAGAAAGAAAGAAAGAAAGAAAGAAAGAAAGAAAGAAAGAAAGAGAGAGAGAAAGGGAATTTTCTTTTCTTTGGCTTTGACAGCTAGGAAGTAATAGAGACTTGATTAAAACCCAGTCCAGGGGCTGGAGAGATAGACCACTGGTTAAGAGCACTGGCTGCTTTTGCAGAAGGCCCACGTTCAAATCCCAGCACCCACTTTCTGGCTAACAACTATCTGTAACTCCATTTCCAGGGGATCGGACACCCTGTTCTGTCCTCCATGGCATTGCACAACACAGGTGCACTTACATATATGCAAGCAATATACTCGCACATAAAAAATTAAAATAAATTTTTTAACATGTAAAATACAAATCAGTCTGCTTCAAACAGCCTTGGCTAATTTCATCAAATATTAATCCAAGAAGCCCACATCATTTGCAATGCCTGACTCCAGTCACATAGCCCACACTGAAGCATAGATTTGGCCACACCAGTGAGACAAGGACAAGCCTCTACAACCTCCAAGTTGCAAAACACAACCAACTATTAAAAATTTATAAACAAATCACCTGAGGGAACAAAACCCATTGAAAAAATACTTTCATATTCCTAAAACTGCAAGTAAAGAATTGTATATTTTCATTAAGTCAATACCCTAGGGGACAGGGCTTGCAGTCTGCTGATTTAGTATCCCTTCACTGAACAGCTTTGAGGAAAGTGAAGAGACTGAGGTCACAGTGACTGAGCACTTACTGTCAAGTACCATGCCACCAATAACACTGAGAGAAAGGAATTATTAACTTTAGTTTGCTGGGAGGACACTGAGGTATAGAGAAGTTAAACGGCTTGTCTAATGTCACTCAAAGGGAAAAGGAGCCTTTAAATCCAGGTTTGGGTAAATGCAATGCCACCTTAGGGACCAGTCCTGCAGTATGTGATAGATTTGATCCCCCCCCCCAGCATGTCCCAAAAGTACTTCTCATGTCCAGACTAGACTTTCTGGAGACAGTTTTCCTCAAGAGAAATGAAAATTAATGTCGTTGGGGCTGCCATCAAGACCAAGCGAGGCATGAAGTCTGAGAAATGGAAACCCTTTCCCAGAAAAGCCCTCCCTCCACATCTCCAGATGAGTGAACACTTCTGAACAAAGCAGAAGCTCTGCTGCTGCCTTATTAAACCATGTACACCTCTCTTTAATTCCCATCTCTTCTCCTTCCCTGAGCTTTGCTGGAGTATAAAGTTCTCTTTCCCTGTGATCTTTATGCCCTTAGAAATTACAACATGCTGAACATGAGCTTTAATTATGGAAAAAGAGATCTGCCGTGAAAAAGTCACACCTGAGGATTTTCCAGGGCAGAGGACCGACGGATCATGGTTGGCACGGCAATATCCTTTGCTAGAGTTGTGGGATTATAGCAAAATTGCAGTTATATAAATTGTACTCTGCTAGTGAAAATGCTATGTCAGTGCTTTTTGAATAAACCAGCTTTCTTGTGACTTATTAAGTTAGCTCTAAAAATTAGTTCTGGGATAAAACCTAGCTTGCAAAATACCATTTTTACTTATGTATCCTGTAAGAGCACTGATTGGCTCTTCCTAGCATTCACCACTCTCACTCTCCTCTCCCCTTTTAATTAAAATTACTTTTAAAATATATAATGCTGAGATGACTCCCTTCTATGTGCAAGGGTGTTTTTTTAGGGGGCAGAGATATTAAATGATCAGTCATGCAGAATTCTGCATATACCTAGGATGCAGTAAGCTAAAAAGATCTCCACTCTCACCCCTGAAAAGGAAATGGCACACACACATCAAAGTTATAACTTTTTTTTTTTTGGTCTTTTTGAGACAGGATCTCCCTTTAGTCTCAGCTGGCCTAGAACTCACTCTATAGGCCAGGCTGGCCTTGAACTCACAGAGATCCACCTGCCTCTGCCTCCCAAGTGCTAGGATTAAAGGCGTGCACCACTACACCCAGCCAAAGTTATAACTTTTGAAAAATACATCAAAAAGTTGAGGTCATGGGAAAACCTACTGGTACCATCCAATATGATGGTCTCTGGCTTCACACAGCTATTGAGGCCTTAAGATCTGACTATTGTGGCTAAGGAAGGAAATCTTTAATACTATATCATAAATTAATCCATTTATACTTCTATTTATATAACACATACAATCTGGGATTACCATATTGGATGGTTAAATTATTAAACAATGTTCCTACTGAACATGAGTGTAAATGTGACAAAAATACTTGCAAATTAAATCCAGAAATCTAAAAGAAGGTTTAAACATCATGAATGAATCAGATTTATCCAAGGAAATTCAAGGTTGTTTCAAAAGTCAATGTGCCAGGCATAGTGGCACATGCCTGTTGTCCCTCCACCTAGGAGGTGGTCTCAAGAGAATACTAGCCAGAGGTATATAGTGAGACCCTGACTCAAAACAAGCAAAAGGCCAGCCAGTCGATAAGTCTCAGTCGAATAAGGAGGGAAATCTATAATGTTCTATCAATGGATTTAGAGAAAAAAGAGCCGAATACTCCTCAAAGACATGAGACACAGCTTTTCAACCTTCCAATATGGACTAAACACTCATGTGTCTCCAAGAATCCTCCAAACCTTCAATGCCAGATGGGTACTACTGAAATACCCAGCTTGTGGACTAAACAGCTAACGGGATTTCAGCCTCATCAGAATATAGACTGCCACTGTTGGACTACCTGGGCTGTATCATGGAGACCAGTACAGGGGATCAAGACAGGACACATGCTTACTAGACTTCAATTGGGGGACCATGGGAGGGAAAGACCCCAATGTGGAGCAAAAGTGCAGGATTGATAGTTGTTTGGGATTGCCAAGGAGGAACCTTCGAGCATTTCCTTAAGGAAAACATGACATTTTTAGGGAAAAAAAGTCTTCTAATTCAAGTGATATGTGTATGTATGCATGTACGTATTTATGTATACATATAAAATTATATATATATATATATATATACTGTAGCAAAACAAGTTGGAGAGAATAACAAAACTGAAAAAAAAAAACTCTGGAAACACTCAGAAAAAGATGAAGGACATGTATGGCAGAGTGCAGGGACTCGGGTAGGGTGGAGGGCATGGAAAGCCCCGACTCAAGATTTGATTGAGTAATGATATATGTATGACTTATGGAAAAAGTTTAATAACAATTTAAAAATTTGGCAAAAAAGAAAAAAGAGCCAAATAACTTAGCATCTCTTCATAGCAAGTTAATAATGAAAGAAAACTTTTGAACTGATCAAGGCTATCTAGGGGCAAAAAAAAATCTGGGAGTAATATCATGCTTAAGTCATGCTTCTCTGCCCCTCCTCTCTGAAACATTCCTTCCATTAGGCACAGAGGCCTCTCCTGCTGCCAGTTCCTATGGCCATAATGCCATAAGCAGATTCCTCTGCACCCCTAAGATGAGGATCAAGGAAAGGAAAGGTACCCACTTCCATCGATCCTAGTCAATATTTTGTTAGAAGTCCTGACCTAAGCAATAAAGCAAGAAAAATTATAAAATGTACATGGATTTTTCTGTGTGGTCAACTGATATCTTTTTCTAGAGCCTTTACAATGTCATAAACCTTTGACTCCAAAGTCCAAATTTAACCTTCTGATTCAAGATCTACAAGTCAAATAGAACCTTAATTACTTCTCTCACCAAGAATTACTGTTGGTTTTACACGTGGGCATACGTCCATGAGTTTGAGACCAATATGGTCTACATAGCAAGTTGTAGGTCAGCCAGGTACTACACAGTGATACCCTGTCTCAAAAGAAAATTGGCTGTTGGTTTTAATGTCTCAAATGTCTTCCAAATAAAGGTGTAAACTACCATGTAACTGTATCCATCTGCAAAAAGGTACTTCCTGCTATTAATTTACATCCATAGACTCTAAACTCAGTCTAAAAAACAATGTGGAAGGGCCATGATTCTGAGATTATGTTCCCAAGTTACAAGTGACTTATTAAAGTGTTCCCATGTGCACTAGCAAGCAAAAGTAGAGTTCTGCAGAGCTTGAGGACACTGTGGCCATACAGGGTGAGGATAGCCAGGGACTCTCCTATGAGGTAATGATGACAAAAATGGCATCCTGTGACATTGAAAATGTTGAGATATGATAGAGGGGATCTTAGCAAGTAACAAAAAAGCTAGAAACCACTCAAAATTTATTGTGTGCTAAGTGCTTTTAACTATTTGTATTGAATATCACCTTTTATTTCTGACATCTGGATCCTCATATCTTTATAGAGTATCTTGTAATTGTATTTCACTTGGGAAGACAACAATGCTTGGAAGATAGAACAATTCACCCAAGTTCACCCAGTATAAAGAAGTTATAGTCAAGGGGGCTGGAGAGATGGCTCAGTAGTGAAGAGCAGACTTCTCTTGCAGAGGTCCTGAGTTTGATTCCCAGTACCCACATGGCAGCTAAGAACCATCCAATTATTCCAGTTCCAGGGGAATCTGACGCCCTTTTCTGACCTCTGTGGGCACTACATGACATGGATGCATTTATATACATGAAATACACTCATACACATAAAATAAAAATAAAATATTTTTAAAAGGAAGTTATAGTCAGCAGTTGAACCTACTTCTTCTACTAGGCAGTAAAGCCACAGTCCTTACTATAAAACTGTAGTCAAAGTAAATAGCCCAGTAGTTGGATATTATCATTTGAGGTCCAATTGCTGCCCAACCTCAGCTATGCCAACTACTTCTGTCGTCGTTCTATTAATGTACCCTGGCTGTATGACATGGTGCCACCATCTGGGCTGCTCCCACCACAGATGTATCATTTCATTGTTCTGAAGGCCACAGGTTCAAAAGCAAAGTGAAGCTGCATTGTTGGCTCCTCCCAAGAGCCATGGAAGTAAGTCTATCACATGCACCCTGCCTGGTTTCTGGTGGCTGCTAGGCTTCTTCGCATTCCTTTGCTTATGGAAGCATCACCCCTGTCTGTCTCCACCTTCACGTATATACCCTGTGTGCATCTCTGGGCCTAATTTCTCCTTTCTGTAAGGACACCATTCATATTGAAGCTGGGCCCATTCTAATGGCTTCACTTTACCTAACTGTATCTGCAATTACCCTATTTTCAAATAAAGTTACATTCTGGAATACTTAATGCTAGCACTTCAACAGACAAGTTTCGGTGAAGGAGATATCATTCAACCCATAATAACTTTTCTTTGTGTCTCAGTCTATTCATCCATCAAATGGAATTATTGCGAAGATCAAAAGAACATATGCAAATCACACAGAATGAAGATGACAAACTGTCACCTGAGTACAGACTACATTTGTTTCTACACATCCAGCAGACTGAGAATGGTTTACATATTTTAAGGATTAAAACCAAATCAAAAGAAGAGCCACAGAGATGATTCAACTAGCTAGACTAATTATTTTTCTCATCCATGTGACAGAATTCCTGACAAAAGCAACTTAGGAAGGGTTTATTGTGCTCACAGTTTAAGGACATACACAGTCCATTATGGCCGGGAAGGCACAGTGACCTGAGTTTAATTCCCAGAATCTACAGACTTCCATATACATGCTGGGGGAGAGGGGAATGAATGAACACACACGCACACACACACACACACACACACACAGACAAGACACACTAAAAAGTAAATAATTGTTTTTTTTTTAATGAAAGAATATTCCACGGGACATAAAATATAAAGTTTAAATTTCAGTGTCCATCAATAAAGTTTTATTAGAACTTGGCCCAATAATTTTCTTACTTGTGATGGTTACTTGGCCCCACAGTGGCACAGTTGAATATTTACTGTTGCTACAGAGACCACATGGGCACTGAAGCTGAAATATCTATTGTCTAGTCCCTTATAGAAAATGTTTGTCAGTCACTGGACTGGAAAGTTACTGTCACAGTTTGACTGTGAAATGTCCCCAGCTGGTAGTTCTGTTTGGGGGAGGCTGTGGAACCTTTGGGAGGTAGAGACTCAATGGAGGAAGTGGGTCACACTTGCAGGGGTGGAGGATGGCCTTGAGGTTTCGTAGCCTACCTGTTTCCCAGTCCCCTCGCGTGAGAAGGTCGGTAGCCTCAGCCTGTTGCTCCACCTGACACTGTTCATGAGTTTTCATTTCCCTGTTGTTTTACTTATAGAAGGGCTCGGTTGCCTCTGCACTGCTTTTTGTAGCAAGCAGAATCCCAGCCCTGTGATGGGGATGAAGGCTGTCCCCATCCAGAGCCGGCCCTGTGTGTCCCGACGGCCCCTGTCCTCCCTCCACTCCTCCCTGCATTGGCTGGTTTCCCCCACTGCCCTCCGCAGCTGCTTCCCGGCTGAATCACGTCCAGGCCAGTGAGCCTGCTCCTCTCAGCAATTTCCTTTTCCCCCACTGCACAAGCCCCCCACAGTCCCAATGGGTGCAAAGGTGAGCAGTTCCAGCCCTTGAATTATTTACACCCGAGAAATTCCAAGGGCTTTTTCTCCCTCTCTGTCCTGTCAGCAGTTGGCATTGCAAGTGCCACACTCCTTCCTCTTCAGGACTCTGCTTGCTTCTGACAAATTGTAGGAAAAAAAGACCTTGAGTTAAGTTAGTGTTAGTTGTCAATGGAACAGAATCTAGACTTATCTGGGAGATGGCCCTCCGGACGTGACTGTGGGGGATGATCCTAATCACCTTCTGTGACAGGAGAAGAGCCATGTTCATTGGGGCAGAACTGTTGCTTGGGCAGAGGATCCTGAACTGTATAAAATGGAGGCCAGCTGAGGAGGAGCAGTGTGCAGCACTCCGTCTCCTGACTGTGCGTGGGACGAGGGTAGCTGCTCCTGCGGCCTTGACTTCCCCGCCATGATGGACTGCGCCTTGAACTGCCAGCCATGCTAAGCCGCCTCTCAAGTAGCTTTGGTCAGAGCATCTTTATCACAGCAGCAGTAATAGAAACTAAGGCAGTCAGACACATATACACCCTCCCCACCTTCACCGGCACCAAAGAAAAAGAAAGAAAAAGAAAGAAAACAGAAATGAAGCTTCATTTCACTTCAATGGCTCATCTGGGATGTCCAGGAGGAGATAGACGGAGGAAGACACAGGTAGATGCGACAGGGGGTTTCGGAGTGTTTGCCAAGAGCAGGAGGTGAGGGGAGAAGACTATATTCTGTGCTGCATCACCAAAAGTGGCAGAAGTGGAGGAAAAAAGATTCACGGTTCAGATGAGGCGAGGAGACACTTTTTCTTGCATGGTTCGAAGAGTGCAGAGTTTCATTGCCAAAGCGACCACAATCGTTTTGGCTCCACAAATCCATGGCTTTGTAGCAGATGTCATTTTGTGTCCTCTTATTTTTTTAACCCCCCCCCTTTTAAAATTGTAGGATTTAGGAACAAAAGCAAGTTACAGGCAGATTAAAGTCTTTAACTCTTAATTAAAGGCTTTCATTCATCCATACGCCTTCAGCCTCGGGATTTTTCATCCAGACCACCCGGCTGCCATGGAGGAGGAACGAGAAAAATCTAAAAATAAGTCAGTTGCAAGCACAGTCCCTCTGAGGTCACACCATTGTCCCCAAGGAGGACACAGCTGCTGTTACTGCTGTTGTTATGCCCATGTGACTGCAGTCAGACTAGGGAGGGGACAGGATGGCTCCTGACAGACACCCAACCAGAGACCATAGGGGAGCTCCCAAGTATCCACACATTCTAAAGACTCTCTCTCTCTCTCTCTCTCTCTCTCTCTCTCTCTCTCTAAAGCGATACTCCCTCTAATCCTTATCACTCTTCTGTTTTCTCTATCTCACTCCCTCAGGCTTCAGTCACTAAACCCAAAAACCTTGGCACTGACACCTCCCTTCCTCTCACCCCACATCCATTGGTCTAGAATCCTCGTGACAGAGAACTTTGTGGGATCACACATGATGCACCTATGAAGCCAGCTCTGGTTCTACCTACCAAAACAGGCAGAAGTCTGACCACCTGCCACCATCTAGACTGTTAGCATGGTGTCCTTACTCCAACCTAGGCCTCAACAGAGTCTCAGAGCTGCTTCTTCCTCTTCAGCCCTGTCTGCTACCTAGCAGCCAGAATGACACATGGTATTCATTTTCTGCTCAAAGCCTTCCACAGACTCCTCGGGTCAACCAGAGTGGAAGTTATAGTTCCCACAGTGGCTGACGATTCAACTCACATCCCCCAGGACCTGAGTATGCTCGCCCCCGACACCACCACAACTCCTCCAACATCCCTTACCACTCTCAGCCCAGCCAAGCCAAGAATGCACTCTCAGTGGCCCAGGGCCTTCTGCCTTGGAGGTCTTCTTCCTCCCATGGACATTACATATATGCTTCCTCCTGTCTTTTAATCCTTACACATTCAACAAACATTAATTGGGTACCAAGGACAGATCAGACATGTCCTCTGATGGTTAATTTTGGTTGTCAACTTGATTGGATCTAGGATAAGCTAAAAGACACTGAGCTCATGTCTGAGCAGGTCTGGGAGAGTATTTCTAGGATTAACAGAAGAGGGAGGCACTGCCCACCCCCCAGAGTGGGCAGTATCTTGCTGTGGCTACCCAGACATAAGCAGTAGATCCAGCATCTCTCTGATAATGCCTGAGTAAAGAACCTTATTGGCTGCTTTATAACTATTTTTCTGGAAAATATCCATTTTCTTTTTCTAACAAACACTAACACGAACATATATTGTTTTGGGGCACCACTCCAACATCCCTATAAAAGAAACACTGCTGTTACTCTAATTGTATAAAAGAAGAAACTGGTTGACTTGCACAAAGTCATGCACCCATTTTCCTGCTGGATAATTCATCTTGATCATATTGATTTATTTTTTTAATTTATTATTTTTATGTGTATGAGTGTACTGTCTGCATGTAGGTTTGTGCCACAGAGGTCAGAAGAGGGCATCAGATTCCCCTGGAACTGGAGTTAAAGATGGTTCTTAGCTGCCACGTGGGTGCTGGGAATCAAACCCAGGTCCTCTGCAAGAGCAGTTGGTGCTCTTAACCACTGAGCCATCTCTCCAGCCCCCTTGATCATATTGATTTAGATGAACTCTTTATGTTTAATAACGACTATCCACTTGAGTATTCTATGTTCTGTGTATACTATCCTTATAATCTGCTTTCCATCCACCAAACTACATGTACTAACTCTGATGAACATTTTATTTAGCCTTGACCATCAGTCCTCTACTGCTATGCAGCCAATTATCTCCCTACCACAAAATTAGCACCTTAAAAGCACAAATCTTTATTATCTTACCCATATTCAAAGAGTCAAGACTTAGGAATAGTTCAACCGAGTGGCTCTGTTTCAAGGTCTTTCATAGACTTGCAGACAAGCTGCCAGCCAGAGTAAGCTGAAAGCATCTCAAGACTTGGTTAGGCTAGGATATCTCCTTCAAGCTTGTTCATGTCATTTGTGCTTTTGACCAAAAACCACAGCTACCTTCTACAGAGGCATTTCCACAGGGCTGCTCACAATACAGTAGCCAGCTTCCCCTCACGGTGATCCAAGAGAAGGGACAGATCACTGAAGATGGGAGGTGAAGCCTTTATAACCTAATGTAACATGACAGCAATTCTGTCATCTGCTGTTTGTTACACAGACCAACCCTGGTACAATGGGGAGAGGAGGGCAGCGGGCTGGAGCACCCAGCAGGGATCACTGCGTACAGCCTTGGAGATGGACTACCACACTCCAGACTCATTTTATTCTCCATCATTTGCATGCATCGTACATGCAATCAATCACCGACTTAGTTTCATCCTGCTACTGTGATAAAATGCTCTGACCAAAAGCAACTTAGGGGAGGAAAAGATGTATTTGGCTTAAAATTCAGGTCACAGTCTCTCACTGAGGGATACAAGAACAACGTGAAGGCTGGCCTGCTGGCTATTCCTGTAGCACTGCCTCTGACCTGGACACCCACTTCACAGCCAAGGAAGTACAGCAGGAAGCGTGGACAATGCTGTTTGCTGGCCAGCTCCCTAGTGACTGCTATGTTTATACTGTGCTGGGCCCTCCTCCTTCAATTAGCAATCAAGACAATCCCCCATAGACACACCACAGACCAATCTGAGCTCCAGCATTCCTCAACTGACGCTCTACTGTCAGATGACTCTAAGCTGTGTCAAGTTGACAGTTAAACCAACCAGGACAGTCTGGCACCTCATAATGATGATGCAATAACTAATATAACCACAGCCCATGAGACAGAAGACACAGACGGAAAAAACGGAGTCCACGTGTGTCATGGGCTATTCTATGTTGGTGTGTCTCAGTACACTCTGATGTTTGTACAATGACAAGGTTGCCTAATGACCCATCTCTCAGAACTTATCACCACACATACAGACACACACAGATACACAGACAGACAGACAGACACACACACACACCACACACACACACACTCTGAATGGCAACTCAGATTTAGAAACCTAAATCTCAGGACTAGATTCCCCAAACTAAAGAGTTTTTGCTGTACAAAGTTCCCAAAGCCCAGGATTTATATTGCATGCACAGAAACCCCTGGGTTATTTTAAGTAGGGGAAGCCTTATGTGCAGCATGTTGGACAGCTTACAGAAGCTCCAGCGGCGTGGACGCTGCAGATTTGAAACCCACCCAGTGAAGACATCACAGCTTGCATACCCAACACCACCAACACAACTCACGAGCACTACCACTAGATCTCAGTCCATGACTGTGTAAGAGGAAGAACCAGGCTGCTTCCTGCATGGTCCTTCTTTAGAGGAGTTTCTGATTCAGAGTCTAGGGCAGGAGCATTTGAATCATCTGTGGGTCTGTGCCCCAACTGCAAGGATTCACTGAGTCAATACTTTCTGGTTACATTGGAAGAGGAAGCAGTTAATAACTCATCTGTGGGAAGATTCCTTCAAAGAGTAGGACTTCAGGCATCAAGCGGCCAAAAGGAAAGGAAAGGTCCCCACTATATCTGCAAAATCTGACCAGTTAGAAAGCATAGCTTAATAGCATTGTTTTACTAATGACAAAGTCAAATCCCCTGCCCTCAGGATGAAGGTAATTGTAGAATGGAACTTAGGAAAGGAATGAAGAGAGGTAGGACTTTTCCTCTTTGCTTTTATCCCTCAGCCCTATGATAAAAATCCTGACAAAAATGACCTCTGGGAAGAAGCACTTATTTTGATTCCAGGTTTCAAGGGATGCACTCCATCCTAGGGGGAAGGGTTGGCAGCTGGGAGGCTCCATCTGTTATGGTAGGAACACATTGCATGGCCTACTCACGTCTTGGTGAATCGACAAGCAGAGAGAGCAGGAGTACAAGAAGAGCAGGATACGGTCCTCAGAGGCTCCCCCCCACCCGTGACACATTTCCACCAGGCCCCACAACCACCAGAAACAGCGCCACCAGGTGGGGACCATGTGCTCACACTCACTAGCCCCATCTCACATGCAGACCACCAAGAGACATGCTTTTGGAAATATCTGCCTGTGGCAACTTTGTGAGAACACTGAACTCTTTCTCAATATCATAATTTTTAATGAATAAAGGGGAATATATTACATTACAAAGGAATTACACTGAAATGTGGTCATAGAAATGTGAAAACGAAGTTGTGATAAAGCAATATAAATGCAATACAGATTACCCTTTGTTCATGCAACAACTAATTTTGACAGAGTGAGGAGAACAAAGGATGTTTAAAGGTTCTGTAACAAATGTAATGAGATATGAAAAGGGCTTTATGCTTTCTAGTGGGGACGACTCTAGAAATTACACAGTGTCCAGCTAATTACACACAGGTTTGTTGACTGCATTTGTAATTGAAGACATTCTGAAAGTCAATCAATGAGAAAATATTTCTATGCAAGTTGTCATCTCAGGTCAGGAAGTCTGGAGCTAGATAGTGAACATGTCAAACTGCCAAGGAGAAATGAAGAGCACAAAAAAAAAAACCCCAATGGTATATATTTATAATTAATCAGGGCAGGGAGGTTTGTAAACTAGTCCATTTATAGGTATTTATGTTTGGGCACTATGTGCACAGGTGTGCACATGTGTCTAAGTATATATTCATGCATACATATATTTCCCATTATAAGATAGCCCTATGTTCACAGGTACAAAAAGTAGCTTGCTAAATTATTGAATTAAAAAAAAAACACACATTAAAGGAGACTGTGCAATATTTTTAGCTACAATCATCTATGGAGAACGTAACAGAAAACCTGCAGATAGTTCATGACATCCCCCAACCAATACTGACACAGTTATTTTTATTATCTCATTTTTTAGGTGAGCAAATCAAAATGTGCACAGATGACATATCTTGCCTGAGTTGCAGCATTTCTAAAGTCAGGGGCTGGCATCACAGTCAGACTGCCTGACTCCAAAGCTTGGGCTCACATCTCTTCTACGGAGGCAATTTTTATAATCAAAACATTTAAAATTCTCCACGTATGTGAGCACTTTGGGGTAGTTGTATGTAAAGAGAAAGTGGAAGATTGTTTTTGTTAAAACACCAACTTACCTCTGCTGAGAACAACTGGGAAAGTACTGAGAGGGGAGAAAAGACCTCCTTTCAAAAAACCCAAAGACACTGAGATCATTTGAAAATGGATGAGCCATCATTCCATCTGACTCTCACAAATAGTGTAAAACAAACAGAACACACACAGCTCTTGTGATCTGTTATGGTGTTACAGTCCATAAAACAAAACACTGTGGCATCTCAGTACACCAACATGGTAAAAGTATAACTCTGTGCATGGAGCTTACAGTTCTGGAACTCTGGGAGGAGGGGGGAGACAATGCAGCAGGAAAGGGAACCAAAAGGTTTTCACTACATTCATTCTATTTCTTTTTTTTTATTTAATTTTTATTGATGCTTTGTGCATTTCATACATTTTTTCCAATTCAGTTCAGGCTTATTTCCCTTTCCCTTCCTCCCCCCACCCCCACCCCATGCCAGATCATGCATTCTGCCATAACTGTCCTGCATCTTTCTCTCAGTTTTTTTTTTTCATTTTTCGCTATAAGTGATAATCCATGAGTACAAGCATCCTTCATGCAACACCTATCTGCAGGCTGTTGTGCCCAAACACCTACAGCCCCACCATCCAGTGGGGGGTGACAGGTTGTTTGTTCAATCAAGTTGATCAAATGAGTGTCCAGACTACATTGCTGTAGTTTCACCATTCACCCCAATCGCAGCCCTTACATTCTACCACGCCCCCTCTTCCGCAGGTTGTTCCCTAGGCTTAGAAAAGGGGCACAGGTGGATGAGAGGTAAAACAGTCCACTCTCTCTGGAGCTGTTGACTTGGACTCTGGTCAATTCTGGCTGTTTCCTTTCATGGGCTGACAGTTTGTCCAGGAATAACCTTTCGATCCTACTAATGAAGAACAAGCAATTAGATATATAGGTATTTAAGCAGCACTAATAGTTATGGTAGGTTACTTTAGCATAGACACATGTTTGGATATGTTAATCCATGAATTACAATTTTCCCCCCTGTTAAATATGACAGGGTCTTACTGTGGCTTATAACAACTCCTAACTGCTAGAGGATGTAAGCTTGTGGCATCAGCCATGGTTTATTCTCCATGAGAGAGCCATAGCCAATTAGATTGGGATATACAGGACATGGCTGCCTCTGCTGCACAGTATTTCCGCAGGCTGAGGTGGTAGCTGGCCTGACGGTGGAGTCTTGCTTGACTAGGGAGACCGTATTTGCTTTATTGGTTTTAGTGGCCTTTGGTAAACACTCTCTGGCATTCCAGAGGCATCTGTACACTTGCATGTGCAGTCTCAATACATACCCTCCCATGTTAACGTCAGGTCTTTGGCAGCAGGGTCTTAGCGCTCTCCTCCTGCATGTATCCCACTTAGAGGCAAGGAGCCCTTACCTTTTGTGGGCCTTGGATCCCCTGGCCAACATCACCTGGTAGAAACAATCCATTGCTGATGTCAGAGCTCCTGCATTAATACTTTGCCTGATGCAAGCCCTAGGACTTTAGTGTTATATTTGGTTCTGAACAGAGAGTAATATCTTTTCACAGTTCCATGCAATTAGTCAATTAAGAAGGCAGTTTTACCGGTTTTATAAGAGATTACTCTAGAATAGTTGACTCCAATTTACAGTTGGAGGACGAACTCTCATCGTCCTATTTCTCCTTGTTTCTATTGGGGGGGAAGGCAAGAAGTCTCATATCAGAACCTTTGTGACCTAGAAGGGTAAGTTTCATTAGGACTCATTATAAATAGTTGTTACATGTAGGATCCACAGAGGGGTTGATGTTTATGGCAATCTGAGGCTTGGGGGGATGGGTGGGAGAGGGACACGGGTGTATATTCGATTAAGGCATATTTAATTGACGTGAGCTCAGCACAGTACCCAGTTTCGCCTAGACACTGTCTACAGGACACATGGTGTTTTAGGACTTAGTAAAAGTAATATGTGTGTATATAAACAACATTGGTTTACAAGTCTGATAAAAGTGGTAATGCTCTGAGTTAAATGGAGATATTAATTTCGCTGTTGCCCACAATTTGCTTTACATAAAATCTGTAGAGCAATAACTTTTGGATTGACACATACAAATGTTCTCTAAATTTTTCTGTTGTACAGTATCACTCTTGTAGCATTCTCTTTAAGATGATTTAACGTAAAAATTAAGTTTGCTTCCCAAGTTAATCATATATAGTCACCCAAAACAACATGAGTGAATTTGATTGAAATCTGTGCCTTGTTCCACCCTATAGTTATGTATAATCAACTGTCTTCTGGAGACTCATACGCTAAAAAAAAGGGGGGGGGGATACAGAAAGACATGAAACCTTTCGTCAAACCCTTGCAATTAAATCTTAAAATAACTATTGGAAAAAAATTTGTTTGTTCCAACAGGAAAAACACAACCAACTTAACGGCTGAGAAGAAAGATAGAGCTTGCATTGAGTAGGATGTACAAAAAGTGGCAACGGAAAGGCTGACCCATCTAAACATTGAAAGGAAGAAAAGCCTGAGCTCATTCTGTTTTTTTCTTAAGCAGCGTGAGGGACACCATTGTGTTTGAATTGGCTCACAGCAAACTTAATAGAGAAAGGATTGCCAACGAGAAATGCCCACACACGAGCAATCACATTGAGCTTTGATATTTACATTTTCACATGTTTTGGGGTGTAAGAAGCAGAAAAGGAGCCATTCCTGGGAAGGTGAATAAGAAGGCATCCAGCAATGTTTTACTTCATTAGCTAGTATCATGATCTCACCTGTTGTCTTGGTGATGTTTGATGATCTTCCTACAGGTGATTCTTTTTGCTGCTCTGGGTATGTTTTATACATCCAAATTATAAATGTATAAAGATATTATCTTATGAATATTCAAAAGGGGCAGAACATCAACATTTTAAAAAGAATGTTAAAGTCTTAGTTTCTACATGATATCATGCTGTCCCTGAACCCAGGGCTCGATCAGATAGGTTTACCCTCCCCTTCAGAGGTTGCAAGCACCAGTCAAAGGTATAGTGCTAACTCAAGACCACAGATCTCTAGGCACACCTCAGCCCGTAGCATCCTCAATGGAGTGGCTTTGTCAAACAGCCATTGGTATCACAGAAGCCACACACACACACACACACACACAAAACAAAAAAAAAAAACAACAACAACAAAAAAAAAAAAAAAAAAAAAAAAAAACTTTTTTTTTCTAGGAAAAAGAAAGAAAAATGAGATTCTAAGTGGTACTTTAGGTCACATTGTGGTGGATTGAATGAGAGTGTCCCCCATAGCTTTAAGTATTTGGACATTTGTGTCTCCAGTGTGAGCACTGTTCTTGGAGGCGCTTAGAAGTGTGGCTGTGCTGGAGGAAGTACATTATTGGGGCAGCTTAGTGAGTTTAACTAGCCTTGTGGTCTCCAGTTGCTCTCTCTCTCTCTCTGCTTCCTGTGCTCATTGTGAGACGTGACCCTCGGCTTGCTGCTCCAGCCCCGGCCACCATGCTTCCCACCACAATGGACTCTGATTCCCTGGAACCGTCAATTGTAAGCTCAAATAAACTCTTCCTTTTATAAGTTCCCTTGGTCATGGTGTTTTATCACAGCAATAGAAAAGTGACTAATACAACATCCATTGTTGGGCTTTTGCTTGCTTTTTAGGATATCACAGTAAAATTGCTTGCTGGTACCTTTAGTGATCTGTTTAGCCACTTAGTAATAGAGATGATTTCTAAATATGAGGACTGTTCTTGAGAAAGAGAGAGAGAGAGAGAGAGAGAGAGAGAGAGAGAGAGAGAGAGAGGAAATGTGAAAATCTGTGACCTGGAAATCAGCTACCTAGTATTGTATAAC
Organism: Rhizomys pruinosus; assembly: GCA_009823505.1. Taxonomy (NCBI): domain Eukaryota; kingdom Metazoa; phylum Chordata; class Mammalia; order Rodentia; family Spalacidae; genus Rhizomys; species Rhizomys pruinosus. Next base: position 183,269 of record VZQC01001040.1, read on the forward strand.
CACCTGATGTATCAGCTAGCTAGTATTGTATAACACCCCAAATCTTACAATCTTACAATAATGAGCATTTATCATTTCTTCTGTCAGTTACATGTTAAGCTGAACTTGGCTGTCATGTCAGAGTCATCAATCATGACAGGCTAGCTGGGGACTACATGGGACCTCACTGGTGGGCTTAGCAGCTGGCTGGCTGTTAGCTGGGGTCCAATGACAATCAGCCTATGTGTCTCTCATCATCCTGCAGGTCTATCTTAGAATACTTGAACAGGGGGCTGGAGAGATAGCCTAGCGGTTAAGAGCACTGCCTGCTCTTGCAGAGGACCTGGGTTCGAGCCCCAGCACCCACATGGCGGCTAAGAACCGTCTGTAACTCCAATTCCAGGAGAACTCCAGTTCCAGGGGAATCCGAGACCCCCTTCTGACCTCCGCAGCATTGCATGACATGGATGCACAGACCTACATGCAGACAGTACATTCACACACATATAGAAATAAATAAAATTATATAAAAAAAGAATACTTGAACAGGACTCAAGAAAAGAGAAAGAGGTGTCTGCAGAACATCTTAAGGCCTTTACTTAGCATCACTTTAGAGCTTTCATTCTTGAATATTAGTTCAACATCTGACTCATGTGTGTGAAGATTCTCAAGAACTAACAGAACAGGGCTGGAGAGACGGCTCAGTAAGCAAAGTGTCTGGGGTACAAGCACAAGGACCTGAGTTAAAATTCCCAACACCTATGTAAAGCCACATACAGGGAATGGCAAAATGATTTAGAAGGGAAAGGTAGTTGTCACTCAGCCCTGACAGCCTGAGTTCAATCCCTAGAACCCATGTAAAGGTAGAAGGAGAGAACCAACTACCTAAAGTTGTCCTCTTACCTCCATATGGGCACTGTGGCACGTGTGTGTCTACACTCACACATCACACCCACACACAGTAATAATACATTTTAAAAATAACTCAGACACAGTGCTGCCTGTCTATAACCCCAGAGTGGGGACAGGGGGCAAAGACAGGAGGATCCATGGGACCACTGGCCAGCCACTTCAGCCAAATCAGTGAGCTCTAGGTTCAGTAAGGGACCCAGACTCTAAAAAGAGATGAATTTCCTGGCTATTGTAAATACGGCAGAAATGAACATGGATGATCAGGTATCTCTGTAGTAGGGTGTAGAATCCTTTGCATATATTCCCAGGAGGAATTTAACTGAATCATGTGGTAGATCTATTGCCAGCTTTTTAAAGAAGCTCCACACTGATTTCCATAGTGGCTACACCAGTTTACACTCCCACCAACAGTGAATAAGTGGTCCCTTCCCCCACCTCCTCACCAACATTTATCATTTATTTGGGGGGATCTCGGCTATTCTGACTGAGGTATGATGAAATCTCAAAGTAGTTTTAGTTTGCATTTCCCTAATGGCTAAAAATGTTCAACATTTCAAAAAGTATCTCTTAGCCATTTGTTTTGTCTTTTGAGAACTTGTCCCAATTTTTTATTGGGTTGTTTATTTAATGTTTAGCTTTTTAGTTCTTTGTATATTCTAGGTACTAGCCCTGTCTGTCGGATATATAGTTAGTAAAATGTTTTTCCATTCTGTAGGTTGTCTCATCATTCCACTGATGGTGTCATTCACTGGACCAAAGCTGTGTTGCTTCATGAGATTCTATGCTAGTCTTCGTGCTTGTGCTATCCAGGTCCTGTTCAAACAGGCCTTTCCTGTGCCTGTAAATTCCAGGGGATTCCCTGCTTTCTCCTTTATTGGATCGGGATATCAGATCTTACAGTGAGGTCCTGATCCACTTGGATTTTAATTTTGTGCAGGGTAAGAGATAGGCATCTTGATTCTAGAAGCTACAAGAACAACCAACCTGGTAAAAAAATATGCCCACTAGTGCAATAGTGGAACTAATGTTATGGGAGTGACCAACCACTTTATGCTTAGATTTAAGGCCTGTGTCACAAGATGGAGGCCATATCTGGTGCTGTCAATGGGCCAAGAACCTGTGACTAGACAGGTCACAGGCCACAGAGAGAACTTACTATTTTTATTCTGCTAAGTGAATATAAACCCCAACTCCTAATGACATATTGTTATATCCATACATTAACGCATCTCATCTCCCAGCTCACACTAGAAAAGTTTCTTCTTGTAGCAGATGACAATTAAAATGGAGACCCACGGCTGGTAAGCATTCAGAGAATAGGGATTGTGAGAGCCAGAGGAAGTGGATGAATACAAGCTAACAGTGTTCTCTGGATACCACAGGATGGCTGCACATCTGAACCTGGGGTGATCGTGACGGCATGCACAAGACCTACCCAAGCCCAGGCCAGAAAAATTCCAGCATGGAGGGGAAAGGTAAGCAAGAAGTCCCCAGTCCTGAGGATCTATTGGTGACTGATACCTGTTGGGAGAGAGCTGCTGGGAAGATTGACTATATTCTAGGGAGGTAACTGCATCCAAGACACAAATTAGACTCAATAAACCTAAAAAACAAAATACAGGACATAAAGTGGGGGGTAAGAAGTAGGGGTGGATCTGAGAGTCGGTGATTGAGGGAGGTCTGAATATGGTCAAAGCATAGTGTGTGAAATTCTCAAAGAATAAAAATAGTCTTTTTAAAAAGAGAGACTAAAGACGATAACGGACATTGATTTCTGATCTCCACATACATAGGTACAAACAAGAGCATGTACACATGTATAACACACACACACACACACACACACACGTGTTCACAAGTGGTAACAGGAAAGCATGCCACCCATCACAATGAGATGAGAGAAGAGGCGCGATCAGTACGAGGCTCGATGTTTTCCTCTCTAGCCAGGAGGCTGAGCACCAGGCATTGAAAAGACAGAAAACTGTGAGGGAACAGGAAGACAAATGAAGCAGCAGCCGTACGCCCCACTGTCAGGGAAGCTTGCTCCTTCTGGCCTCAGTCACTGCAAGCAGAAACATTCTGGGTTTGCAGAGGGAGGAAAAAAGGAAAATCAAGCCAAGAGTCAGTTCCCTTGGACAGTGAGCTAGGTTCAAGACTTCCATGAGGGTGCACTTGGGGAAGAGACCCCTTGGGGTGAACTTGGGAGCCAGCCGGGCTCCTCAAAATATCTTCCCTGTGCCCCATGCCCTCCCAGACCTCCAGAGAGCAGGCCCCCACTGCCTCTCAGTCAGGCCAGGCTCCTGGCAGAGTCACAGATGGCTGCAACTTTACAGCCAAAACTACCTTTCCAGGAAAATGTTTCCACCTTCTGCAAAGGACACAGAAAGCACTGTACAAAGCAGAGGATCTCGAACTTCTCAGAAGCAGAAAATTCTTTACACCAATGAGCAAACATGTTCTTCATCAAGACCTGGAGCTAAAACAAATCTGCCCCCCTTTAATTCTTTGCTGTCAGATACAACATATAGAAAAAATGTAAATTTAAAGTAATTGTCACTAAAAATATAGACTAGATGTCAAAACTGAAAAACTGAGCATTTTTAAATTAAGTCTAAAGGTAGAAAACTCATTCATTAAAGTGCTCACGTCATACACATGAGAATCTGAGTTCCATCTCCAGAACACACATAGAAACGTTGGGCTCATTATAATGTGAATACCTTAATGGGATCTAGAATGAACTTACCACTTATTTTCAGGCTTTGTAATTGTGGCATATGAGGGGAGGGTATGTATGCATACTTTAGAGTAATGTAAAATTAAAGGGGAAAAATGTGAGTTCCTAAACAAGTTTTGGCATTAACATACAGTTTACTTTCAGATGTCATAATTTGGGTATACATGAATGTATGTGAAGAACATATATGCCTATTTTGGAGCAAGACAAATTGGAGGGAACAACAAAAGGACTGGGTCAAACAACTGACTGAAACAGTAAACTTCAGCCCAAAACGATACACCTCGGCATAGAAAAAATGATGCAAAACATGTATGGCAAAATGTATGAACTCGGGTGGGGTGGGGGGCATGGAAAAGGGAATGAGTCTAAACTGAACTGAGAAATGTTGTATGAATTGCACAAAACTTCAATTTAAAAGAACATTTAAAAAGAGAAAGAAATGCTGGGCTCATGCTTGCAATCTCAGTGCTGGGGAGAAGGAGACAGGAAGATCCCTGGGCTCCGGGACCATTCATCCTAGACTAACTGGTGAATTCCAGACCAAGAGAGAGCTTGTCCCAAAGGAGAGAGAACATTCCTAAGGATGACAGCAGACGTCTTCTGGCCACCACATGCTCTCTCTCTCTGGCTCTCTCTCTCTCTCTCTGTCTCTCTGTCTCTCTGTCTCTCTCTCTCTCTCTCTCTCTCTCTCTCTCTCTCTCTCTCTCTCTCTCACACACACACACACACACACACACACACACTTGGCAAGGTTTTTAATTCTCCCGGCCAGTTTTGCTGACTGGACTTCACAACTCATCCCAACATGGCCAGTTATATGTTGCCATAGAACAATCACAAAATAAAGTGGTGAATTCAAAACATTTATTTCACTTGCCATTCTCAAGGATCAGTTGGAAAGTTCTTCTGCACCTGGCTGCCTTGATTGATCCCTAGTAAGATTCACACATCCTTGTAATCAGCTAATGGCTGGGTGGGGCTGCACCCAATTGATTGGTTGCTGATTGGCTGCTTCAGGGGCAGGGAAGGAGGGGGCTTTGACCATGTCTACCACCACCTACTATGCTAGCCTGGGTTGTTTACACAGCAGTAACTGATTACAAAACATCAATGAGAATGCTACAGGACTAAAGCTCAGAACTGTACCTGACTTTCATGTCCTCCTACTGGCTAGTTTATATGAATGTCCAGGACTGAAATGAGATAACTCATCCATACCTGCAAGGTACTATATTAGTCAGGGTTCTCTAAAGAAACAGAAGTAACAGGACGAATATATGCTATATACAATTTATTGATTTGCTCACCTGACAGAGTTCAAGGAGTCCAACAATAGCTGCACCACACTGGAAAGGCCGAGAGAATCCAGGAACTGCTCAGTCTGAAAGGCTGGATGTCTCAGTAGTCCCAATCCAGTGCTGAAGGCCCGAATGGATTCCAGGAGATCTGCCAGTCTCAGTACACGCTGGTATCCGAAAGGTTGATCACAGCAGCAAGACAAACTCACCAGATGAGAGAGGCAAGCCACAGGAGAAAAGAAGGGACCAGCTCCTTCTGCTGTGGCCTTAAATACTGCCTGCTGGCAGAAGGTAACGCCCACATTTGGGGTGGGCCATCTGGGTTGAGGCGGTCCAATCAGAAGACCCTTAGTCCAGTCAAGTTGACACCCAAGATTAACCATCACAAGTCCACCCCTTGTCAACTTGACACCCAATAAATAGCCTCTCCTTATGTTATGCTTAAATGTCAATTGCAAACGATGGCAGGGTCATAATTCCACCTAACATGTTATAAGTATCTCATGTGCAATAGCAAAGCATTATATCTTAGAGTAGGTGGTAATGTCCTTGAGAAGAACTTAGTCCATTAGTTGGTTTTCTTTTTCTTTTTTCAGCATGGGATCTTTTCAGTGTTTCTACTTCCTTCCTGAGTTGTCATTCTCTCTCTCTCGGTCCTCCATTCTCTTTTCTTAGTTTTTAATTTGTTCTTTGATTTTTGTAGTTCTTTAAGTATGTTCCCAATTGTTGTTTCTGATGTCTGTGTCCTGGGGCATTCCTGGGGGGATCCCACTGCAGGGTCATCCATAGGGTGGTAAAGTTGGGCGTGGGATTAATCCTGCACCTTTCCATTGTAGTCTCTTCTTCGTATCCTGGCATATGGGCTTCTCCTTGCCTGTATTCCAATGTGAGTCTGAATGCTCTTCACTGTGTTGAAGGCGTGCTTTGCTTGCCTCCTTCAGATCCTTCTTCGTAATCTCAGTTGGCGGGGGGGGGGGCCTCTTTTCACCTGCCGCTGGGCTCAGGAGATCTCAAAAAAATCTGGACCACACTTTCTATCTCACCTTGAGGGGCTTGCTTAGACTTCAATCTGGTTATAGATCTAGAGGCAACAATTGTTGGGCTCTGAGGGACATTAGCTTCCACTGGAGGGGTGGATTAGTTTCCTCAGGCAAGGGTGGGGAGAGGGATCTGCAGGGTTGGATTCTCTGCTGAGGTGGGGAGATTAATTCCTCAGATAAAAAAATCCTCAGAATCGAGGGTTCAAAATCCTCTCATCATGTGGTTCTCCCACATATCTCCATCCAAGTTTCAGGGTTCCACCTTTCTCCCCACCAGTGCCTCACTTTACTGCTGACACTCTTCATGGCTGGGAATTAAATTTGCATTGTAAATCAGCCAAAACTATAATAGGCTCCAGCTGATTTTCTGCGCTTTAGCTCTTTGGCTCTGGGAGAGAAGATTCTCTTCCAGAGAACACTTGGAAACCTTTAAACTGTTGTTTCAAATCCGGAGCTGTCATTTTTATCACCGAGCTCCTTATTTTCCTCTATCATTTATCGGACATGCTAGGAGCAACAAAGCAACATCATTATTTTCATTATTTTTCTGCAATTTCTCGAACGTTTTATATTATAGAGTTGCTAAATTCCTGGCTTCTCACAAGAGCGAGTAGGTGAGTCAAATGGATCTATCTTCATAATTAATCAAATATCGCACCAAGGATTATCATTCCTCTTCATGCCCAGGAAGCCTTCAGTAACTCTAAGCTTCATTGAGTTGGAGAGCTGGCTCCAGAGAGTACA
>VZQC01001040.1:194985-227605 GCA_009823505.1 Rhizomys pruinosus
CTTCAGTATCTAATAAACTAAATATGACAACACTAAAAGATTATCTCGTTGCACATCAAAAGGGAACAACACTGTAGTATAGTGTTGTTGGAAACAGCCAGAATTGACCAGAGTCCAAGATCAACAGCTCAGAGAAGAGTGGACTGTTTGTGTTACTTCTCATCCACCTGTGCCCCTTTTCTAAGCCTAGGGAACAACCTCTTGCTGGACAGAGGGGGTGTGGTAGAAATGTAAAGGCTCGATTGGGGTGAATGGTGAAACGACAGCGATGTAGTCTGGACATCATTTGCATCAACTTGATTGAAAAACAACGCCACCCCCCACTGGATGGTGGGGCTGTGGGGGTTTGGACACAACAGCCTGTAGATGGTTTTGCACGAAGGATGCTGTACTCATGGATTATCTAATTAGCTAAAAAAGGAAAAAAAAGAAAAAAAAGATGCAAGAACAGTTATGGCAAGAATACATGACTGGGATGGGGTGGGGGTGGGGGGAAGGGAAAGGGAAAAATGCCCTGATCTGAATTGGAAAATGATGTAAACAAAGCCAAATAGCATCAAAAAAAAAAAAAGGGAACAACACAAGTATCCACTTATATATATATATAATATATATATATATATATATATATATGCACTTCTTCTTAACCAAATAGGAGCAAAAGTTAATATCTATTATAATCCACGTTTCTTCAACTGAGTCCCATGGCCTCATCTGATATTTATGACTACCTTCTTCTACAACCATTCTGATTTCCTCCACCATCAGCAAGCACCTCTGCAGGTCTTGGCTCTTTCCCTGGAGGAGTGACGCCCATAACCTTCATCCCTGAAGGTCTGGGCCATTTATTTCCTGTCTGGTTTGGGTTGTTGGAGTTTTCCATTGACCTTAATCATAGACATGGTAGCAACCAGAAGGCACCCTACAGCATCTCCTGCCTTCCAGACATAATCTTCCTTGCCCCCATTGTGGAGAAAAAGTCCAATTTCCCCACTGGTAGTCTGGATCAATCACTCCTCCTCATACTGTTATTCCTTCCTTAGCCTGTTGTGGCTTAAAGGCAGTAGAAGCAAAGCGGCCAGGGGGAGTCTTAGCTTCCAGTTCAATAACATTTGCTGTATCTCCTGCAAAAAGCACTCCCCCCATTGGAGCCAAAATATCTAGACCAGCAGAACGCAAGGTGTTGGGTACAGGAAGCAAAATTTTCCTACTGGGTCACTAGGGGTGATAGTGATGGAATCATTCCACTACCACCCCTTGGTTCTGGACCCATGAATCTGGCTATAGGAGAAACAGTACATATAGTGGACACTGATTCCAAAGCATATACTGCTGCTGGAGAACCTTGCCCCAGCCCTCCAGGGTATTGTTACCTAATTGGCACTGTAACTGTGTCTTCAAGAGGCCATTCCATCATTCTATCAAGCCAGCTGCTTCTGGGTGGTGGGGAACTGGTAAGACCAGTGGATACCATGACATTGGGCCACAGTCGCACTTCTTTGCTGTGAATGTGAGTTCCTTGGTCAGAAGCAATGCTGTGAGGAATACCATGATGGTGGATAAGGATTCTGTAAGTCCGGATGGTAGTTTTGGCAGAAGCATTACGTGCAGAAAGGCAAATCCATAACCAGAATAAGTATCTATTCCTGTAAGACAAAAGGCTGTCCCCTCCATGATGGAAGTGGTCCAATGTAGTCAACCTGCCACCAGGTTGCTGGCGGTCACAATAGCCATATAGGGGGCTCAATGTTGGTCTCTTGTTTTGGCAAATCTGGCACTCGGCAGCAGCTGTAGCCAGATCAGCCTTGGTGAGTGGAAAGTACATGCTGTCGAGCCCATGCAAACCTCCATCTCTGCCACCATGACCACTTTTTCATGGCCCATTGAGCAACAACAAGGATACCTGGGGAAGAGGCTGACTATCCACAGAACGAGTCATCTGATCTACTTGATTATTAAACTCATCCTCTGCTGAGAATCACCTTTGTGATGAGCATTTACATGAGAAAAGTATCTTCACATCCTTTGACCATTCAGAGAGACTCTATCCACATACTTCTTCCCAAATGTCTTTCTCACAATTTTCCAGTCATGCTCCTTCCAAGTCCCTGACACATCCAGCCAAACCATTGGCTACAGCCCATGAATCAGTATATAATCGAACCTCTGGCCATTTCTCCTTCCAGGCAAAATGCACAACCATATGCACTGCCTGAAGTTCTGCCCACTGTGAAGACTTTCCTTCACCAGTATCCTTTAGGGTTGTTTCAGAAATAGGCTGTAGATGCTGCAGCTGTCCACCTGGGTGGTGCCTGCATAGTGTGCACAACCATCAGTAAACCAGGCCCTAGTCTTCCTTCCTCAGTCAACTGATCATAGGGCAAACCCCATGAAGCCATAGGTTCCTGCTTAAGCACAGGAGGCATTGTAAAGGAGTGGAAACCATAGGCATTTGGGCAACTTCTTCAGTAACTTGCTTGTGCCCTCAGGGCCTGCCGGGCCCTGTCACGTATGTACACTTCCATTGACAATGGACTGTTGCTGTGCACGTACTATTTATGTCCGGTGGGTCAGATAACACCTGGCTCATGATGGGCAGCTCAGGTCCGCATGGTGACTTGGTGGCCCATTGTCATTTCAGTTTCCACTAAGGCCCAATAGCAGGCTAAGAGCTGTCTCTCAAAAGGAGAATAGTTGTCTGCAGATGAAGGTAGGCCTTGCTCCAAAATCCCAAGGGCCTCCTCTGTGATTCCCTATGGGAGCCTGCCACAGACTCCAGACAGCATCCTATCTGCCACTGATACCTCAAGCACCATTGGGTCTGCTGGATCATATGGCCCTAGGGGCAGAGCAGCCTGCACTGCAGCCGGACCTGTTGAAGAGCCTTTTCCTGTTCCAAGCCCCACTCAAAGTTTTGCTGCTTCTCGAGTTCACTGTATATGGGTCGTAGTAACACACCTAGATGAGGAATGTGCTGCATCCAGAATCCAAAAAGGCCCACCAAACGTGTGTGCTTCTTTCTTCGGTGGAGGGAGGGGCCAGGTGACAAAATTATTCTTTACCTTAGAAGGAATGTCTCTGCATGCTCCACACCACTGAACTCCTAGAAACTTCACCGAGGTAGATGGCCCTTGAATTTTAGTTGGATTTATTTCCCATCCTCTCATGCACATATGCTTTACCAACAATCAGACTAGCTGCTACCTCCTGTTCACTGGGTCCAATCAGCATAACATCATCAATATAGTGACCAGTGTGATATTTTGTGGAAGAGTCAGGCGATCAAGATCCCTTCTAACTAAGTTATGGCACAAGGCTGGGAGTTAACATACCCTGAGGTAGCAGTAAAGGTATAATGTTGGCCTTGCCAGCTGAAAGCAAATTGCTTCTGGTGGTCCTTATGAACCGTATGGAAAGAAAGCATTGCCAGATCAATAGCTGCTATACCAGTACCAGGAGACATATTAATTTGCTCAAGTAAGGACACCAAATCTGGTACAGCAGCTGCAATTGGTGTCACTACTTGGTTGAGTTTTCGATAGTCCAACTGTCATTCCCATGATCCATCTGTCTTTTGCACAGGCCAAATTGGAGAGTTAAATGGAGATGTGGTAGGAATCACCACCCCTGCATCTTTCAAACCTTGATGGTGGCACTAATTTCTGCAATCCCTCCAGGGATATGATACTGTTTTTGGTTCACTATTTTCCCTGGTAGAGGTAACACCAATGGTTTCCATTTGCCTTTCTGAACCATAATAGCCCTCACTCCACAGGTCAGGGAACCAATGTGGGGATTCTGTCTCAATTTCTAATTATATCTATCCCAATTATACATTCTGGGACTGGAGAAATAACCACAGGATGAGTTCTGGGACCCACTGGGCCCACTGTGAGTCGGACTTAGCCAAAACTCCATTTATCACCTGACTCCATAGGCCTTAACTTTAACCAGAGGGCCACAATGCTTTTTAGGGTCTCCTGGGATCATGTCAACTCAGAACCAGTAATCCAATAGGCCTCAAAATCTGATTAATTTATTTCCTTTTCCTCAGTGTACAGTTACCCTAGTAAAGCCTCAGGTCCCTCTGGGAAGGACAGGAGGAAGGCAAAGCATAACTCTTTGGTATTGTGACAATGTCCTTCCTCATTGGAACCAGCCACCCCTCATTCAAGGGTTCTGGGTCTGTGAACTGTCTCAAGTCTGGAAAGCTGGTTAACTGGGCGGGTTCACTACTCCTAAAATCAAATGTTGACTTCCTGTCATTTGTTCTAGAGCTTTTCTGCTTATACAGATCAAATAAAAACTTAGTAGGCTTCTTATGTATTTGGTGCTGGAACACCATGATTAATTAGCCAGTTCCAAAGATCATTCAGGTATGCCATTATAGGTAGTTTTTGCCTTTGCCACCCATTATGATAATTACTGTAACTATCTCATCTGGCCTTCTGGCGATTCAGTGCTGCCACCTGACGCCTACCTGAGGTCCTGTTAAACCTATTATGTTGTGTACATTTAATTTATGCAAACGAGCAACAACTTCTCTAACTGTATGATCTGGCATAAGAAATAGAGAAAAACAAAGCTCTTCAAATGTTTGGTGTCTCTCTCAGTACTTTCCATCTTATACACTCAGTGAATGGCATGTCCTCTGGGTCCTCATATTGTAGAGAATGTGTTTTACAGTTCAAATCCATTCGAGCATGCCCATCTACCAAGCCCACTAAAGAAATTCATCCTTTCAATTCTGTTTCTCCAGAACCACTTCTGGTACCAAAATCTGTATTAGTCAGGGTTCTCTAAAGAAACAGAAGTAACAGGACGAATATATAGCTATATACAATTTATTGATTTGCTCACGTGACAGAGTTCAAGGAGTCCAACAGTAGCTGCACCACATTGGAAAGGCCGAGAGAATCCAGGAACTGCTCAGTCCACAAGGCTGGATGTCTCAGTAATCCCAATCCAGTGCTGAAGGCCCGAATGGATTCCAGGAGATCTGCCAGTCTCAGTACATGCTGGGATCCAAAAGGTTAATCACAGCAGCAAGACAAACTCACCAGATGAGAGAGGCAAGCCACAGGAGAAAAGAAGGGACCAGCTCCTTCTGCCGTGGCCTTAAATACTGCCTGCTGGCAGAAGGTAACGCCCACATTTGGGGTGGGTCATCTGGGTTGAGGCAGTCCAATCAGAAGACCCTTAGTCCAGTCAAGTTGACACCCAGGATTAACCATCACAGGTACGGGCAGCCAACCTTTTGATCTACTCCCAGAGACACAGAGGCACTTTCCAGAAGTGTAATAAAAAGATTTTATTTTGAAATCTTCAACTTCCTGGTGATGAATGGGTCTACTACCGTGCACTGATTTGCATCTACAGGCTGGAGGCGCTGTATTTCCAAGTCCCCCGCCAATCTCAACACACTCCATAGAGATCCACAGCCCAGTTCGCCCAGTCCCTGCTCTGCTCCCTGCTGAATCAGAAACAACCACAAGCTCTCAACACAGCCCAGGCCTGATCCCACTCACAACACACCCTTTCATCCAACTCTACTTTCTGCTTTGCTGAAAGGGCCCCTTGTCCCTACCTTCTGCATTTCAGCCCAACTCTCAGGGACCCCTGGAAATGCAAAGAAAACTGGAGTTCGTGATACAGATCATCACCCAAGGTAGGTTGTCCAACAGCACTGGCCGCACACCTGAATCCCCCCAACTACACATTCAACCTAAATGATTCTGCTCAAGTTATTCAACCTCTATGTTCCTCTTTCTTATTTGTAACATGGAATTTTCCTTACTAAATAATATCAATAATATGAACATTAACAAAACACTTCTGTGGGGCGGATCCTCTCACATATCAACCTGATGACAACTGAGAATCACGTCAGAGATGGCTGCCTGTGGGGGATTACCTTCATTAGGTTTACTGAGTCAGAGAGACCTGCCCACTGTAAGGGGCACCATTTCCTGGGCTGCATTCCTGAACTATTATATAAAAGGGAGAAAGCTTGGGCTGCAGAGTTGGCTCAGTCGTTAAGGGCACTGGATGCTCTTGCAGAGGACCCAGATTTGGTTCCCAGAACCCACATGGCAGGTCATAGGCATCTGTAACTCCAGTTCCAGGGGATCTGACGCCCTCTTCTGTCCTCCACACACACCAGGCACACAACCCGCCATTCACAAGCACCAGGTAAATAGACTCAGTGCATATTTACAAATCAAGGATGAGAAATGGAGAGGGAATGTGGGGAGTGGAAGGATGAAAACAATACAAAGACCATACTCATGTATAAAGTTCCCCAAAATGAAAAAAGAAAATAATAAATAAATGTAAAAAAATAAGACAAACAGTAATGGAAAACATGAAGTCAGGGGAAAGTAAGGTGGGGTGGAGAACCTAATATGCTCAAAATACACTGTAAGAAATGCCCTCAATGCTGAGCGTGGTGGTGCATGCCTTTAATCCTAGCACTTACGAGGCAGAGGCAGGTGGATCTCTCTGAGTTCAAGGCCCTCCTGGTCTACATAGTGAGCTCCAGGCTGGCTGGGATTAAAGGGAGACCCTGTTTTTTTTTTTATTTAAAAAAAAAAAGTCAAGTATTCCATATATAAATATATAGATATATAGATATATATATAGAATATATATATTACAAGGTGGAAAGAACAACAACAAAAGAACTGGGGAAAAAAAGACTGAAACAGTGAAGTTCTCACAAAAACAATAAACCTCTGCTTTGAAATAAAAAACTCTGGAAAGACTCAGAAAAAGATTCAAGACATGTATGGCAGAGTGCAGGAACTCAGGTGGGCTGGGGTGCATGGAAAGGGAAGTGACTCTAAATTCGATTGAGAAATGATGTATGATGTATGGGGAAAGTTTCATAAAAATAAAAAATAAGCAAAAAAATATTTTTAAAAAAGTAGCTGAGAATCAGCACGACCCCCTTTCACCATCTTGACTGTGGCCGAGGTGTGGCCAACTGCCTCAAGCTCCTGTCACCATGGCTCCCCACCATGGTGGACTGTCACCTGGAGCAGGGAGCCAAAAATCAACCCTTGCTCCCTTAAGTTGCTTTTGTCAGGGTATTTTATCACTGCAACAGAAAAAGTGTCTAAAACATTAACCCATTTATTCATTATAATGACTCTATGAAGCATTCTTATTTTATGTACGAGGAAAATGGGGTTCTTAGAAGTCAGTAACTCCACTAGGGCCACACAGAAACTGCATCATGTCCAGGGTTCAAATCTAGACATTCTGGCTCCCAAATCTGTACTGCAGCAACTATATGTAATTCTTGTATGAGAAACTAGTTTCTTTACAAATGCTAATTCCTTAATAATAGGGATTTGAGGAGCAGCTTTGGAAAGTATTATGAGCCACAGTCCAGTACCTGTGAAGAAAGTGCTGCATTTGATTAGCAATGTCTGCTGTGGACATGGACAAAGGACCAGTGAGATGAATCTTTATGCTTTCTCCACTGTACTGCTCCCAGGCCATGTTTGACTTTACAAAGACCCTCCTTCAGATTGCAGAAAATATATATCTGCCCCAAATCATCTCTATCCAAGGCTGAGATTGTGGATGTGCACATTAAAGACACTGCCTTACCTCCTGGACTTCCATATATGATAATTCTGCCCCATCTCTCCACTGCATGTCATACAACACACACACACACACACACACACACACACACACACACCTCTCAAGGTAGTCTTATACTCCACAGCATTAAGGATAAGGGCATATTTCCAAACACATTCCAAGGGGTAGAATCACTCAATGCCCTGACATTTGCTGACCACAAGGAACAAGTGCTTACAGGCCATGGGAAATGCATTTGGAAACAGGATTCTCTCACATCTCAAATTTTATGTTAAAAACCCATGTGACTTTTGTGTTTCATTTCCTATTACATCTGTACTGGCTGTGACTTAAGTAAACAATGCTGTCATTCTCGACACCAATAAGGATGCTCCTTAAGAAGACAAGTCCCATTTATCCCATGATCGGCCACACAGCCTGGTAGCTGGCCTCTTTCCTTCCACTGTGGACAGACTTTAGCCTACAAATCAAGCTGTAATGAGAAGATCACAAGATTCATGTGCCAGACAGACCTAGGATCGAATTCTTGCTCTCCTGATCACTGGCTATATGGAGGACCTTGAGCAAATTCCTGGAAGCTTTTCAACCTGTGCAACTGAGGGGTCTTGTAAGGATGAAAGAAAGCACCACTGCTGGGTTTCTAATACCCAAAGAATATTTAAGAAATGCTCCTTTCTTTCTCCTCCTTTCACACCCTCCAGGTTATTTCGAGATCTCTCAGCAAGCATTGGCGTATGGCATAGTGAACCGCCTCACTGATGAATTAATGCGTCAAAGGGATCAGAGACTTCTCTCTGTCCCCCACCTGGACCCTCCTCCTCTCCATTTTAATTCAGCTCAAAATAACTGAATTCAGATCGAACCAGTTGGGGTCTTTCTTTGAATCCAGCAGCTCCACAAAGAAGATTAAAACCTTAAATCCTACAGCTGCAGTTTACTCAAAACTGAATTCTGCCTGGTTAATTAACCTCAACCTTCAACCCTAAGCACTGTGTGTTCTGGGTGGCTATTTTTTAAAATCTTAAAAACATGCTGTTTAATCTAATGATTTCTAATTTAAAGTTTATTTTAAGTAATACATGTGATCTTTTTTTAATTAAGTAGAATGAAAAGATTTCAATTGAATAACTTTATTTCTGACTCCCTAGCTAGCTATTCTCCATAAAACAACAAAGGATCCTAGCTAGGATCCTAGCTACAAATCCCACTAGACTACTATGTTTATCCATAATAAGCACAAGAACTACCAATATGGTTTTAGTTAAGTATAAGTATTGATATAAGTATATGTACAGATACAGATTTAAATATCAAAATTTAGTAGGAACTAAAAGAAATGTGTTTTATGGTTTGGATATAAAATCTCCCCTACAGGTGTATGTGTTAAGGTAGTAGCACTAGTTCAGAAGGTTCTCCATGCTGGAGAGATGGCTCAGCACTTAAGAGCACTGACTGCTCTTGCAGAGGACTCGGGTTCGATTCCCAGCACCCACATGGTGGCTAAGAACCATCTTTAGTGCCGGGCAGAGGCAGGTGGATCTCTGTGTGTTCAAGGCCAACCTGGTCCACATAGTGAGTTTCAGGCCAGCTGGGGCTACAAGGAGACCCTGTCTGTCTCAAAAACACCAGAAGGAGGAGGAGGAGGAGGAGGAGGAGGAGGAGGAGGAGGAGGAGGAGAAGGAGGAAAATTATTCTCGAACTTTAGGAACTAGAACCTATTTGGAGAAAGTCGGTCACTGGAGGAGTGTCTCTGAAGGCTCTACCTGGTCCTGAGTCACTTCCTTGTTTACTACTACCTGTCCTTAAGGAGGTGAACAGCCTCTTCTTCCACAAGCTCCACTGCCATAATGTTCTGGCTGACAATAGCCTAAGGATTACACTAGGTGGGTGAAATTCTCTCTCTCTCTCTCTCTCTCTCTCTCTCTCTCTCTCTCTCTCTCAGAATCTGGGTGTCTACAGCATTGCAGATTGTAATGATATGAAGATATCATATATATTTTTATATATCATATATATTTAAAGAGAAAGCTATAGAGCTATGTAGAAAATATGCTCCTTTTGAATTTTCAGAGGAGGGTCTAAATCCATATTTAGCTTGGAACACTATTTGATCACTTCTTCTGTGTATTTCCATGTTTGGGGATATAATTTCATGTAACACTTCTACCCTTACACACCCCCAGTGGTATATCCTGCAGCAGCAACATTAGTAATAAGCCCAATGCTTTGATTTTCCTGTTTCAAATAGTTTAGAACTTGGATGAGGCAAAGTGAGCCGCCATGTCTTCACTCTCAAACTCCAACACCATATATGCTTTGGAACACATTGAGTTCTCTAGAGAGAACTGCAAAACCTGGCACCTGCTGTCATCCCAGAAAAGAAGTCTGGAGCTCAGGGGAGAGAAACTTAGTGCTTGATATGCCTTCAATGTGCAGAGATTGCGTTCTTAAAAAATATTTTAATGATCAGCTGAGGATTATTTTCAGCCAACAACCCAGCCCATTCACCAAATTGCATAGACAATTCTGGATTGCAATAGGCCCCTTCAACTCTTAATGATAAGTGGTTTATAATGAGCATTATCTATGTTCATGTGCCAACCAGGTGTCTGCATGCACAAGACCCAGGCAGGTTCAGACGAAAATCCAGCATAGAACCAGGCCCCAACCTTAGCCAAGTACTACTGGCAACTGATTACTATTGGGTGAAGGAGAGTAGATCTTCTTTAAGGGAGAGACTCTAGATAGGCTGACTAGACCCCAGTGGATGAACATGCATTGAGGTTCATCTGTGTATACAAACTTGACTCGATAGGCCTTAACATATATGACAAAATGCACAAAATCTGGTGTTGGGAGGCCAGGGGAGAGCTCAGATGGAGGGGGAATTCTAAATATGATTAAGATTTATTGTATGAAGTGCACAAATATTTAATAAAATATACATTAAAAAAAGAAAAACCTAGCTAATGCTGGCAAAGACTCAAGGAAAGAGAACCTTTAAACACTGCTGGTAGGAATAAAAACTTAGTCCAGCCACAACTGACATCAGTAGGGGGGGTCTCAAAAACCTTCTGGACACATATTCAAAGGAACCCAAGTAGGCTTATTATAGAGATGCCTGCATATGCGTGTTTGTTGGTGTGCTATTCACAAGAGCCAAGTTGTGGAATATCAGCGTAAGTTCCCATCAACAGATAAGTGAATATAGAAGAATATGGTATGTCCATGCAATGTAGTATTATTCAGCCATAAAGAATGGAATTATGGGCTGGAGAGATGGCCTAGTGGTTAAGAGCACCGACTGCTCTTGCAGAGGACCCGGTTTGATTCCCAGCACCCATGTGGAATGGTGGCACATGCCTTTAATCCTAGCACTAGGAAGGTAGAAGCAGGTGGATCTCTGTGAGCGCAAGGCCAGCCTGGTCTACAGAGTGAGGTCCAGGATAGCTGGGGCTAGAGGGAGACCCCATCTCAAAAAAAATGGAATTATAGAATTTGTAAGAAAATAGATGGAACTAGAAATCATCTCCTTAAAGAAATCAGCCAAACTCAGGAAGACAAATATCACATGTTTTCTCTAATTTGGAGAGTCTATGTAGGAAAGGAGAAGAAAACATGAAAGTAAGAAGGAGAATTTTAGAGTGTTGAAGGAGGAGAGGGGATAAGAAATGGTAATAGATGGGATTAGTAGATCAAAGTGTATTATATGAATATATGGAATGTCACAATGAAATATCTTACTTTGGACAATTAATACATACTAATAAAGCATGAAAAAGTAAATCTCAGGCAGAAATCCTATGAGAAAGATAAAAATCAGAACATTTTCATTCCCAGTGAAGGGATTTTCCTCATTTGGAGGGAGACAGACATTCTTCTCTGATGTTCCTGGGGCTCCGACAATCACCCCTGAAAGCAAGAGGTTGCTTCCTCTTTTTAGAACTAAATCTGGGCACTGCAAGTTGGGTTACAGCTACTGATTCCAATTCTCCTTTCTAAATCATCACAAGGGACCTATGCTCTCTCAGTCCCCACATCTAAAGATGCAGCCGCATTCCCCTGGACTTCCCATCAGCTGGTCAGACATCCCTAGTTCCTTCAACCTCCCCCTGTGGCCTATGACTTTTAGTGTCTACCCACCAACCTTCCCAACACCATGAAACCCATTCCTATCTGTCAATACCTTCCCTTTAGAAAACACACAGCTCAAACTGAATGAAGGTCACTCAAGAGGCCAAGGCAGGAAAAACATTTGAGCCCAGGAATTTAAGGACAGCCTGGGCTGCAAATTATAATATCTTTACCTTTTTCAAACTTGTGGCCCTCAGAACCAAACATGGTTCTCCACTTGTGTTCTTATTTTCCAAGACACCCCTGGTTGGGATTGGCCTTTGGCAGTAGAACTGAGGTCTGGACATACAGAGGCCAATCTAAAGCTATAAGTCCACAGGCTGGAGAGGCGGCTTAGCAGTTGCAGTTCTTCAAGAGGAACTGGGTTTGATTTCTAGAACCCACAGCCACCTGTAACACTCTTGTGGCCCCTGTGGTACACTTACATACATCCAGACAAAATACCCATATGCACAGAATAAAAATAAAATACTTTTTAAACTATAAGCCCACATAGTTCCCTCTGTTCCACCAAGATACCACAAAAGATACTGTGTGAAGACGTCCTTGTGCCTCCTCAGTAACCAGTCTGGTAACCTTATGAAGACCTTAGATCTTCAGCATCCACATTTAAAAATAAAAGCCAAGCACAGTAGCACACATACCTGTGATGCCAGTGCTAGGGAAGCAGAGACAGGAGAACCCCTGGGGCTTGTTGGCCAGACAGCCAAATCAATGAGTTCTTGGTTCAGTGAGAGACCCTGGCGCAAGAAGAAAGGTGAAATGTGATCAAAGAAAACACCTTATATTGACCTCTGGCTTCCATATGCATATGCAGCACACAGGAGTACAACATATCAACACACACACACACACACACATACACACACACACACACACACACACACACACACACACACACACACACACAATCAGGTTCAAAGATTTCATCTGAGGCAGCATTACAGAAGGCTTTTCCCTTAAGGTTCTACATCTATTTCACTGGGCAGGCAAGTTTGTAAATATGCACGGCCAACCTACCAGACATCATTCTGAAAAGACTTCCCAGTCTCCAACAGTATCAGTTTTCTTGCTTGGATCCTGCAACCCTGTTCATCTCCCCACACTAACTTTGTAGAGATACAGGCCTGGAAAGACACCATCAGTCACCTGGGTGACTCCTGTTAACCTATAGATATAAAAACTAAGCTGTGGGGGCTGGAGAGATGGCCTCCGCAGCTTACTTTTTATATCTATAGGTTAACAGGAGTCATCCAGGTGACTGATGGTGTCTTTCCAGGCCTGGGTGACTCCTGTTAACCTATAGATATAAAAACTAAGCTGTGGGGGCTGGAGAGATGGCCTAGCGGTTAAGAGCACCGACCACTCTTACAGAGGACCCGGGTTCGATCCCCAGCACCCACATGGCGGCCGAGAACTGTCTGAAACTCCAATTCCAGGAGAACTCCAGTTCCAGGGGAATCCGACACCCTCTTCTGACCTCTGCAGCATTGCACAACACGGGTGCACAGACTTGCATGCAGACAGTACATTCATATACATACAGAAATAAATAAAAATTAATAAAAAAAAAAAACTAAGCTGTGGAGCTAAGTAGAATGCTCCACACTAAATAGTAACTACCAACCCATGCTCCAGCCTCCGTAAGCAAAAAGCTTTTAGAGAATACTACCTGGTTCATCTTTGCACCCCTATTTCCAGGAAGATTGCCTAGGTAATAACAAGTACTCAATGTATGCTTGCTAAATGAAAGAATGTCTTTCACTGTCTTATTTGTAGCTAAGTAACCACATCACCTATTTTTGAGGCCCAGAGGTTTGAATTCTCTCTAGGAAATACCAATGGAGTAATTTAACAAGTGTTTTACCTCACTTGCGAAGCCAGTAGCACCCAGGTTCCATTAGCACTCACAGATCTAGGATTGCTTCTGGGCTAATAATGACTAAACTCTGGTTTTCTAAAACAGTCCATCAAGGGCTTAGGACTTGCCTAAACTTAACACCAGCCCATTGAATATTCATAGATCATGAAGATCCATCAGTCTGTTTATTCCCCAACTGGATTTAACCTCCAAGTTCCTGATCAGACTTCAGGTGGCCCTTGGGCCCCAAGGTTCAGAGTGTGGCATTACAAGGAAACCTGGAATTAAGAGGCTGCCTTTCCATAGCGAGGAAAGGTTGGAGTCTGGGTTTAATACAGACATTAGCCAGGATGCCATCTAAGAGCCACACTCACAGCACCTCTGTCCTCATCAGTTAAGCCTTCCCCTAGCTGGCTTCTCATCATTTTCAGCTCTAATATCATTCATTCCTTCTCAACGTCTTTCCTGCCCTCTTCTGCCTGCCTCCTATCACATCATCTTCCTTCTTTTCTTTTGTGTGTGTGTGTGTGTGTGTGTGTGTGTGTGTGTGTGTGTTCCTGGACATGCATATTTATGTGTGCAGGTACACGCACCCATGAATACATGAGAAAGCTAGAGAAAGATTCGCCTGTCCTCCTTTCATCATTCTCTGCCTTATTTTCTTGAACCAGCATCTCCCACTGAACGTGGAACCAAGCTGCAGCTAGCAAGCCCCATAGCTCTTCTGGTTCCCACCCCTCCCCTAGTCATGCAGTTTCAAGTGCATTCACAGCCACACCCAGCTTTTTATGTGGGTGCTTGAGATTCATACTCAGGTCCTGTGCTTGCACAGCAGGCAGGCAGTCTTACCCGCTGAGCCACCTCCTTAGCTCCCTGCCTTATCTGCTTGATAATCCTCATTTGTATCAAAAATTGTCTTCACTTGATCACTTGCTTGTTCTGTGTCCCCATCTTCCTAACTGGGATATAAGCTCTCACCTGCTCCTCCTATGCCCAGAATACCAGCAGGCACAGCACCGAAGCTTCATGAACACTCACGGGGAAAACACTTGACCAGATGTCTTTCACAGTCAGCAGCACTAGCTGCCAAACACTTTCAGTGACTAAGAAGCCTTCGTCTCAGCCCAGGACCTTAGAGGATGAAATTCCATGTGTTCTATACGTCTTCATTTGCAAGCACATATCAAACAACTCTGTGATCACACTCGTTTCTCAGGTGAGGAAACCAACCATCAGAAAACAACATGCCTAGGAGAGCTTAGCTTGTAAAGAGACAAAACAGATTGAGAGGCAGGTCTGCTTCAGGCCAAAACTAATGCTCTTAATCCCTCTGCTGCACCAGTTCAGCAAGATAACTACAGCAACAGGAAGCATGACCAACAAGAGTATAGTGCTCACTCTGTGCCAGGCTCTGCTTTAAACACTTGAAGAACAAATACATGGAGAGAAAATGTTCATTATCCACAAAAATGGCTTTGTCTTATTTCATAAAATAGACTGGGAGACTCACTACCAACCATGTTGCTGGGCAGCATCAGGCACATGACAAAGAATTCACCACAATCATTCCCCCCATAATCTCTCCTCCTGACTAGAAAGACAGGCTTACATATCAAACTTTCATAGAAGCTCAGAGGGGATATACTACTGTCTGATAAATACCTACCCTGGGTCTTTGAGAACAGAGGAGGTGTTGGCCAAAGAGGGTGGAAGGTTGTATAGTCATCATCAAGAATGGCAAGAGTACAGATGGCTGGATCTCAAAGGTGCTTTATGCACATGACTTGGCCACCTCCCTTTTCACCAAGAAATATCTATCACTTAAAAGCTGCCAAATACAACTGTCCTATGCTAGCTCTCCATTCCCCAATCAGGGAGGAGAGGGTCAGCACCTGCCTGACAGCCCTGGAAGCCATCTAGATGGTGGTCAGCCTCGGTTATGACTTAGGGATGGCTTTGGAGTATCATGAGCTCTCTCTGGCCTCTAAAAAAAATGTGTGATATCGAGACTCTTTTGTGGGGGGAGCAATTTTAGAGATGGAAGTGGTAAAGTGTGGGAAGCAGAAAGGCAGTGTAAGAGAACAGACAGCAGATTAGGACAGATCAAGGATGTATGCAGAGATGATGATGATGATGATGACAATGATGACGGTGATGAGGAAGAGGAGGAGGAAGAAGTGGAGGAAGAGGATGGTGTGTATTTGTTGGTCCATATTGGGAGAATGGGGCTAGGATATCATTGCCTCCCCTTGATGTAGAATTTTAAAAACTCCTAATCTCTCTCTCTCTCTCTCTCTCTCTCTCTCTCTCTCTCTCTCTCTCCTCCTTCTGGCTCAGCTACTCGTCATAGCCCTTCTTGACTCACTTTAGAGTAGCGCAGTCTCAAAATGCCGTGGCCTCTACAAACAGCATTCTAGGAACTCCTCCCGGCCTCCAGAGCTAGGAAGGAAGAGGCGTCCCTCGGGTAAATGAGTTGCCCACATAAGCAGCCCAGCACTCGGTGATGAAATTTTACTGAGCTTTGTAATTAAATCCTCCTTTGGCATCCAAAAAGCACTTTAGGATTTTTCAGAGCCTGGATTGTGGACAGAAATCTAATTTTGTATATCAAGGGGGTAGAAGCAGCCAGGAAGGCTTGGAACTCTTTTGGATAAAAGAACCAGGGGAAGCCAGGGTCATCAATCATTCTCCACAAAAAAAAATTGAATGCATATTATAATAATTTTAAAATTCTAGTTAGTATCTTGATGAGAAAAAAAGGCATGCATAGAGAAATGACTGAACAAGAATGCACCAAAATTTTAACTGGTATGTCTATTAATATTCTACCTTCCTCTCTCTCTCTCTTTCTCTCTCTCCCTGTGTGTGAGTGTGTTCGTGTATACATCTGTATGAATGCATGCGTGCTGAAGCTACAGGAAAACCTAGGTGTGGTTCGTCAGAATCTGTCCACCTTGCTTTTTTTTTTAATTTTTTATTTATTTCAGTATGTGTATGAATGTACTGTCTGCATGCAGGTGTGTGCACCCGTGTCGTGCAATGCCACAGAGGTCAAAAGGGGGTGTTGCATTCCCCTGGAACTGGAGTTTCAGACGATTCTTGGTCACCATGTGGGTGCTGGGGATCGAACCCGGGTCCTCTGTAAGAGCGGTCGGCACTCTTAACTGCTAGGCCATCTCTCCAGCCCCCACCTTGCTTTTTGAGACAGGCTCTTTCCCTGGACTGGAACTCACACCAAGTAGACTAGCTGGCTGATGAGTGAGCCCCAGGGGTCAGCCGCTATCACCAGCACCCCAGTTCTGAAATTACACACATTTACATGCCTGCCTTTGTTTCATGTGGGTTCTGGGAACCTAACTCGGGTCTTCAAGCCTGCAAGGCAAGTACTTTACTCACTGAGCTATTTCCCCAGCCCTAACTTTCTTCTTTGAATACTTTTTTCCTACATTTTCCCAAACTTTACGTAACAAGCAAATATCATTTTGTAAAGAGTGGTTTCATCATAAACATCATTTTTTTGAACTTTATACATTAGATTTGTATATCTAACAGATTCTTATGAAACACCTGGTATGAGCTGATAACTTACGTACAGTCCAAAGTTCATGGACCCATTTTATAAACACAGTTTAACTGGAACACAGTCAAGTTCTTTTGTCAGTAGCAATCAAATAATGCATAAAACTCTTGTCAGATAAATTTCACAGGTCCCTGAATTGAATGACAGGCTTTAAGTCAAGTAAAAGAAATTTATAGTGAGCAAAAACAAGAATATCCCCTAGAGTTGTAGACTGCAGAGTTCTGCAGCCACACCTTTGGGGTCCCCTTGCTCCTAGGATAACTGTTTTGTGGTTGCAGGAAATGTTACTGGCTTGTGGTAGTCACAAGTTCTTGATGCTCCAGTCCCCAACACCATGGCTGGCACATGGCCAGGCACTCAGCAAACTTTAGCATTGGGTGTGGCTAGTTTCCAATAAAACTTTATTTGTAAAATAAATCCATGACTTTCATCCTGTATCCTCCAGGAGTCTCTAAATCATTTCACCGTTTCTTCCACAGGCCTCATACTTAACCCAGGTTTAAGAAACCAGTAACTCAGGGCTGGAGAGATAGCCTAGCCGTTAAAAGTGCTGACCGCTCTTACAGAGGACCCGGGTTCGATCCCCAGCACCCACATGGCAGCTGAGAACCATCTGAAACTCCAATTCCAGGAGAACTCCAGTTCCAGGGAATCCAAGACCTCGTAGACTTCCATAGGCAGTGCATGCACAGGTGCCACAAACTTACATGCAGATAATATTTCATAACAGTATACAAAATAAAATAAAATAAAAAAAAAAACAGATAACATTTGGGGGGGGGGGTTTTTCAGCTTACATCTCCCAGGTCACAGTTCATCACTTAGGGAGCCCAAGGCGGGAACTCAGGGCAGGAACCTGGATTCAGGAGCTGAAGCACAGGCCATGGAGGAATGCTGTTCACTGGCTTGCTCCCCTGGCTCATGCCCAGCCTGCCTTCTTATACTGTCACTCCTCAACAATCAGAAAATACTCCACAGCTGTGGCCACAGGCCAATCCAATAGAGCCAATTCCCCAACTGAGGCTCCCTCAACCCAGGTGTGTCAAGTTGACACTAAAGCTATCCAGCACAATTGACCCCTTGTCAACTTGACACACAAAACACATCAGTATTAAACCACCACCTTTCCAGTTCTTATCCCCAAAGTATGATGTTAACATTAATCACAACCTAAGACGGTACAACCTTAAAAGCCCCACAGTCCTTAAAATGTCCAAACACTTAAAAGTTCATAGTCTATTAAAAGTCTCTTAACTGTGGGCTGCTGTAAAATCTAAAATAAGTACTATCTTATTTCAAAGGGAAGAATCAGGCACATTCAAACCAAACCTAAGTCCAGCAAAGTAGCTCAAGGCTGGACTCCTGGGATTCACTCATGATCTTCTGGGCTCCAAAGGGTTTCAGCAGCTCCCCTTCTCTGACTCTGCCATCCACAGCACACACAGCTCATCTTGCAGACCCAGGCCAGCTCCATTTCACACCTGCTGCTGCTCTTGGTGGTCGTCCCATGGTCCTGGCATCTCCAAAAAGCTGGGGTCGCCACTGAAACTGAGGCAGCACCTTCACCAATGGTCTCCTCTGACCTCTCTTGGTGCAAAACCTCAGCTTCTCTCCATGACCCCTGCAATCCTGGGTCTTCACGGTAACCGAAGTGTACTTCCACCAATAGTCTTTCCTGACCTCTCACAGTGCCAAGCCTCAGCTGCTCCGTGACCCCCTCGAATTTCAACACCAGAACCATATCGGAGACTCTTACACACTACCAAATCCTGCTTCTGGCTTGAGATGGAGGCTCAGGCCCCTTCTGGAACATAGCTTCTGTGTCCTGACCCTAAAGAAATTCTTCCCAGAAGATTTCACCACAGTGATGCTGGTCTCTTGTTACTTACAGCTGATTTTCCAGCCCCAGCTAACCAGCATCAATTGTCCCAGTACAACAAGATTTCTCTTCAGGTTCGGGTCTCTTATTACTTACAGCTGATTCTTCAGCCCCAGCTGACCAGAACCCACAGATTACACAGTCCTGATGATCTCTGCTTCCGTTTGAAACTTCACAAGCCAGGCCTCCATCATCTACAACTCTTTCAGCAAAACTGTTCCAAGTTCCACAGCCATGATCTTTAGGCATTCAATGATTTTTCTAGCCCAAAGTTCCAAATGTTTCCACAATCCTTCCCCTAAACACCAAGGTTAGGTCTGTCACAGCAATACCCCACTTCTGGTACCAATTTCTGCTCTAGTTTGTCTTCCATTGCTGTGACAAAACACTCTGACCGACACCAACTTGGGGAGGAAAGAGTTTATTCAGCTTACATCTCCCGGGTCACAGTTCATCACTTAGGGAGCCCAAGGCAGGAACTCAGGGCAGGAACCTGGATTCAGGAGCTGAAGCACAGGCCATGGAGGAATGCTGTTCACTGGCTTGCTCCCCTGGCTCATGCCCAGCCTGCCTTCTTATACTGTCACTGCTCAACAATCAAACAATACTCCACAGATGTGGCCACAGGCCAATCCAATGGAGCCAATTCCCCAATTGAGGCTCCCTCAACCCAGGTGTGTCAAGTTGACACTAAAGCTATCCAGCACACATTCTTTTTTTTTTTTCTTTTGGTCTTTTTGAGACAGGGTCTCCCTTTAGCCCCAGCTGTCCTGGAACTCACTCTGCAGACCAGGCCGGCCTTGAACTCACAAAGATCCACAGAAACCAGTAACTCTTATATTAAGCCAACAGAACTCAAAGGTCTGGAGAATTCAATATGCTTCTCTGAATTTACCTGAAATAGGTCATTTTAGATGACTCGAAGCTGAGTCTCAGGCATGTGCCACTGAAGGAACATAATTCCTTTCTAAACTCAAAGCATCACCTGGTTTCACAACAAGTGATGAATAATAAAGAAAAGTTTCAAGGCCCGATCTCAGTAAATGAGACTCCCTGTTTCTAGACAACACACAGCAAGCACTCTTTGCCTTCTGCTGAACTGCATCTCCTTGGAAACATCATAAGCTTAACAAAAGCAGGGAAGATCTTAGGTAGATCAACTGTTTGGTTTTACAACAGGAACGTATTTAAGCATCTTATTAGAGAAGCCAGCAGTGGGCTGGGCTCCAGGCAGGTTAACCTGCTAGGCGAAGACGTGCATCAGAAACAGGTGGGAGAGAGGCAGGGCACAGAGCCTCCCAGGCAAACAGAACTCTGTGGGTAAATGTTCTAATTAGGGGCTTGGAGTCTGTTCCACATTCAACAAGATCCTTCCACATCTGTCTCCCTTTATTCAATTAAGTAAATGGTAGGAACCTTCAATTTTCTTGATTATTTGCAATAACGATAAATGATCAGGTAGAGTTTGGGGATTTTTTTAAAGCATATTTCTAAAAGAAACTTCTGCTAAATTTAATCATGAGTTTCCTGGGAAATTGTCATCAGAGAGGTGATTGGCAATTCAGACCCTCCCCCCATACATACTCAGGGTGAGTCATTCCAAATTGGGAGAGATGCTGTGTTTCAAAGCTAAACAAAACAATAATAATAACACACCTAATTAAGTCCAAAGACAGAGAGTAGACATGAGTCAGGCAGATGCTCAAATGATAAGAACTAACAAAAGAAAAAAGAAAGCATCACACCCAGCCACATATGTTTAGTGGAACCACTCACCCACATAGCGTCCGCTGTTCTCCGAAGGTCTCTTTATCCTTCCCTCCCCCCCTTTATCTTCTTAGTTTGCTACATCGACCATGCTTGAATCTATCTTTTAATCTACTATGAAGTGTTCTCTACTACTCAAGCCAAAATTCCCCAAGGTTTTCATTTACTTTGTTGTTGTTTTTTTTTTAATTTGGAGATTTGTTTTATTATATGACATGTGGGCTGAGAGACCAGAGGTGGAATTCTTCCCAGCTCTTGGGGCTGGACTTCAACCAAGATTAAGCAGATATCCTGAGTTTAAAGCTCTCTGCTCAGATAAATGACCCGGAACAAGTACTTACCTAACTTCTAGAGACTCGCTTTCCTCATGTCTCCTGTAGTAATCAGGATAGTACGTCTAAAGCGCGGCTAGGGAGATGGCTCAGTGGGCAAAGCACTTGCCACACAAATATGAGGAGCTGAGCTTGGATTCCCAGAAGGCACATAAGGCCAGGCACTGTAGCACATGTCTATAATCCCAGTGCTCCTGCAGTAAAATGGGAGGCAGAGACCAGACAATCCCCAGAAGCTTGGGGGCCATGAGCCTGGCTTATGCAGCAAAGAACAGCAAAGAGATCCTGTCTCAAACAAGGAAGAAGAGAAGGCAAGGACTGACACTTGGGGTTGTCCTGGGACCTGCACAAGACTGCCATAGTGCACGCATGCAGACACACACACACACACACACACACACACACACAAATATCATATGCACACATTGTATATACATATAAAGTTTTTTTAAAAATCAATGTTGAGGCTGGAGAGATGGCTCAGTGGTTAAGAGCACCAACTGCACTGCTCTTGCAGAGGACCCAGATTCGATTCCCAGCACCCACATGGTGGCCAAGAACCATCTTTAACTCCAGTTCCAGGGGAATCCAACACCCTCTTGTGACCTCCACGGCATTGCACGACCCGTGTGCACCTATCCACATGCAGACAGTACACTCATACACATACAATAATAAACTTAGAAAAAATCAATGTCGGGGCTGGAGAGATGGCCTATCGGTTGAGCACCGACCGCTCTTGCAGAGGACCTGGGTTCAATCCCCGGCACCCACATGGCAGCTGAGAACCATCTGTAACACCAATTCCAGGAGAACTCCAGTTCCAGGGGAATCCGACACCCTCTTCTGACCTCCGCAGCATTGCACGACACAGGTGCACAGACCTAGGTGCAGACAGTACACTCATACACATAAAAAATAAATAGATAAATAAATTTTTAAAAAATCAATGCCTTGGGATTAATGTGTGAGTTAAATGAGATACTGCATGCTCAACAGTTACGATGGTGCCCATCAAAGAGTAAATGAAACTGTCATCTGCTCTCATTTTTATCATTACTATTACTAAAAAGCACTCCATTCCTAGGACTGATGCTTAAAATCTCTTGATAACATCTAAGTGGTTGGTAGACAGGGCTTTGTCTAAAATTTTCCAAAAAGTAGAAGCTCGTGACACACCTTTGTATATCTCCTACTCTTAGGAAGTGCCTCCATGCATTCTGATGAAATCTGCCCTCCCCACGTCCCTATTCCCACCCCCGTGGCTCTGCCCTTCGGTCCTAGCTCTTCCCCTGGGAGCCTCAAAGGAAAAAGACTATCTTATGCTTTTACCATCAAGTAATGAAAAACAATGCTGAGGAGCTTTTACATTAAGGGGAATTAATCAGAAAGATCCTGGGATATCTGATTAAATCAAGGAGGTGGAGGAGGACGAATCAGCCTTAGAGCATGTAGGAACTATGGGTGATTCAGAACCCATTTCAGCAGAAGGACAGGAGTCATGAAAATGTTCTACCGCTAGCAAAGCCATTAACAGAGCTTACATGCAGTTCCATAAATCTGATTGGCTCACCTAAGTGAATGGATGATGTTGGAGCAATCAGCCTGGGACAAGAAACAGAGAAGCCTGCTTCCTGTCACAGCTCTGGGAGCCTGTCTATGTTCTGGGGAGTTGAGTGCATCCTATAGAAGAATATTGTGAACTCTGTCCATGCTATAAGAAAACCCACACCTCATGGGTGAATCATGGCATGTTCCTTTCTATAGTTAATGAAATCAGTCACCAAGGTAAACAGACTGTTATTTCACCCACTGAGATTGACTAAGTAAACGTAACTGTGTGATTGTTTTCTCACTAGAAAGTTAAGCTCTAGGAAGACAAGAAAATGATGTCTGTCTTGTTCAAGAACTATCCCCCAGCCCTTAGCTGGGAGCATGGAGCACAAGTACTCAGATGACTGCTAAATTGCTTGACTCATTAACTGCACAGTCTACTGGGTTTTTTTAGAACATTTTCGTTATTTCCAAATGTGGCTCTTTCCCTTTCAGTCAATTTCCATTCATGGTAAGAAAGTTCAGAGTCGGCATCCTCTATTAATATTCTCAGGAAACAGAATGGAAGGCAAAATAGCTCACACATCCTATTTTCAGTTACCTGAAAGAATTGTTTGCCCATCTTTTCCAGTTATCTATTCTGTCACACTATACTCCAAAATATGGTGACTCGTCACAACAGTAGCAGTGACTGGTTCATGGAGCTGTGTGCTGGGCAGGACGTGGTGAGCTGGTTCATCTCTGGTTCTCATGGCATCCACTGGAATAGACTGGCTGGGGACAGGAGGATCCATTTCCAAGATGGCTGACAAGTGGACATTGGCAGAAGCTCAGCAGAGGATGTGGACTAGAGTCTTCTGTTTCTCTCCACCGGCACATCTCACAGATGCCCGGATATGCTTACAACACAGAGGCCACTTCCAGGAATGAGTGTCCCAAGATAGCTATGCCAAGAAGTCCATGACACTCATATGATACAAGTTCAGAGCTCATGCAGTATTACCTCTGCCATATGTGATTGGTCAAAACAGTCAAAAGGGTCTTCACCTTTCAAGGGGAAGGGGCATCAAGCCTCATTGCACTGTAGGAGAAGTGACAAGATCACAGTAAATGAAAGCCACATAGATTAGAAGATATTGCTATGACCATGTTTGGAAAATACAGGCTATCATACCATCTCTTCTCATAGGTAACCACGTTGAGCTGCATGAAGCATTGCATGCTTGCACAGTGCTCACTCGTCTTCTACTCCTTCACCCTTTCTGTATGTGTGGTGCATGCTCATGTACATATGTGTGTGCACAAGTGCATGTGTTCAGGCCAGAGGTTGACATGAGGTATCTTCCTCAGCCATTCTCAACAGGGTCTCTCATTGAAGCTCAAGATCACCACTTCAGCAAGACTATACATGCCATGTTGTGGGAAGGGTTCATGTTCAGAGTGTATGTGTTTGCGTGTGTGCACATGCACATGCGTGTGGATGCCAGAGGATGTCTTTCTCCCTTGTTCTCCATCATACTTTTTGAGACAGGGTCTCTTACTGAACCTGGGGCTCACTGATTCAGTCGAAAGAGCTGCCCAGTGAGGGCCAAGGATTCTCCTGCCTTTGACTTGCCAGCGTGGGGACCAGAAGTGTGCACTGTGGCACTCTGCTCTTTATATGAGTTCTGGGCATCCAAACTCAAGTCGAGTGGCAGTCGCTTCATTGACTGGGCTGTCTTCCTAGCTGTCAATTGTCACTTTTTGAGTCATCTATACCTGTGCTAGAATTAAGACTTGGTAGTACCCAGATAACTCAGAAGTGTCCTTCCACTAGGGCATTCACAGATGGGCAGAGAAGAGAAGTAATGGAAATCCAGTGTGCAAAGTGGTTCCACCAAGGTATGTACCAGGCAGTGCTGGCAGAGAGAGAGATGATTGACTTTATGAGGCAGTTCTGACTTCTCCACCATGCTGCTAGTTACCATTTTCAGAGGTATCGTGCACCTTCTCAGAAGAGCATGTGCCACCCATGTTGCTATGCGTGGGGGCCACACCTGCCACACCCAAAAAGGAGGCTCCATGGCTGACAAAGAGGAGTCACAGCTGAGACTCGTGTCTTGGGCTCCCTGGGTCCTCCTGGAGGCATGCTTCTCCAGACAAGAAACCCCAGAAAGAAAGTTATTAGGAGTATCAATAGATTTTTAATTGATTTTAAATCTTCAGAACACTTTGAGATTTACGGAAAACTTCAGAAGACAAAGGAAAGAATTCCCAGAATCCTCCTCCCATTTTCCCTATAATTAGCATCATAATTTGGTGCATTTGTTACAGTCAACAAACCAATATTAATACAAACATTATTATTAAGCAAAAGTTCATTGTTTCTTTGGGCTTCTTCTCTTTTGTGTACCATGTATGCCTGTGTACTCGTGGGAGGATGCACATGTGTGTGGGAGCAGCGCACTTCTGTGAGGATGTGTGCAAGTCAGAGGACAATCCAATTTCCCTTCCTTAGGCACCAGCTACCTTTTCTTTCATTTTATTTTATCTTATTTCTTTTTATTTTATTTTATTTTTTTGAGACAAGGTCTCTCACTGGTCTTGAACTAATCAAGCAGGGTAGGCTGGCTGGCCAGGGAGCCCCAGGGATCCGCCTGTCTCCACCTCCCCAGTGCTGAGATCACAAGCATGCGCCACCTGTGTACATAGGTTCTGGGAACCTAGCTCAGGTCCTTGTGCCTTGACAGCAAGCACTTTACTCACCAAGCTATCTCTGTGGCCCCAGACTTCTTGACTTTTACCTCGGAGGCCCTTTGAGGTCCCAGGATCCCATCAGGGGACACCACCTCATGGGTAGCTGACATCTCCTGACACTTTAGGCTCTTCCTGTCTCCAACAGCTTCTCAGATTCTCCTTGTCTTCATGACCTTGACAGTTCTGAGGAGTACTGGTCACACACTTTGTAGGCTTCTTCTCTGCTGAAATATGTTTGGTATTTTTCTCGTGATAACGCTGGAATTATGAATCTTCGGGATGGAGATAAGATCAACTGTCATGTTTATCACATCAAGTTGAGGGAGGATGGTACCAATGTGATTTATCTCAGTCGACTGTGGCCTGGGTCAAGCAGGCCATGTCTGTCAGGCTTTCTCACTATGTATTTTCTCTTTTACTTTTTCTTCTTTTAAAAAAAGTGTTTGTTATATTGATTTTGTGCATGGGGTATGCATGTGGAGGTATGCATGTGGAGGTCAGGGGACAGCTGTTGAGAGTTGGTTCTCTCCTTCCATGTGGGTCCTGGGGATTGAACTTGGGGCCCCAGGCTTGGAGCCAAGCACCTTTACCTGCTCAACCATCTCCTTTGCCTTCTCTTCTTTCATCTATTTGTCATGTTGTCCTCTGTCATCTTTGGAAGGGGTCACTCTGTGCACATCACATTTGAGTAGCAAGTAGACTTGCCTCTCTTCCTTGAGAATGGAGTGTCCGCATGAGCTACCTAGAATTCTTCCTCAGATATTTGTCTCTTCTCCCTCATTTATTAATAGGTTCTAATATTTACTTATATCTGTATGAACTGAGGGGTATTTATTTTAATTTTTTTATTAATTTTATTTATTTCTGTATGTGTATGAATGTACTGTCTGCATGCAGGTTTGTGCACCCGTGTCGTGCAATGCTGCGGAGGTCAGAAGAGGGTGTCAGATTCCCCTGGAACTGGAGTTCCCCTGAAACTGGAGTTTTACATGGTTCTCGGCCGCCATGTGGGTGCTGGGGATCGAACCCGGGTCCTCTGTAAGAGCAGTTGGCGCTCTTAACCGCTAGGCCATCTCTCCAGCCCGGGGTATTTATTTTATATTCGAGGTTATGATCTAATCCAACTTTATTTTAATTTTATTGCCAAAGTAGCCAACATTTGATGTCAGAGAGCTCCTTCAGTAGGTCTCCCTGTCCCTTTAATGTACCACCTCCCCTCCATCATTTGGATGTAGTGCTGCTATTTTGCATGTATTTTATAAGCACCAGAACATGATTTCTAGCTTATCTATTCAAGTAAGGGTATGGCACAAGTGCTCCCATGTGCAGATATGGAAGATGAGAGGCAGAAGGGTTTAATGAATTGTGTAAGCTCACAGAGGCAATCAAAGGTGGGGCTGGGAGGGGAATCCAACCTGGCTTACTCCAGATCCCCTTCAATTTGAACCTGAGTATTAAAAGAAATACAAGTTCATGTGTTTCTCCAAAGCCATGGAATACAAACACCACCTTTGTAAATATGTGTACATAATAGGGGCATAGTCATTAAAATGGGCACAAAGACAACGGAATGAGTACTGATGGCTGGGGCTGTTGGCAGCCTTCCAATACTGAGGAGCGAGGCCTCAGCACAGCACACTCCCTCCTCCAAACCTTGGAGCTAAACTCCATGTTCCCCTCCAACCCTGAAAATGCCAAAACAACTTCAAGGGCATCTGCTGAGAATTGCTAATCATATTATACTTGGCCACATAAAACTCAGAGTAGAAAAGGAAACAGAGACCTAAATCCCCTCTGAAAGACCCACAGTGCCCAGAGCTCTAGCCAAAGGCAGCTTCGCATGTCCCTGTGCAGGAATGTGCCCAGGATATGGGAAGCTCGAACAGACTGGCTTTTGCTTCCCCAGGCCAGGCATCAAAAGTCTTGGTTCCCCTAAATCAGGCCACATGTCTTCATCCCACCTTCTATTGACTCAAACAGTAGCACCTTCCACAATAAAATTCAGCTTTAGCAATTTCTGCACAGCCTCCAGGAAGGGGTGGGGCGAGCAGTCTCAGTTCCAGGGCAGCTTTTCTTTCCTGCCTTCTGCTTTGGGAAGATGACAACAACATCCTTTAGATTTCTTAAAGAAATAGAATACAACTAAAGTAGGTATGGCACCCTGCTGGGGTTGAAGACCTTGTTCATAATGCCTAAAGAACTTCAAAAACCTACAAGGACAATATCTAGCATTATATGCTCATTGACATCCAGAGAGCCCAAGAAATCTAGGCCATGGGCACAATAAGAGGCAAAAAAAAAGTCCTGGTAAATGGAAGGGGAGAAGCACCCTGAGCACTTTTGCTCCGACTTCAGAACAACACGGGTGGGAGCAGTGGGATGTCAAAACTGCCTCGCAACACTGCTGGGAGCTAACTTTGTTCTCTAAATTTAAAGACATTACAGCTTCTGTCATTTCTCTCGAATGAAGCAATGCCATCCTTTAAAAAAATATTGGCTATGTTGCTAACTTGCTGTGTAGACAGTTATGCACCACCATCTTTGAGAAAATTCAGTTTACTCATCTGTAAAATGGAGGCATTGTGTATCCTTATAGACAGGTTTTTATACCTGAAAAGTTTCTTCAAGGGGGTTTTTATTTTTTTTTTATTTTATTTATTTCTGTATGTGTATGAATGTACTATCTGCATGCAGTTTTTTTTTATTTTTTTTTATTTATTTCTGTACATGTATGAATGTACTGTCTGCATGCAGGTTTGTGCACCCGTGTCGTGCAATGCTGCGGAGGTCAGAGTGGGTCTCGGATTCCCCTGGAACTGGAGTTTTCCTGGAATTGGAGTTTCAGACGGTTCTCGACCGCCATGTGGGTGCTGGAGATCGAACCCGGGTCCTCTGTAAGAGCGGTTGGTGCTCTTAACCGCTAGGCCATCTCTCCAGCCCTTCAATGGGATTTTAAATGAGGTATAAAAGATGCTCTGAGGGGCCCCGGAGGCAGATCAGAGGGTTTTAACTTCTCCTCCTGAAATTTAATAGAGACCAGATAAAGTGACATTTATATGATATGCAATGGAAAAATAGTATGAAATTCACTCACAGACACACAGACACACACACACACACACACACACACACACACACACACACACACACCACAAGATATAAGTCCCAGGCTTCTGGCAACTTACCAGCTTCTTATTTCTTCCTGATCAGCATATATTCAGAAAAAAAAAAAAGCAGTCATTTTAAAGGTAAACTGTGCTTATTTTCCTGAGGGAACATTTCCCTGCTTGGTCAGGTCAAAGTTCCTGACCTTTCACGGAGTCCTGCTCTCTGAGCTGCCCCCTTTGGACCACAGCTTCTTAGTATGACAGTGAGCAAGGAGGGCCTTAGAAACCGAAGAGAATCAAGCTCTAATGAGTTTTCAAATGAAGCCTCGATGTTTAAAGATCTCACTGGTCGTTCATTCGTTCAATAAATATTTACTGAACTGTCAGCATTAAAACATTTGCTTGAACTGGTCAGGTACTATTGTAGACCTTAAGAATATGAGTTATGAGCAAGATACAGCCTGGAGGAGACAGACCCCCGAAAGGCCATTATGACACATTATTACAAGCTCTGTGGAGCACAGAAGGCAGGTACCTTCTCTCCCCCTAAGGGCAGGGAAGGCTTTTCATAGGAAGCAACATAAACCCCAAGACCACTGGGACAAGTGAAAAGGAGTTGGCTAGGAGAGGCAGTATGAGAGAAGCCTCGGGATAAAGAACAAGCAGGGAGGTGGAAGCAAGCACACTACATTTTGTGGTGGGAGTTATCAGAAGGACAAAGTGGAACGTGAGATGGCAGAACCACCTGGGGGTGGGTATATGGCTCGGCTGGCAGTACTTGCCTAGCATGCATGAAGCCCTGGGCCCCAACTCCAGTACTGCATAGGCTAGGTACAAGCCTATAATCCCAGAACTTCCAAGTTCTAGGAGGGCTGTGAATCCAAGGTCATCCTCAGTTACATAGAGAGTTTAAGGCAATCCTGAGCTACAGCAGGTTCAAAACCAGCAGGTTCAGATTTTTCCTTCAGGAAGAGCTCGGTGCAGAAATTAGAAAGGGCAACGAAATATTTTTTTAATATTTTTAAATTTATTTTTTATGTGTGTGTATGTACTGTCTGCATGTAGGTCTGTGCACCCCTGTTGTGCAATGCCGCAGAGGTCAGAAGAGGGTGTCAGATTCCCCTGGAACTGGAGTTAAAGACGGTTCTCAGCCGCCATGTGGGTGCTGGGAATCGAACCTGGGTCCTCTGTAAGAGCAGTCAGTGCTCTCAACCACTAGGCCATCTCTCCAGAAGGGCAATGAAATTTGAAGAGGCCCTAGAGAGCTCAATTATCCAGGAAGCCAACCATCGATTGGAGAGCCCATTCTTTCATGTGCTGTCGCCTTTTAAGACATCAACCACCAGGCAGAAGAGGCTGGTGGAATTGTGACCATTCTATAGATAGAGGAGCTGAGGTTCTAAGGCAGAGCTTCCCCACTTCAGCCTTGTCGTTTTGGTTCTGAGCATTCCTTGCTGTGCAGGGCTGTCCTGTGCACTATAAGATACTTGATAGCATCCTTTGTCCCTACCCACTAGACAACAACAGATTCCTCCCATCAAACATCTCCAGATGCCACCAGATATCCCCTGGGAAGGTACCCTCACCCTGGTTGAGAACCATTCTTCTATTTTTTTATGTGTGTACATGTCTGTGTAGTATGTATGTTCATGTGGATGCAGGTACACGTATGTGCCCATGGATGTAGAAGGTGGAAGATATCCTCAGGATCATTCCTCAGGAGCCATGAGCCTTCTTTTTGAGATAGGCTCTCGTACTGACCTGGAAGTCATCAAGTAGACTAGGCCTGCTGGACAGCAAGCCCTAGGAATTCTCCTGTCTCACCTCCCCAGTGCTGGGACTACAGGAATGTGCCCCTGTGCCTGATACTTTTTTCGAGGGTTCTGAGAATTGAATTCACAACCTCATGGTTGTAAAGTAATCCCTTTTCCAACTGAGCCATCTCCACAACCCTGAGAACAATTATTCTTTTTAAATTTGTGTTTACATTTTTGTGTGTGTATGTGTGTCTATGTGAGTATAAACCACACATATGTGGTTGCCCACAGAAGTATCTGAAGAGTTCTCCTAGAACTGAAATTAAAGGTGGTTGTGAGCCACCTGACATGGGTGCTAGGATCTGAACTCAAACCCTCTAGTTGAGCAGAAAGTGCTCTTGAACGCTGCTGCTGAGCCATCTCTTCAGCCCCAAGAAACATTATTCTAAAGGGCCAACCCCCCAAAGCTCACAAATGACATGGTAACCAACCCCCGGTTCTTCTCCCACTAGGGTCTGAGCTTATTTAACTCCATCAAACAAATTCCATGTTGTTTGGCCTCACGTCCTGAGACCTTGGCCAAAACATCAGATGTGTCAATTTGCCTCTAAACCCCTGATGCTTTCACTGAGAGAAAAAGTCTCAGGAACAGACCCAGGCTCCTTCCCCAGTCCTTTCATTTTGTTCATATATTAAAGCAAAAATGACTTTTTTTCCTGTTAGCTAAAAATTGTTGCTGTACTGGGAAAAAAAGAGTTTTCTCTCATAACACGCCAATTCCATACATCATTTCCTTCAAACCAGCAGATCACTGTTACCCAAAATGAGTATTATTCCTAAGGGATCCAGTTCCTAAGAGTCCAGTTCTGCCCAACTCTAAGGGTATTTTTGGCCCTGTCTTGGGATTTGTTAAGTCTCCTCCTAAAATGAACATCAGAAATAATGAAAGTAAGGGCTAAAAGATGCACAGTGATTAAATGCGCATACTGCTCTCTTGCAGAGGACCCAAGTTTGGATCCCAAATCCACATTGGTGGCTCACAAATGCTCGAAACTCCAGCTCCAAGGGATCCGATGCCCTCTTCTGGCCTCTGTGGGCACCTGTACTTATGTGTACCTACACAGGGACGCACACACACACGTTAAAAATACAATAAATCTTTTTTAATGAAATCATCCCTCTGATGAATCCGTATCCTAAACTTTGTTTTATTAAAAAAAATAAGAGGGGATTTTCACTGAGTCTCTACATGCAGTCAGAGCACAGCAGAGCTAATTTCTTCTGTTCCCCCTTATGTGAAAGTGTGGTGGCTGTGGAGATTGTCTTCCTTCACTCAAATTACCCTGCCAGACAAAGGCAGTTTTGTGGAAGAGTCCTGAGCATGTAATTTTATTACCTTAGCACTGATTTTAATATAATTCATGTAATTTCTTCCGCAGGGGAAAAGCTATTTTCCTAAATACCTGGTAAAATGAGAGCTGATGGATTTTTGACTCCCACCAATTCTCTCTTATAGAATTTTCTACTCAAAGAAGAAGCATGGAGAGGTACTCTGCCCAAATGGCCTCACAGGAAGGGGGAGGGAGCTCATGGAACCTTGTCAGCTTGGTCAGTTCTTACTACTACATCTCAGCACACAGCAGAGAGATTTCCAAAACCACCATCCTTTGTAAGGATGGAGCTAAAACAGGATTTGTGTGGTCTCCCGACCTCTACATGATAGACATGTGGGGTTGAATAACCTTTGTTGGGGCCTGCTCTGTGTTTCCAGGCGTTCAGCAGCAACCGTGGTCTCCATTTGCTCAGGCTGCTTGCAGATCAGTTCCATTCATGACAACTAAAAAAGCCTCTACTTAAAAATATATATTATGGGCTGGAAAGATGGCCTAGTGGTTAAGAGCACAGACTGCTCTTGCAGAAGACCTGGGTTCGAACCCCAGCACCCACATGGCGGATGAGAACCATCTTTAACTCCAGTTCCAGGGGAATCTGACACCCTCTTCTGACCTCTGCAGCATCGCATGACACAGGTGCACCAACCTACATGCAGACAGTACATTCGTACACATACAAGAATAAATAAAAATAAAAAATTAAATTATATATATATATATATTAATATTATTATTAGCCAGGCGTGGTGGCACACACCTTTAATCCCAGTACTCGGGAGGCAGAGGTAGGCAGCTCTTTGTGAGTTAAAGGCCAGCCTGGTCTACAGAGTGAGTTCCAGGACAGCTGGGGCTACAGGGAGACCCTGTCTCAAAAAGACACACACACACACACACACACACACACA
>VZQC01001040.1:229001-308218 GCA_009823505.1 Rhizomys pruinosus
GCAGCCCCCTCCCTGTAGGACACTGCTCCCCTCTCAGCAGCCCCTTCCCTGTAGGACACTGCTCCCCTCCCAGCAGCCCCCTCCCTGTAGGACACTGCTCCCCTCCCAGCAGCCCCCTCCCTGTAGGACACTGCTCCCCTCCCAGCAGCCCCCTCCCTGTAGGACACTGCTGCCCTCCCAGCAGCCCCCTCCCTGTAGGACACTGCTCCCCTCCCAGCAGCCCTCAGTTGCCAAACATTTTTTACAAAATTTGCCCCTGTCTATGCTGAGATTTCTGTCTGGTTTGCATTTGCATAAGGCTTTGTGAATGCTGTCAGCATTGCTGTGAGTTCACATGAGTAACTGACCAGCTGACCGGAAGACTCTGTTTCCCCCTGTTCATCCACCCCTCTGTCTCTGACAATCTTTCTTCCTCCTCTTCTAGAATGATTCCTGAGCCCTGAGAGGCAGAGATTTGATACAGGTCTCCTATTCAGGGATGAGCAGTCTCTGAAGCCTCTTGTTCTCTCCACACTGAGCAGTTGTGGGGTTTTGTGCTAAATGAAAGGAATAGATGTTCTAAACTGAGCTGATCCCATCTTGTCTAGCCCCATTTTAATGTTTCTTTCCCATCCCACCTGAATTCCTGGAACCTACATGACCCTGACCCTGCTATAACCGCTGATCTTTGCTTCTATTTTTTCTTGCTTTATGGATGACCATTGAGTTTCTGTTTGCTTGGGCCAATGTATAACTACTGGAATTTCCTTTAGTTTCTGTTTGCTTAAGTTCTGGTTTACCAAAGATTACCTAATCCTAGTTTAAGGCATTAGATTACCTAATGCTAGGTTAAACCCAACTGGCTGAAGAAACCTATATATAATATCTCCATCTTAAGGTCAGGGCTGTTCCTTTTCCTGAAACGAGGGTCATGCCCAGCCATAATAAAATCATTCAAATCCTGATCAGGTCAGATTGGTCTTATTTCTGCAGCCTATAACACTAATCATATCTGTTGAATAAAGAAACTCCTAAAGCTTCTTCTTGCAACAGATGGAGACTATTACAGAGGTCCGCAACTGGTCAAATGCAGAGAATAAGTGTCTGTGAGATGCTTGATCCTAAGCGATGCAACTCCAATGCAACCTCTACCCATAGGATGAATGCATCTCTCAGAGAAGTAATACAGAATTGCAGTATTCCCTGGATACTTGTAACCATCCTATAGGGTAGATAATATGACCCCATCTCACAGTTGAGCAAACTCCATCAGATGGGTGTTGGGTAAGAGACAGTGACAAGAAACCAAAAGTTCAGGCTAAAGAGTCTGATTCTATAGTCATGCTCTTAGAAGGCTGTGATGAATGTGAGACTGGGGAAAGGGAACTTAATTTGGACTCAGTTTCACCTGGCATCCTCTCCTGGTTCTGTTGCTTAGTGACTTATGAACGTGGGTAGATTGTCCAGTGCCTCTGAGCTTCACCTAGTTACACAGGAAATGGCAACTATGGTTCCTATATCAAAGGGACTAAACAAAATTGAGTTCAGTACCAGGGCCATGTCATGCTGGTTATCCCCTCATCTTAGTTACTTCCTATTGCTCTGACCAAAACCAACTTTGGAAGGAATGGGTTTATTTTGCTTACTGGCACAGTCCATCATCAAGGGAAGCCAAGACAGGAACCTAGACCACAGACCATAAAGGATAGCTGCTCACTGGCTTGCTCTTCTGGTTTGTGTTCAGCCTTGCTTTCTTATATAACACAGTGGGCTAGGTCCTCCCACATCACTCAACAATCAAGAAGATGCTGCAGAGATATGGCCACAGGTCAATCCAATGGAGAAAATTCTTCAACTTTGGTACCCCTCTAACCAGGTATGTCAAGTTGACAACTAAAGCTACCCAGCATTCCATGGAAAAAATCTCTGGGCATATCTGATTAGAGTAGATTAAGTGAGGTGGAAAGACTCACCTGAACGTAGGTGGCAGCATTCCCTGGGCTGGGGTCCAGGACCGAACCAAAACAGAAAGCAAGCCGAGCACAAGCATTCAGTGCTCTCCTCGTGTGTGTGTGTGTGTGTGTGTGTGTGTGTGTGTGTGCGCGCGTGTGTGTGTGCGCACGCGTGTGTGTGTGTGTGTGTGTGTGTGTTTGTGGCCAACCAAAACAGAAAGCAAGCCGAGCACAAGCATTGAGTGCTCTCTGCCTCGTGTGTGTGTGTGTGTGTGTGCGTGTGTGTGTGTGTGTGTGTGTGTGTGTGTGTGTGTGTGTGTGTATGTTTGTGGCCAACTGCCTCTGGCTCTTACCACCATGATTTCCCCTAGAATAAACACTTCTTTACATTGCTTCCTGCTAGGTCTTTCATCACAGCAATGACAGGCAAACTTTAAAGCACAGAAATGATACTTGCTCCTCCAAACAGTAAAATTTCTCTGAGGGCAAAGTACAGGATAAAAACCTATTGTATTCACCAACAAATTTCCAGTACTTGACCCTGCCCCTACCATCTCCCATAGTAGGAGATGGTTAAGTAACTACTGAATGAGGTCAGAAGCCAAGGAAGCACTTTGGCTCAGGCACCTCCCCTCCAGCTGTGCACAGTGTATCTTTCATCCCCTGTAAGGCCCAGTGGCTCATGAAAAATGCAGGGAGAAAAATGCCCTACAATCATCAGGTGTGAAGCCCAACAACAGAGTGGAATTAGATGTGAAGATTACATCACAGGCAAACCTGCTGTGAGGCCCTAGTAAAACCTAAGGGGGCTGATTGAGGCTGCTTTCCCACCCCAGTAACAGGCCGTGAATGAAAAGAGAAAAATCAAGCCTTTATGAGTCGTCCCAGGAGGGGGGAAGAGACTTTGTCTCCAGAAGCCTCCTCAGTATTTCAACCTCATTTACTACTTTCCTAAGCAACAAGAAGAAATACACAAAAGAGGAGAATCTAATAACATAAAAAATGTTATCAAAAGTGGGGAGGGGGCAAGCTAGATGGCTCAACAGGTAAAAGTGACACACGACCCTGAGGACCTGAATTCGATCTCTAGAGCCCACTTGGTGGAAAGATAGACATCATCACTAAAACTTGTCCTCTGAGCGCAGTGCCCACATGGCACCTGCACGCCTACACTCACACACAACAAAATAATAACAATTTTAAAGAAAGGAATAATCACCTTCTGTCATCCCAGAGTAAGGGAGACTGAGGCAGGAAGAACACAACTTTAAGACCTGCCTGGGTAACTTAGCAAGACCCTGTCTCAAAATATGAAAAAAAGGAGAAGGGAAGGCTTGAGATACAGCTCAGTGGTGGAATACTCCCCTACTAGCATGCATGGGACCCCGATTTAATCCCTAAAGGAAAGAGCAAAAGGAGAGAGAGAGAGAGAGAGTCAAGACTTCTTTCAGGGCCACATCACGGTCTGGCTGTCCCAGCAGCTCCTCTGCTGAGTCGCCTAGCCAACAGAAATTAATTTCTCTTACCTTCATCTCCCTGCAGCACATGCTAGCAGCCTCTCCCACCCCAGCCAGCCTTGGAAATAAGAATAGAACACAGGGAGCTCCCCCATTCGCATTTATGTATGGTGACTAACAGTCAGATCCAG
The DNA here is from genome assembly GCA_009823505.1 of Rhizomys pruinosus. Classification (NCBI taxonomy): domain Eukaryota; kingdom Metazoa; phylum Chordata; class Mammalia; order Rodentia; family Spalacidae; genus Rhizomys; species Rhizomys pruinosus. Next base: position 232,581 of record VZQC01001040.1, read on the forward strand.
GGCCTGCATGAAGCTACAGATGTGTCTTGTTTGACCTTCAATTTTATTTTTATTTGAATTCATTTCCAACACTTAAAAATGACTTGTCATGAAAATCTATACATCCACCTTCTCTTGGAAACTTGGACAATTTGAGAAGACAATGTGACATCCCCCCAACCCCATGTACACACACACACAAATTTACACATTCATGTATACATAAACAGTAGTGAAATTAATAACCCTGAAGTCTTTTGCCTGGTCAATAACATGCAGTCCAGGAATATAGTCTTAGCTGGCTTTGGATGTCAACTTGACATCCCTGGAAGAGGGACTCTCAGCTAAGGAATTTCCCCTATCAAATCGGCCTGTGGTGGTGTCTGTGACACCTGTTCTTCATTATGGCCCACTGTAAGTGGTGCCACCCCTGGGCAAGTCCTCCTGTGTTGTATAGGAAAGCAAGCTGAACAGAGGCTAGAAGAGCAAGCCAGGAAGTAGTGTTCTTTTGTTGTCTGTTTCAGTTCCTGTCTCAAGGTTCCTGCCACTGAGTTCCTGCTGTGACTTCCCACCATGATGAACTGTCACTTGGAAATGTAAAAGGCAATAAACCCTTTCCTCCCCAAGTTCTTTTTTTTATTTTTATTTTTTGTAAGTGTATGAGTGTACTGTCTGCATGCAAGTTTGTGCACCCGTGTTGTGCAATGCCGCGGAGGTCAGAAGAGGATGTTGGATTCCCCTGGAACTGGAGTTCTCCTGGAATTGGAGTTTCAGACGGTTCTCAGCCACCATGTGGGTGCTGGGGATCAAACCCGGGCCCTCTGTAAGAGCGGACGGTGCTCTTAACCACTAGGCCATCTCTCCAGGCCCCCCTCCCCAAGTTCTTTTATCAGAGTCTTTTATCACAGCAATATATAAAGCTTACTAGAACAGTGGCGTTCCCTAGACAGCTGTCTGGAATCAAATGGGAAGGGCCCACATTCTAACTTTCCCTTTGCTGTATCTCTTCAGCCTCCTCTCTGGAATAAAAAGGAAGAGACACAAATCCTAACCCACCTCCTCTCTGCAGAAGCAGCATTTGCTATGATTAAACATCATCAGGAGAATAGGGACCCATGGAGGGAAAATAAGAACATGATTGTAAAGACACTTAATGCAGCCTCAATGTAGCATGGATTGCTAACTTTTCAAAATCCATTTCATCTTCCTAGTGCACAGCTGGCCTATAGCAACTAACTACAGAACAAGGGTCAATTGTTCTTTCTAGCCTTCTTTCTTTTTTTCTGGTACTAGAGCTAGAACTTAGGACCTCGTCTTACATGCTAAACAAGTGCTCTACCACTGAATTATATTCCTACCACTCTTACTTTTATTTATAATTTTTTAGAGCAGATAGCAATTTCTCCACCCTTCTTTTTTTTTTTTTTATTGTATTTATTTATTTATTTTTAACAAATCTAGACCCGTGTTCCCGCTCATTCCCCCACCCCGTCAGAGCTCGTGCATTCTGCCAAACATGCTTTCCATGTCTTAGTCTTTCTCAATATTTTCCATGGGGACGTTGACTGTTTTGAGCAGAAGTTCACTGTTTCAGTCAGTTCTTTGATGCAGTATTTTCTGTTGTTGTTGTTGTTTCCAAAATGCATTATGTCCAACTGCGTTGTACAGAAGCTCAGGGGGCCCCACACAAGAAACACTTACAACTGGGTAATTGGCACTAGCATCCACAGATGAGGGATACCATTCGTCGTTTGTTTTTCTGAGACTGTGTTACTTCACTCAGCATGATGTCCTCTAGCTCCAGCCATTTTCCTGCAAAGCTCGTGATGTCGTCTTTCTTTACTGCTGCATAGAACTCCATTGTGTAGATGTACCACATTTTCTCTATCCATTCGTCAGTTGAGGGGCATTTAGGTTGGTTCCAGCTCTTTGCTATTGTGAAGAGAGCTGAAATAAACATGGCCGTGCATGTATCTCTGTGGTGGCTTAAGTCTTGAGGGTACATGCCCAGGAGTGGTATGGCTGGGTCGGGTGGCAAGTTCATTCCAAGTCTTCCAAGGGTTCTCCACACTGCTTTCCATAGTGGCTGTACGAGTTTACATTCCCACCAGCAGTGGATGAGTGTTCCCCTTTCCCCACAACCTCTCCAGCACTTGGTATCATTTGTTTTCTTGATCCTAGCCAGTCTTACTGGAGTAAGATGATATCTTAAAGTGGTTTTGATTTGCATTTCCTTAATGATTAGTGATGTTGAGCAGTTCTTGAGGTGTTTCTCAGACATCTCTAATTCCTCGTTTGTGAAGTCTCTGTTCAGTTCTTTGCTCCATCTATTGAGCGGGTCGTTTGTTTTCTTTTTTCTTTGTTTTTTGAGTAGTTTATATATTCTGGAAATCAATGCTTTGTCAGATGTATCTGCAGTGAAGGTTTCCTCCCACTCTGTGGGATTTCTCTTCACTTCCTTGATTGTTTCTTTTGATGTACAGAAGCTTTTGAGTTTGATGAGGTCCCATTTGTCAATTGTCGACCTTAATTCTTGTGCAGCTGCTGTCTGATTTAGGAAGTCTTTTCCTACGCCTATGTCTTGTAGTCTGCTGCCAACTTTTTCTTCTATCACCTTCAGAGTTTGGGGTTTCACGTTGAGGTCTTTAATCCATCTGGAGTTGACTTTTGTACAGGGCGAGAGGTAGGGGTTTAATTTCATTCTTCTACAAGTGGTGATCCAGTTTTGCCAACACCACTTGCTGAAGATGCTGTCTTTTCTCCATTGTGGTTTCTTGGCCCCCTTGTCAAATATTCCACCCTTCTTCTTAACATTTATTTATTTGTTAGAGGTCGGGTGCATGCATGTCCCAAGGTGCATGTGTGGATGTCAGAGGTTCTCTCCTTCCATTATGTGAGACCTGGGGATCAAACTTAGGTCATCAGGCTTGGTGGCAATCACTATGCACTGAGACATCTCACTGGCTTTTTATACTTTGAAGCAGTCTCATTCAGTTGCCCAGGTTAACCTTGAACTCACTGTGTAGTGCAACTTGAAATCCTCCTGCCTTAGCCTCCTGAGCAGCTGGGATTATATATAGGTATGGCTTGATGAGAATCATTTCTGTGTTACATGGTGCCTCTTACGAGTCTAGAGTTCCAAAGACCTTATTAGATCTTCATCTATAAAACACACAGAATAGGGTCTGGAGAGATAGCTCTTACAGAGGACCCATGTTCAATTCCAAGCACCCACATGGTGGCCAACGACCATTCAAAACACCAGTTCCAGGAGATCTGACACCTTCTTCTGACCTCTGTGGGCATTGCCCAACACAGATGCATTTACACACATGCAACAGGAGGTAGTTGCTTAGGACAGCCCCTTCACCCCAGAGCCGGCTGAAGCTGGACAGACTGGCTGCTCCAGTCCTCACTGTGCCTTGCCCTTCCTTCACCACAACAAAGGCTCCTGCCCACATCTTCCCTTCACTCTTGACCGCCTGATGCTTCTCTGCCCAGGACGGCAGGACAGCAGGACGGCAGGACGGCAGGACAGCAGGACGGCAGGACGGCAGGATGGCAGGATGGCATACCCCATTCTCTTAGGACATTTAACAAAATGTAAAAACATTACATATTATTCTTTTCTGTCAAACACTATAAAACTTTGATTTAGGGCTATAAAACTTATGTTAGGACAAGAAATTCAAATGTCCATAGCTAAGTTTTGTTTACAAATAAGCCCTTCTGCATTCCCAGAACCTGGTGACTGGGTGGCTGAGCCCTTTCACCTAACCCCTTTCCCCTTTTTCATTGCTTTTAAATTAGCCAACCAATAAAGACTATAAGGTCAGATCCCAAGCAATGAGGAAAAGACACAGTACTCTTGCATCGGGGATTAAAAAAAAAACTATTAAACTTCCAGATCCAGTGTGCTTGCTTGATCCAAATGACACAATACACCCTTTTACAAAAGTAAAAGTTGCCTTGCTCAGTTACTTTTGTTTTGTCTGCTTGCTTGTTTTGTTTTGCCAAAAAGACCAACAGCCATCCTCAAAGGAGGACCAGTGTTCAAAGAAAAACAGATCTGATGGAAAGGGGGGAGGACAGCAGCCCTGTAACAAACACAGCAAATGCACCACTCCGCCCATCCAAGTTTCTGTTCTCCTTTCGTCCCCTGAGGGAAAGGATCACTATCACTAGGCTTGACCATCTTAGGCAGCTTTTGGTTTCTCCAAACATGTCTAACCTTAGCCTACATCTGGACCTTCCTGCTTCCTATTCTTCCTTGCTTGCATCCTTCATGCTTGGATTAGAAGAAGAAAAGAAGATAAAAAAGGAGAAGGAGGAAGGGGAGGAGGAGAAGAGGAGGAAGAGAAGGTGTAAGAAAAGGAGGAGGAGGAGGGAGTGTGTATGTATATGCATGCCCACACATACACACATGTGTGTTCATGGGTGTGTGGGGCCATGTGGAGGCCAGAGGTTGATGCCAGGTGTCTTCCTCAATTGTTCCCCACCTTATATTTTTTTAAACAGGGTCTCTTACTAAACCTAGACTTTGCCATTCTCACTAGGCTGGGTGACCAGGCAAGCTCCCAAGACCCTCCCGTCTCTGCTTCCCTGTATACTGGGATCACAAGTGCTCTCACTGCCTATCATTCTAGGGAATGCTGGGGATCAACTTGGATCCTCATGCTTACACAGTAAACCCTTGACCCACTGAACTAGAATTTTTTTTTTTTTTTGGTCTTTTCAAGACAGGGTCTCCCTGTAGCTCCAGCTCTCCTGGAACTCACTCTGTAGACCAGGCTGGCCTTGAACTCACAAAGATCCGCCTGCCTCTGCCTCCCAAGTGCTAGGATTAAAGGTGTGTACCACCATGCCCGGCTTGAACTAGAATTTTTAACAGAATACTTACTACATCACACCTCTGCTCTCAAACATCAGAGGCTCCTTGTTACAAATATTAAATTCAGTTCCAACCGGAGATGCTATTGCAAGATAGGGTCAGCCCCCCCCCATCTCCAGCCCCATTCCTGTAGACAGGCATCTACATTCTTTTACTCTTTCTCTCATTCTTATCCTTTCAGTTCCAGAAATGCCTGTCCAATCTTTCTTATCAGATCCATCTCATCTTTTCAAACCCATTCCTCTCGCCCATTTGTGGACACCATTACTGACACTAATGTTCAGAATGAACCTCCCTGTTTACACTAATGCTCAGAGTGAACCTCCCTGTTTACACTAATGCTCAGAGTGAACCTCCCTGTTTACACTAATGTTCAGAGTGAACCTCCCTGTTTACACTAATGCTCAGAGTGAACCTCCCTGTTTACACTAATGCTCAGAGTGAACCTCCCTGTTTACACTAATGCTCAGAGTGAACCTCCCTGTTTACACTAATGCTCAGAGTGAACCTCCCTGTTTACACTAATGCTCAGAGTGAACCTCCCTGTTTACACTAATGCTCAGAATGAACCTCCCTGTTTACACTAATGCTCAGAGTGAACCTCCCTGTTTACACTAATGCTCAGAGTGAACCTCCCTGTTTACACTAATGCTCAGAGTGAACCTCCCTGTTTACACTAATGCTCAGAGTGAACCTCCCTGTTTACACTAATGCTCAGAGTTAACCTCCCTGTTTACACTAATGCTCAGAATGAACCTCCCTGTTTACACTAATGCTCAGAGTGAACCTCCCTGTTTACACTAATGCTCAGAGTGAACCTCCCTGTTTACACTAATGCTCAGAGTGAACCTCCCTGTTTACACTAATGCTCAGAGTGAACCTCCCTGTTTACACTAATGCTCAGAGTGAACCTCCCTGTTTACACTAATGCTCAGAGTGAACCTCCCTGTTTTACACTAATGCTCAGAGTTAACCTCCCTGTTTTACACTAATGCTCAGCATTAACCTCCCTGTTTACACTAATGCTCAGAGTGAACCTCCCTGTTTACACTAATGTTCAGCGTGAACCTCCCTGTTTTACACTAATGCTCAGAGTGAACCTCCCTGTTTTACACTAATGCTCAGAGTGAACCTCCCTGTTTTCTTTAGTAGCAGAAGTTGTTGCCTGATGTGTTCATGGTAAGGGTTAGAGCAGCTCAGGAAGTGCCATAGCTTGGATATGAAGTTACACACACACACACACACACACACACACACACACTCCTGGACTCATGTGTTGTAGGGTTGGTCTACCGCTAGTGCACTGTTGGCAAAGGTTCTGGAAACTTTAAGAGGTGGGACCTAGCTAGCGGAAGGAGGTCACCGGAGTGGATGCCTAGGAGTATCTCTGCTTCCTGTCTGCCATGCTGGGACTATCCCTCCTCTTCCACACTTCCATGGTTATCTACTGTGCACTGAATCTTCTGAAACCATGAACCAAAATAACTCCTTCCTCCTTAAGTTGTTTCTGTTAGTTCCAGAAAGTAACCAATCCAGGCAGATATATTAAGGCTGTCTCAGTCACAGAGGCCTGGCTATGGTTAGTGCTGCATCCCTGGCCAACACAATGACCAGCACATCTGCACCAAGACTTGGTTTTGCTGAAATAAATTGGATTGAAAGTTCTCAAGGACACCAAAGGGATTTTTGGCAACATGTCTCAGACCTCCTGAGCCACATCGCTTCCATAAAAATAAGCTCTTCAGTGAGACCTTGGGAACTAATTAAGTATTAGGACATTTCTATGCTCAGACACAGGTACCCATGCACTTCCACAGAAGATAACACTCCCACAGAACAGCAATCATCAGCCCGTGTTCTCCTCTCTTAATGCATTAATATTTGACTTCTCTGGCTTTCAGATATCTTGAATATTTCAATTACAGAATCTTATTACATGCTCAGGGATTTTAAGTGAAACAGACATAATTTTCATAAAAGTTTTATGAATCTGACTTCATATATGAATATATTTCAATCCAATAAGTATTAATAATAATTAAAATTTATGGGACACTTACTGGGTGCCAAGCATTATCTCATTTAATCCTGACTACAGTCTTAATGAGGTTCAGAGCAGTTAAGTGCTTGCCCAAGGTCACATGGAGTCTGATTCAATCCACAGACTGCCAGGTTCCTAGGTTGGCAGTCCTGTTATATTTGCACATATCTAATACTCACAGAGGCCTCTGACACAGTAGGGAATATACCTATTCCTAGAAATGTCAGAAATTCATGCTGCTGTTTCCCCAGAGCAGTGCCTAGCCTGTGATTGCTGAGTCCATGGAGAAGGGCCAGTGCCCCCATGCCCCTGGGAAGCTGTGTTCTGCACTCATTACCAGGGCATCCTGGCTGAATTAAGTCCTGGTAACACACCTGTTTAAAACCCTGTAATAATTGCCTTCTTTGTCCCAAATTATGTTCCAATGGTGTTTCACATACTCATCCCTCCCAAAGAAAGGGCTTTTCTCAAGGTTTGCTTCTGGGGGAATCCAACTCAAAGTCATTCTCTGCAGTAGGATCAGTAAACATCCCTAACAGTTCGGCTAGAAAATATCTCTAGCTTTCTGGGGCCTAGTGGGATGGCTCGCAGTTAAGAGCACGTGTTGCTCTTGCAAAACACCAGACTTTGGCTCTCAGCACCCAGGTGACTCACAACTGCCTGTAACTCCAGCTTCATGGAGAACCAACACCCTCTTCTGGCTTCTGTGGGTACCTATATTCACATGCACATACACAGAGTGACAGAGAAATGGGGGGAGAGAGAGAGAGAGAGAGAGAGAGAGAGAGATAGGTAGATAAATGCAATTTAAAATAAAATATTATTAAGTAAAGAAGGGCCAGTGGCTTTAAAATAAACACATGCCCAAGTCCAAGCCATCAACAGTGGCCAAGCGCAACCCAGCTTATTCCTTTAGAATCCTGTCCAAAAGCTCCCAAGACCCCACTGTTATGGTTTGAATCTGAAATGTCCCCCAGAGGCTCACATGTTAAGATCTTGCCAGCTAATGGGGTGCTGGGAAGTGACTGGACCACGAGAGCTCCACTGGTGGAGTCATAATTTGATGATACAGAGAACTACGGAGAGGAGGAAGGGCCTTGTTGGAGAACACAGGTCTCATCACTTAGATTTGCCTTTGAAGGGTACTTTGTCCCCTGAGCCCTTCCTGTCCCTCACAGCTTCCTACCAGCCATCAATGAGTCCCTCTGCTGCACTATGCCCTCACTGTTCTACCTCACCAGAAGTCCATGATGTTGGAGCCAAGGGTTTGTATTTGTTACTTTTCTGTTACTACAATAAAATACTGTGACCAAAGGAAAGCTGTAGAAGAAAGAGTTTATTTTGGCCTACAGTTCCAGAAGGATAAAAGTTCATCATGTCTAGAAGGCCTAGCCACAAATGTCAGGCATGGAGGCTGGAGCTGAAAGCTGTGAGCTCACATCTTCAGCGAAAGCACAAAACACAGAGCAAATTGGAAGTGGGGCAAGACTACGAATTCTCAAACCTGCTCCTGGTGACACACTGCCTCTAGCAAGACTAGACCTCCAAACAATTCCATGGTCTTTACAAACAGTACAATTAACTGGAAACAGAGTGTTCAAATACTTGAACCTACCATGGACATTTCTCAACAGGGACTTCTAAAACCAGAAACTAAAATAAATTGTTCCTCCTTCTATGTTGTTTTACTTGGGTATTTTTATCACAGTGATGGAAAAGCTAAATAACATTCCATCACATTGGAGAATGATTTTCATTCCTGAGTTGGTACCTACTTCTCTTCACACTTGACTCAGCCTGCTGCCAGAGCAACGTGGTGACTCAGTATTCAGGAGTAGCAGCAGCTGCGCACTGATGCCAGCCAAAAGCAGCTTGCTACTATGCACCTTGCTAGCAGCTGCTGCCTCTTTCTTTGCTAAGAAACCAAGTAGCCTCCCAACAGGACAGAAGAGCTTGAGACGATGGCAGGGCCAGCCAAGTGGTGCGCTGAACCCATGACAGCTAGAATTAGACTCAACCTACCTGCTGTTTTGTTGGCATTCGACCAGCCTGCATTTCTCCCTGGCATCTTTATACATATATAGATCCATCTGCAAGTGTGATTAAGAACATAGTACATTGCACACCTGGGACCAAACAGAACTTAGCTTAGAAAAACTTGAAGCTTGAAGCAAGCAAGGCAATTCTCATGTTTAGTCAATACAGAAAAAAAGAAGCTCTACTTCCTGTGATACCATGTGCACAGTGCACAGGTGGAAAAGCAACAGTACTTACAGAGCCCTACTGCATGCCAGGCACTGCCCTGAGACTTTACATATAGTCCCATGAGGCAGGTGCTATTGAAGACTACATTTTGCCAATAAGGGCTCCAGGTAGTCATTTTCCCAAAGTCATGCAGCCAGTGAATGACAGGGCTAGATGTCAAACCCAAGCAGACTGACTCAAATGTATAACATAAACCTGGCAAAAATTTTCAGTCAATAGCTAAACAGTAAATATTTGGGACTTTATGGGCCATAGATCTTCACCCTCATAAACTCTCCTTTTTTCAGTTCTTAACAATGCTTTTTCTTTTTTTAATTTTATTTATTTTTGTATGTGTATGAGTGTATGAGTGTATGAGTGTACTGTCTGCATGCAGGTTTGTGCACCCATGTCGCACAACACCGCGGAGGTCAGAAGAGGGTCTCGGATTCCCCTGGAACTGGAGTTCTCCTGGAATTGGAGTTTCAGATGATTCTCAGCCGCCATGTGGGTGCTGGGGATCGAACCCGGGTCCTCTGCAAGAGCAATTGGTGCTCTTAACCGCTAGGCTATCTCTCCAGCCCCACCATATTAGAAAAAGCCTTTGACAAAATCCAGCATCCCTTCATGCTTAAAGTCCTAGAAGGAATTGGATTGGAGGGATCATTCCTCAATGTAATCAGAGCCATATACAGGAAACCCACAGCCAATATCATCCTAAATGGGGAAATGACAGAAACATTCCCTTTAAAGCTAGGAACTCGGCAAGGCTGCCCCCTATCACCACTCCTCTTCAATATAGTGCTTGAAACACTTGCTAGAGCAATAAGGCAAGAAAAGGATATTAAAGGAGTACTAATTGGAAAAGAGGAAGTCAAACTATCCCTATTTGCTGATGATATGATTGTTTACTTTAAGGCATGTAAAACACCACTCCCACAGGAAAATCTCCTTCCTTAGAATCATGATTTACACAGCTTCACAGCAAAGGTCGGCAGGATACAAATTAACTCTTAACAAAATCAACTGGCCCTTTCTTTAGCACCAAACATCAAGCACACCTGGGAAGAAAGAATCAAAGACGCACCCTCCCCACCTCACAACCAGCCTCACCAAAACAATAACCTGGACTACTCTAGAACAACTACACCATAACCGCACATTCCAAGACATCCCCTACAACAAACAATTTTAAGCCCTTTAAAGAAAGAAATTGAAGCCGAGACCTCAGAAGATGGAAAAACCTCCCATTGTTCATGGTTTGAGAAAATTAACATTGTAAAAAAAAAAAAAAAAAAAAAAAAAAAAAAAAAACTCTTGTATAGATTTAACGCAATCCCAAAAATCCCCAAGAGTTTCGTTCACAGGCTTTGGAAAACAAAAGGGTCCTCTTAATTGCATTTGGTAGACAAAAACTAAAAGACCCCACAAATAGCCCAAAGTCAACCCCTGAGTGCCACACACCAGCTACACCAGGGGGGATCTCTTATACCAGATTTCACCGGTTTTATACTACAGTGGCTTATAGTCCATAAAAACAGGCCCTCCCGGTCACCCTGGCACAACCAAAACAAGACCTGCTTGACCAACCTGTGCCCAACACCCAACTCCGAAGATCCAAACTGCCAAGCACACCTACAATTCCCTCAGCCATTCTCGATTATTTGACATAGCGCGGGCCAAGAAACCACCACATGGAGGAAAGACTCAGTCATTCTTCAGCACCAGTGGTCCACCCCACCCGCTGTTGGCAAAACTGGACACCACTTGTAGAAGGCCGAATGAAAATTCAAAAACCCCCTACCCTCGCCCCCTGTTACCACAAAAAGCTCAACCTCACAAATTGGACCTTACCCCAAGGACCTCAACGTGACAAACCCCAAACTTGAAGTTCCCGATCCAGAAGATCCAAAAGTTCTCGCGCCAGCAGCACCCCTACAAGACCCATTAGCGCCGCTAGCCCGAAAAAGACTTCCTAACCTCTCAGCGACAGCAGCTGCACAAGAATCTAGGTCGCAATTGACAAATGTGGGACCCTCATTCAACAACTCAAAAGCTTCTGTACCATCAGACATAAGAACAAACAATCAAGGAAGTGAAAGACGCCGAAATCCACAAGTAGGAGAGGAAACCTTCACTTGCAGATACATCTGACAAAGCATGATTTCCAGAATATTCACAAACTACTCAAAAAAAAGAAAAAAAGAAAAACCAATGACCACTTAATTAGAGAAAGAAGAAAAACAAAACAAAAGAACTAAACAGGACCTTCACAATCTTGTGAGGAAATCAGAGAATGTCTGTGAGAGACGAACCCTCTGAACGAAACTGTGTCAGCATCACTAATTCATTAAGGAAATTTGCCAAATGAAGAACCACTTTCAAGTATATCGCATCTTAACTTCCAGATGAAACATGAGCTAGGACAAGAAAACCATAATGGGCCTATACCAAGGGTACGCACTGGAGATTGTGGGGGAGAGAAAGGGAAGACTCAACATCGCACTGCTGGGGGATGTAACGTCGTAAAGCAACTATTGAGACACCAGTGTGCCGAGACCACTTGTGAAGAACATTTGAAGAACTGTCCACCCGACCCAGCCATACCTCCTGCGGGCATGTACCCTCAAGACTACGCCACCACAGAAGATACATGCACGGCCATGTTTATTGACAGCCCTCCTCTCACAATAGCAAGGAGCTGAACCAACTAAATGCCCCTCAACTGACAGATGGATAGAGAAAAATGTGAAGGTAACATCTACACAAGTGAGTTCTTAATGCAGCAGTAAAGATAAGATAGAACATCACAGAAGCTTTGCAGGAAAAATGGCTGGAGCTAGAGGACATCATGCTAGGAAAGTGAAACCAGTAACACAGTCCCAAAAACAACAACGACGAATGGTATCCACTCATCTGTGAAGATGCAGTGCCAATTTACCAGTTAGTAAGTTAATTTGTTAGGGACCGCCCTAGAGCTTTGTCAAAGCAGTGGCGTAATGCACTATTTGAGAAACAAACAACGACAAAGAACAAGGAAAACAGCATCAAAGAACTGACTGAAACAGTGAACTTCTGCTCAAAACAGTCAACTCCCCATGGAAAATATTGAGAAAGACAAGAGATGAAAAGCATGTTGGCAGAATGCATGAGCTCTGGCGGTAAGGTGGAAATGAGAACGCGGTAACAGGACTAATTTGTTAAAATTAAATAAGATAAATAAATTAAATGTAAAAAAAAAAGATTCCCTTTTCTTAAAAAAAAAAAAAAAAAAAAGAAAAAGGCATCAATTTGGGGATTAGCCACTGCGTAAAATTCACTTTGCAAATAGTACCTAGAACACAATCAGTTTCCTCCCACCACCCCAAATAGGAGAAACAAACAAACACTCTCAAGCATTTCTGAATAGGAATTGATGCTAATTTAAGTTCTGAGCTTGTCCAAGAAAGCAGAAACTTAGCGAGAAAAAATTAGCCGACAAAAAAAAAAAAAAAAAAAAAAAAAAAAAAAAATGGCCTGAGATGAAAGAGATCTTAAAAGAGAGCTGATTCAAAGTTTTATTTGTATGCATGAGGAAACAAGGCTCCAGCATCGGCTTACTCAAAGGGCCAATGTCTCTGGCACCACTGGGATGTAGCTATGGAGATATAAATAAACCCCCACCATGGGGTGGTGCCAGTGCTTGGACGGCACAATGGTCTGTCTTGATGGGATTTAGAATCTCCCGAGAGACAGATCTCAGGCTATAGCTTAACTGAAAAGGGATGGTGCCACCCTGCCTGAATGGTGAGCTGGGCTCTCAGACTGAATAAGTAAAGGTGAAAGGAAGGGCCTGGAAAGGGAGCTCAGCAATTAAGAGAACATATTGCTCTTGCAGAGAACCCAAGTTAAGACCCCGGCACCTACATCAGGTGCTTCACAACAGCCTGTAACTCTAGCTCTGGGGGATCCCATATTTCTTGTGGACCGCTTGGGTGTCCACACTCATGCACATATCCACACATAGACACATAATTAAAAATAAAAGCAATTTTTAATTAAAAGAAGAGGGGCTGGAAAAATGGCTCAGCAGTTAAAAAACTGCCTGCTCTTGTGGAAGACCCAGGTTTGGTTCCCAGCACCCACATGGCAGCCCATAACTGTCTGTAACTCCAGTCCCAGGGGGATTTGATCCCCTCTTCTGGCCTCTGCAGGCATTGCATGTGCAGATACACTGGCACACATGCACACAAAACACTCACGCATAAAATAAATCAATAAGATTATTTTAAAAGTTAAGAGAAAATATTGGGAGGGAAACTGAGAGAAGGAAAGAGTCTTTCAAGACCATCCAAATGAATCAAGTCTTTGAAAACAGAATTTTCATAGAAACACAAGTAGCATTTATACTGTAAAGAGAGCTAAAAAGGCACGCCATTAAGAGATTGAGAAGCTACCGGGGGACCTGATCAGACAGCAAGCTTCAGCACAATTCATACCTGCACGGCTTCCCAAGACATACACACCAAGAGCCATCATGTTTTGCAAAGTGGTAATAGCTTATTAGATTCTATCTCCCAGGCAAACCATTGGCTAGCCATGTGCAGTCTCCTGGAGCTGTCCATCAGCATTCAGCCAGACCATCACCCTAAGAACAAGTGAACAAGCTGGAATGTAGACAGACCCACCTCAGTTTTCAGGGCTTCAGTGTCTGAGCTGGCTTGATTGAAAGCTCTCGAGCATTTCTCCTATAGAAACTGCTCAGCTGACATGCTTTTGCCTCTGCAGCCCTGGCCTCCTTCCAACACATGCAGCTATCTCACCCATATTCTCCACAATAGCAAGGAACGGACAAAACCATCCTTAATTCCGTCCCATTCTCAGCAATGAGCAGCTAGCTATATGTTGCTAAAATAGTACTACCCCAAAGTTAAATCTCATAAAACAACAGGCTCTACTTTAGCTGAGGGGGTCTACTTAACAGAACGGTTCTGGTTTGGGCTTCACTCAATGGTCTCGGCTGGGATGACTAGGGAACTTGATTTTGTTCCAACTCTATTTTATCCTTCCCCTGGTACCAGTGGTCTAGCCTGGGAATGTGCTTTTTATAGAAAATGTCAAATGTCACTATCCCATTAGCCAAGAGTCCTGTGACCACCTGGGGTATGGGGAAGGGCACTTTGAAATCACATGACTTCAAAGTCCATCTCAAAAGTGATGATCTCGTGCTGTGTTTGCAAATTATAAGAGACAGCCATGAAGATGCTGAAGGTAATCTTGGGTCTAATTATCTAGCAATTAGATAATACAATTTGGATAAGACAATTTAGAAAATACAAAGCAGCAGAAATTAATTTTTCCAGTGGGGTTTTGCCATTTGTCTGAAATGAAGAAGAAGCTTCCTGGGGACTGAGTGGTCAAATAAGAAATATCAGGATACCCTTGGACATGAAGGAAGGAAAGACTTGGGCATCAAGTAAGAAGCTGACAGCTAACGTCTGGAATCTCCTTGTATCGGGGAGGGTTTTTAGAAAGGGTCCCCTATAGCCCAGGCTGGACACAAACTCACAATATGGTAAGTTTCCCAAGGATGACCTTGAACTTCTGACCCCTTCCCTCCCCTTCTCCAGTGTCGGGATCACAGGCGTGTGCCACCATGCCCAGGTCATAGTCTATGAGGTGCTAGAGCTCAAACCCAGTGCTTCATATGTGCCAGGCAAGCACTCTGCCAATGGAGCCCCATCCCCAAGCCCTTTTGCTGAGGAGCTTTTGCTGAGACATCTTCAAGGTGACTCCCCCACCCCCCAGGGCACTTCAGACTCTGAGGACGGAGAGGAAGAGTCCCATAGAGAGAAGAGGGAGTCACATTCACAAATGTTTACCAAAAAACTTCAGAGCCAAACCTAAAATTAGGAAGTCAAAGCTAAATAAGGGAATTCAAACAGAACCACTGCCGTCAAAAGCAGCGAGCATATGGGCCATGCTGTCAGGTAGAGACCGTCAAACCGAGACGTGCAAATGAATCTTGGAGATTAGAGAGATCACCCAGAAGAGGAGGGAAATGTTCCTTTTGAAAGCCCAGAATGCCAATATGATTTTCACCCCACTGGCAGCAAGGCTGCCCAGCAATTCTGGCCAGTCCTTGGAGACAACGCCTGCTTTAGAACATTTAGTGTTGCCCCTGGAAAACTTTCTACGAAGGGAAAGAAAGGGGAGAGGAAAAAAAAATATCCTCCCCCTCAGGATATTACTCAGCAGAAAGCACCTTTTGAAAGTGTCTGTTAACGGCCCGTTGTGTGTTTTAATGAGTCGGAATGTGTGCCTCCATTGGCTGGGAATTTCATGAGGGCCTTTCCGCCTGGCTCCCTCTGGCTTCTACGAGTTCCTGTTTGATTCTGCATATTCATAAAAAGCTCCGCAGGACATATCGCAGTTCAAACACTAGCTTTCAGCTTTGACGACTTCAATAAACCCGTTCCTCTCCACTTGGCAGTTAATTCACTGAGCTCATAAGGTAGTCCTACTGGGCGTTTTGAGCTGGGAGTTGGCAGAGCAAGGTGTGAATTTCAAAGGCTGGGAACAACTTTTGTGCAGGACAGGGAGAAAGGCTTGGCAGCTGGGCTCTGCCCACTTCGGATTAGCATGGGGATCAGATGCCTTCCCCTAGCCCAGTTTGCAAAATAGTTTTATGCTTTCCAGTCTCCCTTCCCCTTTGGGAGGTTCTATTAATGAAGGCAGCTAAAAAAAAAATAAATATAAAGTAAAATAAAATAAAAAGAAAGACCTAACAGTGATGTGTGTTAAGATTAAGCCTCCCTTGTAACTCAGCAACACCTGTCTCTCTATTGTATCCATCACCATAATCTGAGGTTCAAGACCATGGAGCTTTCTAGGGTTGCCCTTCTTGTGTCCCTGAGTCCCCTGGGATCAGTGTCTTCTCCACCTTGTGAACAGAGCAGCATTTCTAGAGCACAACTCTAATCCCCATTTATTCAGTGTGTTAACCAACTGGGCTCCTGGCAGTAACAGTAAGAAAAGCAAAGACCCTGGTCTTCTGGAGCAGTGTTTCCAGGCCAGCAGAGGAGGCAGGTGGACCCTATAATAGCAGAAAGAAGCATAAGCCATCAGAACAGGTGCCATGCTGCTGAAGCTGCTCCTCTTCACCACACTCAGTTCCCTGAGCTTGAGCTGTTCCTGATGAGGCATGAACGCGCATGCTCCTTTTTGTCCCGCCTGCTTTGGCACTCTTTTTTGATGAACGCTTTTGATGAGTAGAAATGCATTCAGCTGTGTCTGCCTTTTTTTAAAGGCAGCCTTTAAAATCATCTCTCTGGATCTAATTATCTTTTATAGGGAGCCTAATACTTTATTTCTCTCCATTCTTTGGTTTTAGTAGCCATCTTCCCTCCCTGCAATAATTACAAAACACATGAGGGCTGGGGCTTCACAGGACCCAGGAGTACTTTCTATTCTAGATACAGAAGGCTTTTCCAGAAGGCTTAACCATGAGCAAACTCCGGTCGTTCTGGCTGCCTGGCATTCTTTCCTCTCCACTCGGTTTTGAGAAATAAATATATATACATATATCATATATATGTATATATAAAGTATATATATATACACTTTATAAAAGTATATATATAAATATATATAATTTATATATATAAGTATATATAAATATATATGTAATTTATATATATAGTTTATAAATATTTATATATAAATATATTAAAATATATATAAATATATATTTATATATACTTTTATATAGCATATATACTATACAAAAGTATATATATATTATGTATATATATTTATATATGTATATATAATATATATACATATATATGTATAATTTATATATGTATACATAATATATATACATATATATAAATAAATATTTATATATTTATATACTCATAAATATAAATATATATTTATATACATATATATAAATATATATTTATATTATATATTATATATGTAATATATAAATATATATACATATATATATATATATATATATATATATATAAAGCAAAGCTTAGAATGTAGACCCTGGAGTCCACTTTCCTGAATTTGAACCCTGCCTTCATACTACAAACTGCAAACAGTGCATAAGATTCATAAGCTTCAGGCCTCCACTGATGGAGATTAATAATTCTATTAGTTACTTTTCCTGCTGCCACTTAAGGAAGAAAAGATTCATTTTGGCTCAAAGCTCCAGTCTGTCATGATGAGAAAGAAAACAAGGCAACTCTCCAGTGAGACAGCTGGTTGTATCATAGGGGCAGACAAGAAACAGTGCAGGGCAGAACTGGAGGTGAGTACAAACTTCAAGGCTCACGCACCAGTGACATGTTTCCACCAAGCTATGCTCATATCCAAAAGGTTCCACAACCTCCCCAAACAGCTCCATTACCTGCGGACCAAGTATGCAAACCCATGAGCCAGTTGGGGGCATTTCACATTCCAATCATAAACATAACAGTACTTCTTTATACGGCTATTGTAAGCGTGTGGAGAGCTAGTATTTATGCATAGAACGGCCCATCATATAGACAGTATGCATGTGCTTGTTCAATAAAATAAATATTTCAATTGAAAAAAATATCTGCTCTTATCTCCTCGAAACCCTTTCTTTCCTTCTTTCCTGACAAACAGCTAACTGTACGCCAGAACAGCAGAGGACAGACAGACAGTGGAGCAGCAGCTTTCCCAGGCCCCCTGAGCTGGGAATGCTGACCATCGATGTCACACCAAATGGACAAAGTCTGAAGAGTTCTCATTTTCCTTTTAGATTTTTTTTTTTTTTTTTTTTTTGGTGTTAGTGTTGGGGTTAGGCAATGCCTACAAAAGGATTTAATTTGCTGTTATTATTTTAAAGGAAGTTATTTTAAATAAAAATATGGTTTTAAGGCTTCCCCTGAAAAAATAAAATAAAATAAAACAATAAAATAAAATAAAAGTTGACCTTTCTGAGCTCACCCCGCACACACAGGATGGAGGGCACCTCTCTAAGGGTTGCTAGGGCCTCTCCCTCTTCCTGCTTTGTCTGTTCGCCTCACCTGCCTGAACCTGATAGTATTTGAGGTGATTACCCTCACCCCATGATATGGTTGTGATAAATATCCCTCAAAGCCCAGTCCATTGCACTATGGGGGGGGGGGGTGGAACGTTTAAGAGGTAGAGCCATGTGGAAGGCCATCCACTCAGAGCAGACATGTCCTTGGAGGGGAGATGGAGCCTGTCTCCTTTTGATTCTTTTTTTCCTCTCAGCTCTGAGGTGAACAGACATTCTTCATCATGTGTTCCCACCATGATGTGCCACCTCATCACAGGCCAAAGACACAGGGCCTACTGACCACGAGCCAAAGCTTCCAAAACCATTAGTGAGTGTCTCGTTGTGAATTAATTTCTCTCATGTATTTGTTACAGTGCCAGAAAGCCGACTAACACAATCTATTTCCAAAGTATGATCTTCAGAAAGGAAGGACCCAAAGATCAGACCCATGTGGGCAGACCCAAGACAAACTACTCCCTGTTCCTAGCCCAGTATTTACATCCACTTAATGAATATTATATTAAACTTCAGCCCAAGAATATATAAATAGATAATATTAACATATAATATTATTAATATTATATATTATTATATAATATTATTAATATATAATATATATTAAGCTGGAGGTTCCATGTAGGAGACAAGGTCTAGGGTCTTGCTTTTATTAACCCTTACCTTAAACATTCTGTCTTTCCAAAAATAATCATTTTGAGGGGAAAAAGTCTATTTGGAGACCATATTAGTTTCTTTTTTATTTATTTATTTATTTTCTATGTGTATGAATGTACTGTCTGCATGCAGGTCTGTGTACCCGTGTCATGCAATGCCGCGGAGGTCAGAAGAGGGTCTCAGATTCCCCTGGAACTGGAGTTCTCCTGGAATTGGAATTACAGACGGTTCTTAGCCACCATGTGGGTGCTAGGGATCGAACCCCGGGTCCTCTGCAAGAGCAGTCAGTGCTCTTAACCGCTAGGCTATCTCTCCAGCCCCACCATATTAGTTTCTTACGGTTACCATGACAATGTAGAACACGTTAGGTGATAAAACAAGAGAAAGGTGCCCTAACAGTCCAAAATCAAGGTGGCAACAAGTACCGCGTGGATTCTGAGACCCAGTGTCAGCCCTCACCTTGCAGAAGCTTTGCTCTAATCTCTCTCCATTATGACATGTGAGCCTTCCCTCTGTGCGCCTATGTCTCCTCTTATAAGAGTATCAGTGTTTGGACTAGGGCTCACCTTAGCCCTGTATAAACTCAGTTATGTCAGCAAAAACCAGAGGTTGTGAATGGACATGAATCCTCGTGTGACACTATTCAATGCAAAACAGAGGATATCATTGGGTCATCCAAAGAAAAGATGGCTTTTCCCCTGTTACCAGCTGACAGCCTCTAAGAGTCATGTGGACCTTCAGGTGTCATTTGCTGTCACTTGCTAACATCAGATTACAAGTTTAGGGGAGGTAGGGAAATGGCTCAGTCAGTAAAGTGCTTGGAAGCATGAGGACCTGAGTTCGATTCCCAGCACCCATGTAAAAAGGAGCATGGTGGTGCACATTTGTAGTATTGGAACTTGGAGTAGAAACAAGTGGATCCCTGGGGTTCATCGACCACCCACCTTAACTTACGTAGGCAGTTCCAGAATACTGAGAGACCCTGTCTCAAAAGTGTCCAAAGTGGGGCTGGAAAGATGGCTCAGCAGTTAGGAGTGCTTGACACTCTTCCAGCATGTAGCATTTGGTCACCCAACACCCATATCAGGCAGCTCATAACCATACATAATATAACTCCAGCTCCAGGGGATCTGATACCCTCTTCAGGCTTTCTCAGGTACCTACACATAGGTAGCATACACACACAGAAAGACACACATACACATGAATAAAAAATAAATCTTCAAAAAATAATAACCAAAGTAGACATCTCCTGAGGAACAACTGTGAGGGTGTCTTCTGGCCTCTGTACACACATGCACATTCATGCACACACACCAACTACCCCCCAAGTTTGGAATATGTATAAGGCAAAACTTCTTAGTATTGCAAGTAAATTATGTAATTGCAGGACTGATTTCAAGCTAAATCCAACAGATTTCCATATTATGTGGAGGCATTTGGGAGAAATCAACAAGAATAAGCCTTCTTATGCTCTTAGAAACACTCAATAGAGCACATTGATAAGCCTTAATATATCTATCACACAAGATAAAATAATTGGCAAGGACCAGCAAGTATGACCTTCCTTCCCTTCCTCTTATTTTCTGTTCAAAATCTACAGAGACTAAAGCACCCAGCTGCATCTCTACATGCTGCTGGTTTTACCCCTCACTGGGAAGAGAGCAGAGGCCATGTTTTTGCCCCTCCTGGGACAAGAATACCTGCTACAAAACAGCACAGAATAATAGAGTCCTCTTCAGACCCAGGGAATGCCCAGGATGGAGCTTCTGATCTCCTAGGAGGAACATTCTCAAAATCTGCTGAATAGAGAGAACCTGATCTAATTACCTGGGAAAAATGCATTGTATTAAGATTCAACTTTTACTGGGAAAGGAAGCCCTAAAAATGCCTCAGACAAGACATGAAAATGTTCTTTGTTCCCTCTGAGACTGTAAAGCCTTGTCAGGAAGAGAAAGGAAAAGGGCCTGGGGAGAGCAGCTTCCACTCAGAGAAGTCACCCTGGCTGCCTTCCTGAAAGACTCTTTCAGCCTGGACTTGGAGCAAACCAGTCTGGACCGGAGCTGTCTGGGAAAGCATGTGTTGAAGGGCCTGTTCAGTAACTTATTGTAGAATTTTTCAACCCTGGATCAGGAAGCTATTTCTTTTTTATTTTTTATGTGTATGAATGTACTGTCTGCATGTAGGTTTGTGCACCCGTGTCGTGCAATGCCGCGGAGGTCAGAAGAGGGTGTAAGATTCCCCTGGAACTGGAATTAAAGACGGTTCTCAGCCACCATGTGGGTGCTGGGGATTGAACCCAGGTCCTCTGCAAGAGCAGTCAGCACTCTTAACTGCTAGGCCATCTCTCCAGCCCCAGGAAGCTATTTCTACGATTCAGCTTTACATTCCATCAGTCACACATTGGTGAACCTTTCCTATTAAAGTCAGTCTCTGGACATAAACTCCCTAATACAATGCTAGCATCCAGGTCTTTGCAAACAAGAGACAATAATAGTAAATCAATGCTAGGACTGGCTTTATGCTCATCGAAACAACCCTCTGAGGTAAAGTCTCTCTGATAATTCCATTTACAGATACAAGTATTGAATCAGCAGGATATATTGGGAGGAATTCTTCCAGTGATGAGTGAGAGATGTCTGAGTCTTGATTAAAGGAGAGAAAATGGAATGCAATAATTCATGAAAGTGAGAAACATGGAATCTTCTGGAAGGGCCATGTGAAATTAGGGATCCAAGATCAGGGCTGGACTCGTGCTTTCTCTCTCCCTTCCCTTTCTTTCTCTCCTGCCGTCTTCTCATCACCACTGTCTCTCCTTGGCCTTATCCTCTACTGGAGCACTGGCCTCTCCATGTAGCATAAAGCTTGACATAGCTCACTCTATCTTGCATTTTTTCATCATTGTTTCCCAGGAATGCAAAGGAAAGTTTGCAACTACTGCAGATCTCCAAATGGAGACATCACATGGGGAGACTTCTGTTAAGTGGCACATGGCCACCTAAGGTCAGTCTCTGTGTGAGGAGAATGGGACCTTACGACCAGTGAGGTTTGGAACACTTGTTTGTGATGGTGTGAGGGTGGGTGTGAGCTGTGTGCTGCTAAAACAAAAGGCATGGGAAAGCCTATTGGGCAAAGAGAAGAAATCCTTTCCATATTTGATCATAGAGCTATTAAAAAATAAAGGGTCCCTCTTGGTTATATGGCTTTCCTGACAATGAGAAATGGGTCTTTTCTTTTTTCAGCTTTTTATTTATTTATTTATTTATTTATTTATTTATTTATTTATTTATTTTTTGGACTGTATATTTTATTGATGTTTTGTGTATTTCATACATCATTTTTCAATTCAGTTCAGGCATATTCCTCTTTCCCTTCCCCCCACTCCACCCCCCATCATGCATTCTGTCATAACTGTCCTGCATCTTTCTCTGTCTTTTTTTATGCTTAGGAATTCATGTTTTCCTCCATTAATTTTATATTACTCTAAAATATGGATACATACTCTTCACCCATATACAGTAATTATAGAGTCTGAAAATAATTGGTGGATGGATTCTAGAGCCCATTGAAAGATTCATATTATAACAACATAGTTGCTTTCAGATAAACAGAAATATAATGATAATGTCATTCAGCTTGACTTTTGTCTGGGGGATTGGTGTTAGCATCCACAAATGAGGGAAACCATTCTCCATTTGTCTTTATGGGACTGTGTTACTTCATTCAGCATAATGGCTTCGAGCTCCATCCATTTACCTGCAAAGTTCATAGTGAGATCTTTCTTTACCGCTCAATAGTACTCCATTGTGTAGATGTACCATATTTTTGTCATCCACTCATTTGTTTAGGGGCATTTGGGTTGGTTTCAGCTCTTCTCTATTGTGAAGAGAGATGCAATAAACATGGATGTGCATGTATCTTTGCAATAGGATGAGTCTTTGGGGTACATACCCAGGAGTGGTATGACTGGGTCAGGTGGTAGGCTCATTCCAAGTCTTTTAAGGGTTCTCCACACTGCTTTCCATAGTGGTTGTACAAGTTTACATTCCCACCAGCAGTGAATGAGTGGTCCCCTTTCCCCACAACCTCTCCAACATCTGTTGTCTTTTGTTTTCTTGATCTTAGCTAGTCGTATTGGAGTGAGATGATATCTGAGAGTAGTTTTAATTTGCATTTCCTTAATTATTAATGATGTTGAACACTTTTTATGATGTTTCTCAACCATCTTTAATTCCTCACTAGTGAAGACTCTGTTCAGCTCTTTACTCCATCTTTTGAGTAGGTCATTTGTATTCTTACTTCTTTGTATTTTGAGTAGTTTATATATTCTTGATGTTAATGATCTGTTAGATGTATCCCTGGTAAAGATTTCTTCCCACTCTGTGGGTTTTCTCTTCACCTCCTTGATTGTTTCTTTCGCTTTACAGAAGCTTTTGAGTTTTATGAGGTCCCATTTGTGACTGTTGACCTTACTTCCTGTGCAGCTGCTGTCTGACAATGTCTTGTAGGTTGTTGCCAACTTTTCTTCTATCACTTTCAGGGTTTTGGGGTTCATGTTGAAATCTTTGATCCACTTGGAGTTGATTTTTTGTACAGGGTGAGAGGTAGGGGTTTAATTTTGTTCTTCTACAGATGATCCAATTTTGCCACCACCATTTGCTGAAGATGCTATCCTTCCTCCACTTGAGGGTTTTTTGCCCCTTTGTCAAATATGAGGTGGCTGAAATTGTATGAGCTCAAGTTTGGATCTTCAATTTTGTTCCATTGGTCAACTGTTTGTGTTTTTGTGCCAGTACCAGGCTATCTTTATGACTATGGCCCTGTAATATAGTTTGAAGTCTGGTAGGGAAATCCCCCCTGTGTTGCATTTTTCACTCAGGGTTGCTTTAGCTATTTGGAGTCTTTTATTTTTCCATATGAATTTAAGGATTTTTTTTCCAAGTCTGTGAAGAAGCTCACAGGGATTTTCATTGGGATTGCATTGAATCTGTGTATCAATTTTGGTAAAATGGGCATTTTTTCTTTTTTAATTTTCCTGAGCATGGGAGGTCTTTCCATCTTTTGATGTCATTTTCAATCTCCTTCTTCAGGGGTTTAAAATTTTTGTTGTAGAGGTCTTTGGTATTTTGGGTTAGGTTTGTTCCCAGGTATCTTATTATTTTTGAGGCTATTGTGAGTGGGAAGGTCTTCTTATATTCCTTCTCCAACTTATTCATTATTGGTGTACAGAAAGGCTACTGATTTTTCTAGGTTAATTTTGTAGCCTGACACTCTTAATCATTTCTAGAAGTTTTCTGGTGGAGTTTTTAGCATCCCTTAGGTAAACTATCTTATCTGCAAAAAGGGATAGCTTAACTTCTTCTTTTCTGATTAGTACTCCTTTAATTTCCTTCTCTTGTCTTATTGCCCTAGCAAGTGTTTTGAGTACTATGTTGAAGAGGAGTGGTGATAGGGGCAGCCTTGCCAGGTTCCCGCCTTTAAGGGAAATGTTCCAATTTTTCTCCAGTTAGGATGATGTTGGCAGTGGGTTTGCTATATATGGCTTTGATCATGTTGAAGAATGTTCCTTTCAGTCCTATTCCCTCTAAGACTTTAAACATGAAGGGATGCTGGATCTTGTCAAAGGCTTTTTCTGCATCAATTAACATGATCGTGTGGTTTTTGTCTTTCAGTCCATTTATGTGTTTTATGATATTTATTGATTTACATATGTTGAACCATCCTTGCATCTCTGGTATGACTCTAATTTGGTCATGATGGATTATCTTTTTTGATGTGGGTCTGTATGTGATTTGCAAGTATTTTGTTGAGAATATTTGCATCTATGTTCATTAGTCTATAGCTTTCTTTTTTGCTTGTATCTTTGCCTGGTTTTGGTATTAGAGTGATGCTGGCTTCATAGAAGGAGTTTGGGAGAGTTCCCTCTATTTGTATCCTTCTAAACAGTTTGAGTAGCAGTGGTTGTAGGACCTCTTTAAATGTTTTATAGAACTCTGCTGTGAAACCATCTGGACCGGGGCTTTTTTTAGTTGGGAGGTTTTTAATTACATCTTCAATTTCCCCAAATATTACTGGTCTGTTTAAACTGTCAATCTCTTCTTGGTTAAGCTTTGTTAGTTCCCAGGATTTCAGATATTCATCCATGAGAAATGGGTCTTTTCAGACATTTGTTTTCCATTAGAATAGATTGGGCAAAACTATAGGTGAAATTCTTGAAATTTGAAAGAAAATTGGGTGGAAAGGCATTTTTGAGAATAACCTGTAAGATGAACAGAACTGCCCTCTGAGGATGCTACTGGGTCATTGCCTCTGCCCACACCCCCTTAGAACCTCTGCATTTGCTCAAAGCTCTAGACTTTGCCCTGAAGCCCCTTCCTCGGCTTTGAGGTCAAGTGGAACACAGTAAGAAGCCACTGACTTTGTCCATCTCCTTCACGTACAAGCATAAAGTGCAAGTAACCCTTGTCTTGACCACAACCTTCTTTTACCCTAGTCTACCTGACTTAAGCCTCTGCTTGAACTGGTGGGAGGGCAGACTCTTAGGATGCTGCCCCTTGACCAAGATCCCCACCTTCTGGATCCACACCCTAGGATCCTTCCCCTTAGTGGGCATGATGTGTCAACCATGGCACAAGAGCTCTTAAGTGGTGTGGTGGTTTGAATGAGAATATCCCCCACAGGCTTCAAGTATTCAGACATTTTGTCCCCAGTTGGTGGCACTGTTTTAGGAAGTCTTAGAAGGTGTGCTGGAGGAAGTTCCTCACTGCAGGTGGGCTTACAGAGTTCAACAAGCCTTGCAGGTCTCCAATTGTGCTCTCTCAGCCTCCTGTGCTCACTGGAAGATGTGAATTTTGGCTTTCTGCTCCAGCTCCTGCCCCCATGCCTCCCACCACAATGGACTCTAATTCCCTGGAACTGTCACTTGTAAGCTCAAATAAACTCTTCCTTTTATAAGTTCCCTTGGTCATGACGGTTTTATCACAGCAACAGAAAAGTGACTAATACAAGTGGTCTCTGCACATTAGTCTCTATGTTCTTCTCTTCCTTGCAGTAGGTTAGGAACATTTACATTACATAAGATCACATTCACTGTACGAGAAGATTCACTCTCCTCTGCTGGCTTGATGAAGTAGAAGGCCACATTAGCAAGAGATGGTGAAGTGGGGTTTCTAGGGACTGGATAACAGCATCCTCTGGTCTACAGCCAGAAAAATAAAAATACTCTTGGGAGGTAAACAGATGGTTCAGCAGTTAGGAGCACTGGCCACTCTTACAGAGCACCTGGGTTCGATTCCCAGCATCCACATCCGGGATAACTACCATCCATAACTCTAGTTCCAGGGAATCTAATCCCCTCTTCTAACCTCCATGGGCACTGCATAACATGGCTGCATTTATACACATGCAGGCAATACGCTCATACATTTAAAATAAAAATAATAAAATATTTATTTTAAAAAAATACCCTAAGCCAGGCATGGTATTAATTCCACACACTTTTAATTCCAGCACTCACGAGGCAGAAGCAGGTGGATCTCTGTAAAATTAAGGTTACAAGCCGGGCATGGTGGCACACACCTTTTGTCCCAGCACATGGGAAGCAGAGGCAGGCAGAGCTCTGTGAGTTCAAGGCCAGCCTGGTCAACATAATGAATTCCAGACCAGCTGGGGTTAAAGGGAGACCCCTGTCTCAAAAAGACAGAAAAAAAAAGGGAATACCTTGAAACTTGTTAACCTCAGGTGTAAGGAAATAGATTCTGTATCAACTCAGGGACCTTGAAGGCACTTCCCCATTTGAATAACAAATGATAATGCAGCCCAAGATATCTTGACCATGGCCTCGTGAGACAGGAAGCAGCAGACCCAGCTAAGCCCCAGCCTTCTGACCCACATGAGTCCACACGTGGGATTTTCTGGCTCTTTCTGTTGTAATCATCTGTTATACAGCAATAATGTCTCCATTGAGATGAAGCCCTTTTGCAACAGTCCTCACATCTGCAACTAAACAAACTTTAGTGGTCAGGAAATCTCCTTGAAACTCAGCATAAATTTGCATTTTATCAGAAAATAAAAAGTTAACATGGACTCTATTCAGTCAAGATTACTGAACCATGGTGCTCTCACTACCTTCAGCAATGGGCAAATGTGACTCAATGACAAAAACAAAACAAAAACATAAATCCTGAGATTTATTTGACTTTCATTTCCTGCCAGTTGCTCACTGAGAGCACTTGGCTGGCAATGTGTTGGAAACCAGCACGCACATACACAGTCCATAGTCTAAGGCACAAAAAAGATTCCAACTCTGTAAACTGTGCTGTGATAAAAGTCATTGACTCATGGAGAAGTCAGAGAACACTACAAAATGAATGGCATACCCCGAAGTTGGCACAAACACCAACCACAGGAACATTTTTTCCTTCAAACTATGAATAGCAAACACTAAAATTTTCAGCTAGAATAAATTTAAATGAAGTGATTTTAAATGTCTACAAACCACAATGATGATTGGCCTACCAAGATATCCCTATGGAGCAATAGTGTACTTTTATCTTGGGGTAAGTAAGCTGTTTACTTGGACTTGAGGCCCACTCCATAGGAAGGAATTCATGCTCAGTACTATAAACCTGGCCAAATACCCATGACTGACAGGTCACAGATCTTCGAGGAGAACCTATCACTGACATTTTCCTAAATCAGTATAATTTCCTATTGTGTTCTAAATGCTTATCCTTATACCCACAAATAAGTGGGTATAACTCCCACTCTCATCAAACAAGCTCTTTTTGCACCAGATGGGGATGGATAGAAAGATCCACAACTGGTGAAAATAACTGTGGGGTGCTTCTCCCCAATCAATTACATCTACCCCTATAGCTAAGCGCCAGGGAACATCAAGGAAGAAGGAGAGAACTATTGAAAGAGCCAGACAATCAGGTCACCTGCTGCTGGAGAGTGTCCTGAAGACTGGACAGGGAAGCCACACGCATAAAACCTCAACAATATGGTTGCCTAAACAAGAGCTGCCCAATTACAACTCAACTTGACATCCCAGTGTAAATGGGGGAGATTTCACAAGGTCTCACCCTAGGCAATTGATGGCTGCTGAGAGATGGATAATCACTGTTTCCAGGGAGGAGCTCTCTGATAGATTATCCAATTCCAAGGGGTCAACCCTAAACACATGTACAAATGAGCACTACTAAATAGACTCAGTAGGTTATATATAATAAAGAGGTCACAACACTGAGAGTGAGTGGAGGGACCTGTGAAGAATTGGAGGGGGAAAGGAAGGGGTGGAAGCAGCGAAGTAAACAGAGTACTCATGTATGAAATTCCCAAAATAAAAACTTTGATGTCTACATAAGCTAGAAACAAAGTAACATACACAACTCAATGGTGAGAAAACGGGAGGGAATAGGCACACACATTCACCATGACTCGACATAATCTTTATCAGGAATAACCAATCTGTGGCCTTTTGATGTCACATCAACACATCTGTAAATGACAACACCCTGTCGCAGTGTCAAAAGGTTGGTACCTTAGATTCCTATGGACAGAAATAACTTAGAATAAAGTTATATCATTAGCGGCTGGGTGTGGTGGTGCATGCCTTTGATCCCAGCACTCGGGAGGCAGAGGCAGGTGGATCTCTGTGAGTTTGAGGCCAGCCTGGTCTACAGAGTGAGTTCCAGGACAGCTGGAGCTACAGGGAGACCCTGTCTCAAAGAGACAAAACAAAAAACAAAACAAAACAAAACAAAAAAAACCCTATACCATTAACTGTAAAAAGATGCATTCACCATTCTCTTCCTAGAACATTGGCCTGGGGGGGGGGGGTCCATATTTGTAAATGTGCAAAGATATTTATTATAAGGTCTTTTAATAGAAAAAATTAAAAAATTGAGAAAATTGTGAGGAGGAGCAAGAGAAGGAACCATCTTAGAGATCAAAGCTGGCAAGTTCTGGTGGGAGGAGAGGCAGCTGAGACCTAGGGCTGGGCAGGTGGGAAATCAGAATAAAAGATTAAAGAAAGATCAGAATAAAAGATTAAAAAAAGAAGAAAAACTCCCAGTCAAGTTCACACCCAAATTAAACACACTTTGTAAAGTCTGATGTTTACGGCCTACCATGACACTCCTCCAGCACATTTTTAGTTCCACCCTAATACTTGAGCCTACAAAATAATTTGTCTACAGTCTTTGGCAGGCAGCTCTCACAGGTGTCTCACTGTATCTTCTTTCTGCCTCATTATGGATTTTCTGCTTTTTTTTTTTGGGGGGCCACCAAAAAAAGCTCTTTCTCAAGAAGTCCAACTGTCATCGTGGTGGCTGTATGAGTTATGTTCCGAGACAAGGAGCTTTCTGATAAGAGGAGTGGTGAAGATTTAAATTGTTTTTCTCTCTTGTTATCTATTCTAAAGTTGAAAAAGCTACCTCAGTTATCCTTGGAAGGTAAATCACAGCTTAAGCCCAGATGTCACATGAAACCTTTAGAGAAGAGCTTCCCAGTGTCAGCATTGCTGAGGTTCAGAGTGGATAAATCTCTATTGTAAAGATGTCTACATATTGCAAAACGTTTGCAGCGCCTCTCGCCTCTACCCACTATATATACCATTAGTGAGCCTCATTCCATGCCGTATTATAACAACCAAACCCTCTCTAGACAAATGCAAGATGGACCTATTAAGAACTTCTGATCTAGAAATAATCAAGGTCTTTGGTTAAAAGAGGGTAGTCCTGGAATATTAGTTGGCTTCTGTGTCAACATGACCACATACCTGACAGAAATAACCTAAAGAAAGAAAAGTTTATGTTAGGTTCATTTTGAGGGGAGACTCGGTGAAGAGAGGAGAAAATGTCAGGACTCTGACGAAAAGGAAGTCAGGTTTATTTCAGGCATGGCGGCTGGCCTGTCTGTGTTGGCATTAGGATGACCAGCGTTAGAATGCCCCAGAATGGCAGTTTTGTGCCCAGGCACACAAGGAAGTGAGTTTACAAGGAGGTGGGGGGCAAGGAGATGAAGGATTAGGGTGTAGGTAGATCTGTGGCTGGCATCAGTAGAAGCATCTCAAGATACACTGAGGCTTGTGGCTGGTATCAGTAGGAGCCTGATTGCAGGATATTGCAGCAACTTTCTGGGAACTTCTACCTCAGTTGGCTTCCTGGAAAATCCCTGACTTAGGTGGGCTTATGACCTTACAGTTTATTTTGGCTCACGGCTTAAGAGGGTACTGAGTGGTTCATTGTTTAATACAAGCAGAAGGGGTTAAGGAGATGGCTCAGTCAGCAGAGTACTTGCCATGCAAGTGTGAGGACCTGTGTTCGATCCCCAGAAACCATGTAAAAATGTCAGACACATGTAATCCCATCACTAGGGATACAGGAATGAGGACCCCCTGGGGTTTTTCAACCAGCCAATCTAGATAAATTGGGAGGTTGGGGTTCACTGTGATACTCTGTCTCACTGAAGAGTAATTGAGGCAGATACCCAGTGTTGACCTCTAGCCTGCACACATGTGTACACACACATGAACATGAACGCGCACAAACACGTAGAAGGATGAGCTTGTATTTGCTGGGAAAATTGTTTAAAGATCATGTGGAGAAGATCATGATTCCTGGCGTTGGTGCTGCTTCTCCTCCTCCCTGTTGCCACGGCAGACATCACTAGTAGATCATAGCTCAGCCACAGAACTCTTTAACACAGAACTAGGATTGGTTGTTGGCAGCAGGCTTGAATTGAAATCTACTTTATATTCCTCAACTAGAGTTATCCTTTCATTTTAAAATCAGCAAGTTTAGCCTTTTGAGATTAAAAATATGACCCAAAGTCATAGAAACTAGCCAAAGAAAAGCCAGAACACTGGACCTTTGACTCTTATTGCTCTTTCCTCTACTATGTCATCCTAAGCCTTAATAAAACATGAATTAAAGTTGGCTGTGGAATTTAAAGCAAAGCTTATCCTTTTGTTCTAAAACAAAGTCAAAGAAAACTGTATGAAATGAAATATAGGTCAAGCTAACACATGGAAATTCTAATTTCCTTTGCACTTCATCAGAAATAGTTCTTTAAATGTCTTTCCTGTTTTTATAGCAGACATATAGAGCCTGAACCCGAGTCTTGCTAGAAAAAAAGGGAAAATAATGAAGTGACTTCAAACCCCCTGGTTAGATTTTTTTTGGGGGGGTAGTCCTTTTTGAGACAGAGTCTCCCTATAGCCCCAGCTGTCCTGGAACTCATTATGTAGACCTGGCTGGCCTTGAACTCACAGAGATCCACCTGCCTCTGCCTCCTGAGTGCTGGGACTACAGGCATGTGCCACCACGCCCGGCTTGGTTGGATTTTTTTTTTCATTTTCCTCTTTTTTTATTTTTATTGATGCTTTGTGTGTTTCATACATCATTTTCCAATTCAGTTCAGGCATATTTCCCCTTCCCTTTCCCCCACCCCACCACACCCATCCCAGATCATACATTCTGCCATAACTGTCCTGTATCTTTCTCTCAGTTTTTTTTTTTTCATTTTTTAGTAGTAAGTGAAAATTTATGAGTACAAGCATCCCTCTTGTAAAACCAATTTGCAGGCTGTGTGCCCAAACCCCCACAGCCCCAGGTTGGATAGTTTTAAGAATTAGAGAATCACTAATGTGCTTGTTATCAAGCCAGGTGGTAACACCAAATACATAGAAAGTAGCATCACAGTCTCTTTTAGAAAGAGCTATTTGCTGCACATGCCTTTAATCCTAGCACTCAGGAGGCAGAGGCCGGCGGATCTTTGTGAGTTCAAGGCCAGCCTGGTCTACAGAGTGAGTTCCAGGCCAGGACAGCTGGGGCTACAGGGAGACCCTGTCTCAAAAAGACTAAAAATAAAGAAAGAAAGAGCTATTTGCTCTTATATTGTGAATCCCTTAAAAATAAATAAATAAATTTTAAAAAAGAAAGCTATTTGATCTCTCTCTCTCTCTCTCTCTCTCTCTCTCTCTCTCTCTCTCTCTCTCTCTCTCTCTCTCTCTCTTTCTCAATTTTGCTAGAGCCTTAGGCTCAAAATTAAGCCACAAATGGAAACCTGTGTCTGGGCCCTCATTAATATGAGTTACTATTGAGCAGTAAAAAATAATTAAACTGCACCAATATGTCACTGTCCATTATGGCTTGTCTAGTTGTCCCTGGAATCTACAAGTGGAAACTGAGCTTTTGTAAAAAGCTCTTACGTCTCATGAAATTATTTGTAAGAGAAAGAAAGGATAATGATGTGGACCAAGAGACAGGAGAGATTGCAACGTTTACTTAAAGCCAACGGCTTTTCTTTATGACACTAAAGGCTGAGAGATTCTCTAAGAGAGATGATTAAATGATTTTGATGGCCAGTTAAAGCAAGAAGAAAATTTAGAAACAGGAGGCTGGAAGACCAGTTTAGGGCTGTGGTCATAATCCTGATGAGATGATGAAGTCTCAACTAATAAGCCAGCAGCATGGGAAAGAGCTATTAAGGAGGGCTGATACGAAAGCTGTTGCTGAATTCAAATTAACCAACGTGGCAGCAGAAATAAAAGGAGATTGAGAAGTTGAATAAAGTGGTAGTGAATGATGTCTTCATTGAAACAGTTACTTGAACATTAGAGTTGCAGGGGACTGTGGGATAGTTAGTATGTAGTTATTCTCATGTCAATGCAACTTGCTTCATATGGGTGAGCCAGAACACTGGCTTCTTAGAACTACATCTTCACCACTGTCCCCCTAAAGTTATTACTTGGAAAGGGCTGGAGAGAACTGGGTGGGCCACCTCTAGTCCCATTGAAGGGTGTCATTGGGTCTCTTTCCTTAAAACCAACTTGATAAAGATTATACACATTGCCAAGGAAAGCAGACGCACAGCCTTCAAAAGCAATGATGACATCATCAAGCTTCATCGGCCTCAAGGATCTTCACATCAGTCAGAACTTGAAGAAATTGGGCATGACTAGACCTTTGTGAAGTATCTTCAAAAAGAGAGCAATTGGCAATGGGTTATGGGTAATACAGAGATTCCTAAGTGGTCAAAGTGTTGAGAATAAGTGACTATTTAATGTCCAGTGTTAGGTGGGGCCTGGGCTTGGAGATCTAAAGATGGCACCTACCACCCTTCTCTTCTGGTCAAAAGCCTACCTCATCTCAGGCAGCTGATGCAACTTCCCTTCCTCATGAGAGCACAGCCTAAGATCATATATGGTTACATTCCAGCTTCATGACGAACACTAAAGACCCACTTTGTCCCCTCCCATTGCAGCAGGTTTTTTGTTGTTGTTGTTTTTTGTCTTTTCAAGACAGGGTCTCCCTGTAGCCCCAGATGTCCTGGAACTCACTCTGTAGACCAGGCTGGCCTTGAACTCACAAAGATCCGCCTGCCTCTGCTTCTTGAGTGCTAGGATTAAAGGCGTGCACCACCACACCCGGCCCCCACTGCACCAGTTTTGCCCTTACAAGTACATGCTTTGTTTCACCATCATTACCTCATCTTCCTCTCCCCAGGAATTATAAAAGCCCTCATCCCCAGCCTGAGCACTCGACTCCCCTGGCCTCCCTCTCTGAGACCAGTAGACCCACCCAGGAGCATGTCCTAATAAACCTCCTTTTATACTTTGTTAATCTGGTTTGATCTGGCCTGTTTTGCATGGGGAAAAAGCCTTTCACCCAGCTCTAAATGGACATCTATATCATCCCCTCCAAAGTGTGGGGAACGTTGCAAAAGAGGAGGTAGGAGGTTGGAGCAGGATTGGGAGGGGAGTGTGTGAAATGCTGTCTTCCAGATACGACATGGTCACTGCACTCATGAGCTCACAGCAGCTGCATCTACGTGCTTCTAGGGCCCTGCATAAGACCTACACGAGATCAAGTCCATCAACACTCCATCAGAGATGAAGGAAAGGCTCAAAAGGCCCCAATCCTCCATAACAGCTATGGACAGTTAATGGTTGCTTACAAGGGTTCTTCATTGGTATAGTACAAGTTGTCCACACTCCAGGAAATAACTCCACCCATACTCATGTAAGCAACCCTGACTGAACTCGAGTCACAAACACACACACACACACACACACACACACACACACACACACACACACACAAACCAAAACATGAAAATAGGAGGATGGGGTTATTAGGAAGAAGAGGTTGAATGAGAAGGGTTAGGAGAGAGCAGCAGGGCATAATAATGATCAAAGCACATTATGCACGTGTACAAAACTGTCAGAGAATAACAGTTCTTTAAAAGAAAGAGCAATTAAGTTAGCAGGATTTACTGAAGAGTCTTATTTCTTCATATCTCTAATCTTAACTATCCATGATGCAGTCTCCTCATGCAAAGAGCTTGGAAAGGACTGGAGGGTATGGCTCAGAGGTCCCATCCCATGCAGAAATAGGAAGGGGGGGGAGAAGGAAAGAAAGAAAGAAAAGAGAAAGAAAGAAAGAAAGAAAGAAAGAAAGAAAGAAAGAAAGAAAGAAAGAAAGAAAGAAAGAAAGAAAGATTGACAGTTACTACTCTGTCCTAACAAATAAAGAGCCAAGCAGACTGAGAAAAAAAAATCAGCATATGAAAATAAGGCAGGTACCAGAAGACCTGAGTGAGGAGAACAGACTCCTAGGAGGAAGTGTGACAGTGTTACCTGCTGGACCACTGGGAGAAAAAGAGCACACAGACTCCAGGTCCCAATTAGCTGAATTGGGTCTTTAATTTGGACTGGCCAGGACTGTACCCTAGGTCAGGATTGGGAGGGTACAGCCCCGACTCAGAGTCAGGTTAGGCTTATAAAGGCAAATACCATATTCTGGTGAATTTTTTTTTTTTTTTGAGACTGGGTCTCCCTACAGCCCCAGCTGGTCTGGAACTCACTTTGTAGATCGGGCTGGCCTTGAACTCACAGAGATCCACTTGCCTCTGCCTCCCAAGTGCTAGGATTAAAGGCATGTGCCACCATGCCCAGTTTAAAGATGGTTCTTAGCTGCCATGTGGGTGCTGGGAACTGAACCTGGGTCCTCTTGCAAGAGCAGTCAACACTCTTAACCGCTAAACTATCTCTCAAGCCCCCAATTTCTTTTTTGCGAAATTCCAGTCAGACAATAAAAACCTCAGTTCCTGCCCTGCTGCAGGATTATAAAAACTAAGATAAGAAGTGTGGGGGGGGGGGCTAGAGAGATGGCTCAGCAGTTAAGAGCACCGACTGCTCTTGCAGAGGACCCAGGTTCGGTTCCCAGCACCCACGTGGTGGCTAAGAACCGTCTTTAACTCCAGTTCCAGGGGAATTTGACACCCTCTTCTGACCTCTGCAGCATTGCATGACATGGGTGCACTTACATAAAAAAAAAAAAAAAAAAAAACTAAAAAAAAAAAAAAAAAAAAAAAAAAAAAAAAAAAAAAGAAAACAGAGGGGTGGGCTGCAGGCAATTGTAGATAGGTAATCACAAGGCATCCTGGAGAGGGGTCGAGATAACCAACTGGCTCTTCCTGGATTTGTTCTTGGCCAAGGTTCAGCCATTAAGATGGAGTCACTAAAATAAAATGGAGTTACCTGGGCCGGATCACAACAGCAGTAGGTTGGCGCAGCAGAGAGAAGAGAACCCAAGTGGAAATCTGCTATGGAAACATCAGGAAGTTGAAAGGACTTCTCTGAGACTCCGATGTCATATTCGAAAAGGGAGCTAGTAATTAACTACCTTGTCAGGTCATGGAAACTGTGACATGATAATATGGTCCTGTTGTGTCTAAGACCACTCTTCTATGTAATGTTCATAACAAATAGCTCATGTCCTTTTCCCACTCTATGTTTAAACTTATGATTTCCCCCAATTGTTCTAAGGATTTCCACCAGTAGTGACCAAATTTACCTGGTCACTCCTTATATGATTTTTTTTTTCTGCCCCTGTATATTTGGTCAGTTCTCTTCAAGGGATGTTCAAAATCTTTCTTCTACATGCAGACAATACATCCATACACATAAAAAAATATTAAATAATAAAAATAAATAAAATAAAATAAAATAAAATGGAAATAACCTACATGCATAACTTTATTATTAAAAAAAAAAAAAGAAGACCAATTCTCCCTCAGCCAGCAGTGAGCACCTGTCAGTAGTTCTTCAGTTAAAGTCAGTTCTCCCTCAGCCAGCAGTGAGCACCTGTCAGTAGTTCTTCAGTTAAAGTCGGGGCTTCTTGTTCATTTCCTCAGTTCTATGCTGGGTTTCTCTTTGGTTTGGGTTTGCATGGGTCTTTTGCATGCTGACACCATTGCTGTAAGTTGATATGAGCAGGTTCCCAGAAACCTGGAAAACTCTATTCCATGTGGTCACCCACCACTCCTGGCTCTTACAATCTTTCTGCTTCCTCTTCAACTTTATTTTTATTATTTTAAATTGCATATATGTGTGTGTATGCCAATGTGCATGTCTAGGTAAGTATAAGTCCCATCACAGGCCAGAAGTTTTGGATTTCCCTTGAGCTGAAATTACAGGCAGTTGTGAACTGCTTGATATAGGTGCTGGGAACCAAACTCAAGACTTCTGCAAGAGTAGTGCTTGTTCCTAACCACTGAGCCATCTCTCCAGCCCCAAGCATCTGTTTTTAGAACTTGGAAAATTTGTTTCTTGGTATCTGGAAGGGTGGGGTGAATCGTAGAAATGTCGTGACCATGTTTATGGAGGTGCACCTGTTTGTGTGTATTTGGGAAGCCAGAGGTCAGCGCTGAGTGCCTTCCTCAGTTGCTCTCCACCTTGTTTATAAGACAGGGCCTCTTATGTTTACCTGGAAACCAGTTCAGCTAGGCTGGCTGGCCAGTAGCCCCAGCCATTCCCCAGCACTGGATTACAAGTGTGTAACTCCATGCTTGGCTTTTTACATTTTTCTAGGTCAGTTCTGAGACTCTATCTCTGGTCCTCATCTCAACTGGCTCCTTTTGTTTGTGCACTGTATTCCTGATTTATTTCCTTGCCTGCTTGTGTTTCCTGGAGTTGCACTGAGCTTTCTTAAAATAGTTAAGGCAATTCCTTGATCTCCGTTTCTTTATTGGCATTTGATCCATTTCCATGTGTGGAGCTGACACTGTTAAATCGTTTGGTTATAGGAATCATTATACAATGCATACATATACAAAATCTTCATGCTTTATAAGTTATATGTAGTTTTTGTTAAGTATTTAATTTTAGAGACAATGATGTTGCGGGCTAGAGAGAATGTTCAGTGGTTAAGAAAACTGGCTGCTCTTGCAGAGGACTCAAGTTCCATTTCCAGCACCCGCAGGGCAGCTAAGAACCATGCATAAGTCTAGTTCCAGGGGATCTGACACCCTCTTCTGACCTCCTCAGGCATTGCACCACACGGGTATACTTAGATAGATGCAAGTAACACAATCATACACATAAAATAAAAATGATAAATAAAATATTGTTTTGAAAAAAGACCATGATATTGGTTACTGAAGCCAATACTCATTAATTATATTCAGGAACCAAAAAACTTTTGGCCTCCAAGCATAAGACAAAAGATAGGCCCTTCAGGAAAATAACAGTCTTAGTTAATTTTTTTTAAGGGATTCACAATATAAGAGCACACTTGTTTTCAGATCACATTAACATTGCTCAGCTTGCCATACAACTAGGTAACTGGCGCTAGCATCCACAGATGAGGGATACCATTCGTCGTTTCTTTTTCTGGGACTGTGTTACTTCACTCAGCATGATGTCTTCAAGCTCCACCCATTTACTTGCAAAGCTCATGATGTCCTTAGTTAAATTTTATCAAGCTTCAAGCACTTTGCCCAGCTAGATGGCAGTTTCTGTTTTCAGAACATTTAGCACAGTGTTTCATAGTAATCTGTTTATCTTCCTGTCTAGATACAAGGCTCGGTAAGGTGAGAGCCCAGCCTTTCTGCCCTCCTCACCTTCATACCAATTTTTCCCTCATCCCAGGGTGCTCTGCCCAAACTGCTGCAAACCCTTAAAGCATTTACTTGAAGCTAACTTCCTCCAGAGTTCTCCCAACTTCCTAAGCTGATAAGCTTGTTCAGTGCCTCCCACCCATCCTGTGCTGGCACTGATCACATACCTCACTAGACACTGAAATTTAGCCTAGGGCTAAACAGATAGCTTAGCTGTTAAGAGCACCGACCGCTCTTACAGAGGACCCGGGTTCCATCCCCAGCACCCACATGGCGGCTGAGAACTGTCTGTAACTCCAATTCCAGGAGAACTCCAGTTCCAGGGGAATCCGACACCCTCTTCTGACCTCTGCAGCATTGCACGACATGGGTTCACAGACCTGCATGCAGACAGTACATTCAAAAGCATAGAAAATAAATATAGCTAGCCGGGCGTGGTGGCGCACACCTTTAATCCTAGCACTTGGGAGGCAGAGGCAGGTGGATCTTTGTGAGTTCAAGGCCAGCCTGGTCTACAGAGTGAGTTCCAGGACATCTGGGGCTACAGGGAGACCCTGTCTCGAAAAGACAAGAAAATAAATAAATAAATAAAATTAAAAAAATAATAAATTTAGCCTAAACTGAATTATGTCAATCATCCATGATTTCTGAAAGTTGCCATGGTTTTCTCCTGCTTCTGCCTGTCTCTCCTTTTATGGGTGGCCTGGGTCTTAGCCACTGAGAGGCCTGATGTACTAGGTCACAGAGAACCCAAAACATCTAGCATAATTCTTATCCTCGGAAACCCTGGGCAGCCTGGTTCCTGGATTCCATTTCATACTGAGAACTCTCCTGAGGGAATCAAAATCTCAGGAAATACCACGATATTTTTTCACCTCAATCCTCCCCAGGAAAGACCATTATGCACAATACTTTCTTTTAAACAAAAGATACATGATTTTTACAGGGCATGCTTAAATGAGTGATAAATTATACATGTAGATCAAGATGTAACCACGGGATTTTCATAGCAACACTCTACAATAAACATTGAAATCAACCTAAATGTCCACCAATAGAGACCTGGTTAAATATTATACATTTTAACCACACAGTAGAATTTTAAGCAGCCATTAAAATTGATGAGGTATTTCTAAATTTGTTGACCTAGAAAAGAGGACCATAGCAGAATGTAGAGTGAAAAGCAGGTTAGCAAGAAGTCACGATGTGAGTTCATTTACATAGAGGCATGCGTGGGTATGAGTGTGCAGCTGTGAGTGTGTATGTGAGTATATGCACATGAGTATGTGCGTATAAGTGTGAGAAGATTCTGTGTGTGTGTGTGTGTGTGTGTGTGTATGGGTGTGGGCTTGGAAATATACAAAAGAATCTTTATCAAAAGGTCCACAGTAATTGTTTCTGTGTAATGGGAGTTTAAAGACTTTCCATATATATATCATACTGTGTGAATTGTGTCTTTTATAATAAGCACATATAATTTTTGCTGTGAGGGGGCGCTTTGCTAGTTTTTATGACTTTCCAGGAAACCCTTAAACAGACACAGCGGCCACAGTAAAGCACCCCTTTCCTAGCCTTTGTGTTGGGTAAGAGAAAAGGGTCATGAGCTGACAGACTACAAATGAGCTTGGCTTCTTTTTTTAACTTTTTGGGCTACAGCCTACAGTCATTCTTTCTGCTTAAAAGAACCTGAAACAACAGACTCCCCTTCCTGGGCCCCAGTTGGGACATTTGCTCCAATTTTCTAAACGCTGGATGCCTCTTATGCCTGCACAGAGCAGAGATTTTTCAAATGCATCTGGAAACCTCCAGAAGGATCTCTGGTCAACTGAGCCACTGTCTCCAGAGCCATCCACCAAAAGGAACGGCTTTGCCCCCAGCATCAGCACTGTGCTCTCCCTCACTTTGTCAGACCCCTTTGCAGAGTCCGCAGATGTCACCTGTCACTCTACTATCCAT
Source organism: Rhizomys pruinosus (assembly GCA_009823505.1). Taxonomy (NCBI): domain Eukaryota; kingdom Metazoa; phylum Chordata; class Mammalia; order Rodentia; family Spalacidae; genus Rhizomys; species Rhizomys pruinosus. The sequence goes on from VZQC01001040.1 coordinate 272,316, forward strand.
ACACAGTCTGGTTGAAAGTCACCTTTTGGGAGCTGAGGAGATGGCTCGGTGAGTAACAGCATTACTACACAAGCATGAGGATCTGTGTTCTGAGAGAAAAAAAAAAGTGTAATCCTGGCAGAGACAGAAGGATCTCCAGGGCTTGCTGACCAATCAGTCTAGCCAAATCAATAAACTCCAGGTTCAGTGAGAGACCCCGTCTCAAGAAATAAGGTGAGGGCATAATTGAAGAACACACCCAATGTCAATCCCCATCCTACACAACACACACACACACACACACACACACACACACACGGAGTGCATAAATACATTTTTCTCCTCTCTGTTCCTCTTAGTCTGGGGCTTTCCAAAAGGATGCCTATCCCATCACAAATGCAACTTTCAAACCACAACAGGAAGGCTGTGGACCACAAGGGAAAGACATTAAAAATCCATTTCAAGGTATTTGAGGGTTGGAATCATTATCACTGAAAATGCTCATTGTGTTTCATAAAGTTCTGCCATGTTTGTCCTTAAAATACCACTAATTAACCACAGGCAAGGAAATGCACAGTGGTTTTAAGGTGATCAGTAAGTAGGTCTGAAAAGGTGAGTCCAGTATTAGAGAATATTGTCAAAGGTAAGGGGTGAAACCACTGAGAAGGTGTTAGGTGAAGCGTCAAACCATGGCTTTGGCAAACCTAGCCTTTTCCTTGTTAATGGATGTGCATGAGGGATAATTTATGAACCAAAGCTACCAAGAACCCTTGATCAACTCCTTCGCCTCACTCCTCCAACCAGATTACCCATAAAACCTTTGAAATGTTCTCCAAATGCATTGTATTAATCCAGATTCAACAGAGAGGCACAGCCAGTAGGAGGCAGATGCTGCGCTTTATTACAGGGAATTGGATTTTTTGATTATGGCCAAGCAAATCCCAAATCTGTAAAGAAAAAAATATTAGTCCCTGGGCACAGGCTGAAGCTGTGGTGCTTAAGCAGACTTTGTTCTTCATAGGGGGAGCCTCTTTCACTCTCAAAGGCCTTCAAGGGTCTGAGTCACCTACATTACTGACGATGCTCTTCCTTATGTAAAGGGAGTTGATTATGGATTTTAATCATAGCTGCAAAATCCCTTCATGGCCTACCTAGATCAGAGTTGGATTAAATGAACAGCCAGGCTCAAAGAGAGATCTAGACTACTGGTTTTCTTGGGTCTCGGGCTCTCTCTCTCTCTCTCTCTCTCTCTCTCTCTCTCTCTCTCTCTCTGTGTGTCTGTGTTTTATGGCTCTGGTATATTCATTACATTTCCCATTGTTGTTATCAAATACCAAACAAGAAAGAACTTAAGGAAGGAAAGATTAATTCTGGCTCCTGGTTTGAGAAGCTATAGTCCATCCTGATGGGAAAGGTGTAGAGGCAGGTGGCTCCAAGGTGACAGGAACATACAGGTGGGACTTCTCACCTCATCACACTTCAGTAAAACAGGTAGCAGAAGCAGGACAGACAGTAAAGCCGGGCTATAAACCCCCAAATTTCTCATCAGTTAAGAGCATCGACTGCTCTTGCAGAAGACCCAGGTTAAAAAAAAACCCAAATTCAATTACCAGAAGGCTACTCCCTCTAGCCAGATCCCACATTCCAAAGGTTCCATAACCTCTCCACACAGTCCAGCTGGAGATAAACTCTTCCAATGTATAATCTCATGGGAACATTTCACAGTCAAATCATAACATTAAAGAACATGCCTAGGGGTTGGAGAGATGGCTCAGTGGTTAAGAGCACCAACTGGTCTTACAAAGGACCTGGGTTTGATTCCCAGCACCCACATGGCGGCTAAGAACCGTCTTTGACTCCAGTTCCAGGGGAATCCGATGCCCTCTTCTGATCTCCGAGGCATTACATGACATGGGTGCACCAACCTACACGCAGACAGTACACTCATACACCTAAAAAAATAATAAATAGGGGCTGGAGAGATAGCCTAGCAGTTAAGAGCACCGACTGCTCTTGCAGAGGACCCGGGTTCGATCCCCAGCACCCACATGGTGGCTAAGAACCGTCTGTAACTCCAATTCCAGGAGAACTCCAGTTCCAGGGGAATCCGAGACCCTCTTCTGACCTCCGCGGCATTGCACGACACGGGTGCACAAACCTACATGCAGACAGTACACTCATACACATACAAAAATAAATAAAATTAATAATAATAATAATAATTTTTTAAAAAGATCATGTCTAGGACGATAATATAATGACATAGGTCAATGTTTGAGGGAAACAGAGATTCGTGAGTTTATTCTCCCTGATTTGTGTATGCATGATAAGAAAATAGGAAATAAGTCAAGATTAACAGGCTAGATGAAACAAAGCCAAGATGCTTTAAATAGAGCCTTATCTTAAATATGCCCTGTGTGTCCAAGAATGTGATTGACATCTAGGAGATTAGAGGTCATCTTATCCATATATAAAACACTTGATCACCCAGATAAGAGATTTATATAAAAACAATTGTACCTAGGCATAGCCGAGCATATCTATCTATAATCCCAGTATTGGGGAAGCTGAGGGAGAAGAAACATGAATTCAAGACCGGCCTGGCTTGTGGTTGATGCTTCCTGAAGGAAGGATGATTTTCTTCAGTGATATGGCCATTGGTAAATTGCCATGCTCCAGTAAATAACCCCCTACTCATGCACATCCAAGCAACCCTATTTAAACTCAGTGGGGCACAAGAAAAAAGCAAAAGAATAAAATAAAGACACACAAATCAGGACTTAGGAAGAAGAAGGGGTTCATCAGGAGGGAGGGGTGAAAGAGGGTATTAGGAAATAAAATGACCCCCATCCACTATACCCATGTATGAAATCAAAGAATAATAAGACATAGAAAAGGTTAAGAAAATTAAGTAGCCATGCCTTCATTGTATTTAACGGACATATCCCCTACGGGTCATTTATTCCTTTTCCTTTTCACGTATTTAATATCTGTTTAGTGTCAGTGAATCCCTTGTTTTGAGTTGTGTATAAGGAATGCAACAGATGTTACCTTCTAGTCCTCTCAAGAATTCATGGTTTGGGTGGACTCACAAACAGGCCACTACGGAAAACCTGAGAAGGGTGATGATTGGATAATTGGACAATCTCCAGGCAGGACAACCAGCCTACTCCCAGACCGCAGCATAGACTGCTAATCTCCATCAACCAGCTTCCTCCGCAGTTAGCCATATGACTGGTGCTGCTCAATAGCTCTGCGAGAGGAAGCTGTACCTGTCCACTTCCAGATCGAGCTTATTAAAAGCTGTTGTCCCTCTCCTTCCCACTCGGCTTTCTGCCCTCAGTGAGCTCAGAGGCCCCATGTTCCAAATGCCTCAGCAGCGAGACGGGCAGACAGCTCAACCTGCATAGCATTCTGGGAAAAACCTTTTTCTCTTTAGCTTTGGAAACTTCAGATTTGATCTGAAAACTCTAGCAGAGATTGTACCTGCCACAGCCTGGTCCTGGCTGAGGAAACCGCCTGTGCCCAGCTTTGCAGACAGAATTTGGGTTAAAGGTTTCTTTTGTTTTGTTAATTTACCTTGGAGATTCACAAATTTCCTCTTATCTATTTCTTCATATTCAACTGCTGGAATTCCTAACTTTTAATTGAAGCTTCTCAGCTTATTGCTCCCTGTCTCCTCCTTCAAGTGGCTAATGACCAGTAAATAAATCCGCAAGGGCCCAGCCTAGTTGCTGTTTAAACAAACACTTTATTGAAGCACTGCAAAGAAACGGCTCCAGCGCTCTCCTGAAAGGCTGCAGCTCCACGTGCTTCCGCGGCTGATCCACCCGCTGCCTCCCACTTCTGCAGCCTAAGCCTTTTTCTTTACTTTCAACTGTGCTGAAAATGGTCTGCTTTGAACTGCTTAGTGAGAGGGCTGCTTCAGCCTCTCCTCTCCAACTCCCCAGAGCTCGCTTCAGGTAAGGCGCCAGAGCAAAGCTCTCCAGCAGCTTCCACGCCAAGCACATCCATCCTCAACCACAAATAGCCAGCTTAAGCAGCCAGTGGGTGGAGCTTTAACCCAGGGGCAGTGCTAGTTCATTTCGGGTTTAATTAATTTTTAATTAATTGTAAATCTCAAAGCCTTTGATGTTTGTTTGTCTGTTGGGTCTGTCGCTTGGGTGGTATTTATTTTGCTCAAAGTCTCTTTCCAAAGCAGTTCCTAGAATGATCAATGGGAAGGGGAAGATCAGGTATCCTGGGAGAAATTCCAGTCGCAGTCCCAGATCCCACGAAAAATACTTCCAACCTCAATTGCCAGAGCAAGGGGAGCTCTCCGGTATCTACCACGCTGATAAGGAAACAACGAAGCAGGGGCTCTGGCTGCCCTTGGGAGCCCAAAGAATACACAGAAGCCCAGGGAGTAGAAAGAGTGGAGCGCTGGGAAGATCTGAATGAAGCTGAGCATGAGAATTCATTTTCACCTTGAGATCATAGAGAGTGCAAAAGTTTTGGGCTGGATCTGAGTTAGAATCCCCAATCCATACCTTACCTTTGTTTCCTTCTGTGTGGAGTGGGGCAGCGTCACCCACCTTGTGTCACTAGATGAGTTAAGAGCACACGTTCAGAAGCTGACACCTCCCAAGTAAGCCACAACCCAAATCCCTGGAGTCCATGTCTGTGAGAACCCAAACCATGATCCCAATTATATTTCCCCTGTCCCCACATTACTGAAACAGATGGGTAAGCAAAATGTGATCTGTCCAGGCACAGTTTATTCTCATCAGTCAGTCAGTCAGTCAGTCAGTCAAGGAAGGAAGGAAGGAAGGAAGGAAGGAAGGAAGGAAGGAAGGAAGGAAGGAAGGAAGGAAGGAAGGAAGAAAAAAAAAGGAAGGACCTTTGAAAGAAGTCAGAACCAAAAGATTACTTAGTATATTCATGTGGAATATTTATGATAGCTAAACCCATTGTGACAGAAGTAGGCCAGGGCTATGGGAAGGGGTAAATGTGAAGATACTGTGTGTATTGGTCAGTTTTCCATACTGTAACAAAATTCCCTGAAATAAGCATCTTATAAGGACGAAAAGTTACAGGCTCATAGTTACAGAGCTGCGTGGCCTTGTTGCTTTGGGCCGGTAGCAATGCAGTATCTCCTGCTAGGAGTTTGTAGCACAGGAGTCTGCTCACCTCATGGAGTCTGGGAAGCAAAGAAAGAGAGGAGAGAGGAGACCAGAGTCCAGTATTTCTTTCCCACACTCTCGATGACCCAATCTCCTCCAAGTTAACTCCACTTCTTAAAGGCTCTGGTACTTCCTTCCAATAGCACCAAACCACATACTGGCAACCAAACATCTAAGCACAAGGATCTCCAGACCCCACCTAAAACATTGTTTAACAGGTACAGGGTTCTGTTTTGAAGTAACAGAAAGTGTGCAACCAGAAAGAAGTCCTGGTTACATAACACTGAGAGCAGCTAAGGCCACCGAACACATTGTCCATTCAATCGTTATGTAACTTTTCCCTCAATAATTTTTGCTACTACGTGCTCTCATTTTAACAATTTTACTTTGAAATATGTTTCTTTTTTTAAGATTTTATTAATACCACTTTCTTTAAGAAGTAACATGATTACATTAAAAGACTTTGTACAGGTTGCAGAATTTTGAGACTGAATGGCAAACACATTATAGCAACATTGACAAATTTCACAATATTGTTAAAGCATGGTAGTCTAGTTTTGCCAGTAGTCAATGTTCAGAAATTATAGTAGACATAGAATTTCCAACTTATGTTCTAAGATATAATTACATATTTTTAGTTTGAGAAGTATAATAGTTCAGTTTAGTTATTATACTTGTTTCTACTTCTTTTTGTTGAATTTTATATTATTCCAAATTATGCATATATATATAACCCATATACATACCAAAATGACAGAGTCTGAAAATAAGCTATAGGTTAATTCCAAAACACATTTGGGATTCACATTTAAACAGTAACTGTGCATGCGGGCAGAAGGAAATATAACTTTACATTCCCAGGTTACATAGCAAGTTGATGTATGTTTTAACGTACTTTCAAAGAAGAGATTGATAGTTCTCATAAATCTTAGAACTTGGGAAAACAAAGACATAAGGTTCAAGTTATATCTATAGTAGCATCATGCTTGACTTACATATAAGGATTTGGTGCTAAGATCCACAAACGAGGGACACCATATGTCCCTTCCTGGGGCTGTGTTACTTCACTTAGAGTATTTCTTAAAAACAAAGGAAATGGGCTGGTGAAAGTTTTCAGTTAAGTGCTTGTCACATGAGCATAAGAAACCTGACTTCAGATCTTCAACACCCACATAAAAAGGCAGACACAACAATACACACCTTTAATCCCAGCACTGGGGAAGAAGAAACGGGAGGATCCTGAGGGTTCTGGCCAGCCTACCTGAATCGATGAGCTCCAGGGTCAGTGAAAGACCCTGTCTCACAAAGTAAGGGGGACACAGGGCTAGAAAGATGGCTCAGCTGTTAAGAGCACTGGCTGTTCTTGCGGAAGACCCAGGTTCAAATCCCAGCACCAACATGGCAGCTAACAATCGTCTACAATTCTGGTTCCAGGGGACCTAATGCCCTTTTCTGTCCTCTGAGGGAACTTCACAACACAGATACACTTACACACATGCAGTCAGAACACTCGGACACATACAATAAAATAAATAAATCCAAAAAATTAAAGGGGACAGTAATAAAAGAGGGTACCTCACACTGACTTCTAGTCTCCACATGTGTAGGCATCTGTGCTCACCCCTGCATACACAGGTACACACACACACACACACACACACACAAATCACACATACATGGGCAAAAGGTACAAGGTATCCATTGAAAAATTATTTCCACCAGCAAAAATAGTCTACATTCTTATGAAAGGAGAGTGGCTGAACTCAGAAACCCACAGTTAGAATTCTCACAGTGGGTGATGGGGGCGATGGCTCGGTTGATAAAGTGTTACATGCCTGCAATCCTAGCACTGGGCAGCAAGCAAGAAGATCTCCCTCAAAAAATACAGGGCAGAGCAATTGAGGAAGACACCTAGCATTGACCTCTGGCCTCCACATGCATGTGCACACATATGCCTACAGACCCACACACATATCCATACACACACAAAGAATTACACACAGTGGGTAAAAATAATAAACTAAATCTCTGTTACCACTTGGGACAATCTCAAAAATATTGAGTGAGGAAAACAAGATGTAGAAGCACACACAACATGGTGCCATTCATAAATTATTAACCCTTTAAATTGTCTGCTGTTGATACATTAGTCAGAAATTTGAAAATAGATGGAAGCACTGAAACCAAGCTCATGTTGCCTCTAATGCATGAAGAGAGGAATAGAGAAAGGAGTCTCTGGGTTCTTCTGAAAATAGGACATAAAACAAAGAAGGAAAGACTTGTTGTTTATTGGTGTGGATGGGGAACTTACATAGTTCAAGTCTGAAACATTCCCTACAGGCTCACATGTTTCAACATTCAGCCCCTGGTTGGTGGCACTATGAGGGGAAGTTGTGGAATCTTTGGGACATGAAGCCTAACTGGAGGATATAGGTCCCTTGTGGCGACACTTTGAAGGGTATTGCTCACCTCCTTCTGGATCTGCCACCCAGATTCAAGGAGCTGGAGCGTCAAGCTCCCATGGGACTGTACCCTCTGAAACTGTGAGCCAACTGGACTTCCCCTTCCTTATGTTTCTTCTGCCAGCTATTTTGTCCTAGCAGTGAGAAAAGTAACACAGGTGCCAAGTACAAGGAAACAGCCTAAGAACATGGCAGGGAGAAGGCCATAAAGTGACCAATTACTACTGCTCAGTCTCACTAGACACTCCAGAAGAGCCCCCCGGGACAGGATGGATCCATCAAGGAGCAAGGACCCTGAGACAACAGTATTCTAATTCCCAGCCCTCACGGGTTAAGAATTGGCCTTACAGCCCTTCATCACTTGCCCTTTTACATCACGGGGACAGGATAAGCATCCCCCTTCCCACTGGAGCAAACCAGACAAGAGGCAAGCAGTCCTCAGCAAGGCGGCTGTCCATCACAGCCTCAAGAACACTGAGAATGCCAGAGGACTATGGCATGGAGAGTTAGTTAGTCATGTCACCAGCAGGGGGGGACGCATAACAGCAATTGCTTTAATTTGCATTTATGAAGTAAATGTGATTTAATAGTTTGTATTGTATAATTATACCCATGGTGGTTCCTCTGTAATTCTCTGATTCTGGGTGTACTTCCTTGCCAGTCTTTATTAATAATAGTTACAGTACTGTAAAATTATCACCACTGAAAAAGAGAACCTAAGCAATAACTCCTCACTCCTGTCTCCCTGGCCTTGGGAATTTCTAATCTCTCTGTATCTGTGGATTTACTTATTTGCTTATAGACACTTTATACATGTGTAACGATATAACACCCAGTCCTTTCCGTGGCTTATTTCCCTTAGTACAGTGCTTTCAAGTTCACCAGCGTTTCCACACGTGCAAGAACTCCATCGCTGTTCACAGCTGAGCAGTGTCTCACTGTGTGTTCATGTGCTGTTCATCTGCTGATGAACACTTGGGTTCTTCTCATCTTTTGACTTCTTTAAATAATGCTGCAATAAACATTGGCATGCAGGGAACTATTTGCATCCTTCCTTGCAGTTCTTCTGTATCTCCCTGGGAATGGAACTGCCAAGTCATATAGTGACTTTATGTTTAACTTTTTAAGGAACTTCCGTGCTGTTTTCCAGAGCATCTGCACTGTTTGCATTCTCACCAGCAGGGCACGAGGGTTCTAATTTTTCCCCATCTTTGCTGAAGTATATCCCTCCCCCTACATTTTTAAATCTTAGTTACAGTCATCTAAATAGACATAAAGTAGTTTAGCAGTGCCTCATAATATTATTTTTCTTTCCATTTTTCTAACAAAGAACATGTGTGTATTGACCAGTTGTGTGTACTCTGTGAATAAATGACTATCCAAGTCTACTCTATTTTTTTATTTTATTTATTTTTGTATGTGTATGAGTGTATTGTCTGCATGTACATTTGTGCACCCGTGTCGTGCAATGCTGCGGAGGTCAGAAGAGGGTCTCAGATTCCCCTGGAACTGGAGTTCTCCTGGAATTGGAGTTACAGACGATTCTTAGACACCATGCTGGGATGCTGGGGATTGAACCCGGGTTCTCTGCAAGAGCTGTTCTTAACCGCTAGGCTATCTCTCCAGCCCCCAAGCCTACTCTACTTTAAAACTTTTCAAGCATTTAGCAACAGAGCCTATGACTTGCACAAAATGTCTACCTAGTTTACAGAAGTTACTTCCATGAATTTTCTGATAGTCAAGTTGGACTCTGTTTCATCTCTCAGCAATTTCTAGTCTCAACCCCATCGTTCATTCCCACAGACAGCAAGTTTGGTGAGCTTTCACGAGACAGTTGACAACATCTGAAGTGACAGGCGAATCCAACGTTGGGCAAAGGTCTGGAATGTTCCACCCAAGGAGGCAGGAACGAGGGGGAAATCAAGTTGTCACCCATTATTGACTTGTCCTTCATTCTGGACCAAAGAGATTGGGGCTTCTTCTTCTAGTTTTAGAGAGGAAAAATCCCTCTTCTCATGCCCTAATCATAGAAGAAGAAAATGAAAATAAGTAAGATGTTTTAAAAGGGAAGGACTCTCCCTCCAAAAGCTTCACAAAAGCATCAATTGTGATTTATATCAAATTTCAAGTCCTGTCAAGTTTAACAGAGTTTATATTACATCTCTGCCTCTCTCCTCCCTTTCCTCTGCTGGTACGCCCAGTGTCCCCTGTTCTATGTCCTTCATCCATTATTCTCTAGCATATCACTACCCTAGTCATAAGCTCTTTCTATGCCTCCAGCTTTGCCAAGGTCCCAGGCAAACTCCACATTTTCTTCAATGGGCAACACTTTGTGGTTAGGCTCAGGGATTGGAATGTGAGTTGCAGAGGCAGCTGTCAAGGGACAGAATCTCAGCTGTGTCATTAAATATCACTGCTAGTGCTGCTGCTGCTGCTACTGCTGCTCTTACTGACTTCTCTGAACTTCGGTTTCTTTTTTAATCTATTTTTTTTTTCAAGGAAATACTGTAGCAAATAGGCACAGTACCAATTTTAGCTTACTCAACCAATGAAAATATTAGTTTTATCTTGGTGTGACAAAAGCAAGTTAAGAGAGAAGGCTTCTTCTTTTTTTTTTTTTTTTTTTTTTGGCACACAGCTTAAGGTTACAGTCCATCAAATGGGGTAAATCAGAGGGGTTATCTAGGCTAGACTAGACTAGATTAGATTAGATTAGATTAGATCAGACGCTGACTGCCTGAGAGGGTTAACTGAAGTAAGTAGACACACCCTAAATATGGGCAGCACCATCCCCCGGGCTGGTGCCCTGGACTTCACAGAGAAATCTAGCTGAGCATGAGGAACATCACTGTCTGCTTCTTCGCTGTGGTTGCAATGTGGCCAACTGCTTTAAGCACCCACTGCAGTGACATCACCTCCCTGGACTATAGCCGGGAACTGTGAGCCAACATCAGCTCTTCCTCCTTTAAGTTGTTTATGTATAACAAGGAAAGTAACCAAGTTGGCTACCATCCTCCTTTTTATTCAGTCAGGAAGTTACGGTGGATCTTTCAAACACAATTAATCTAACTTAGAAAATCCCTTACAGAGATGCCCAGAGATTCTACATCATGTCAAATTGACAATCAGCATAAACCTTTACAGACATGTAGTGTGTCTCATTAGGCAGGAAGTCCAGAGCTGGAGTGAGATTCAGGGCTCGTTAATTCAGCCATTTACTGATCCCATTAAGGACCAAGGTTCTTTCCATTTCTTGCTCTACCAGGCAAAATGTTAATGTTGCCCAAAGACCAGTTTCCTTTAGGTTGTAAGACAGCTCCAGTTATGGGATTCTTTGTATCGGTACCCCTCAAATAAAGCAAGAATCTCCCATAATTTGATAATGAGTAGAGAGGTTTTCCCTTTATATTGATTAGAAAGACTCAACCGAAGTCCTCTGAACCTGTAAGTTATCACAGCAGTCTTGCAAAGTATAAGGAAAACACACAGATACCATACTTTCCTACTTACCAGCAGCTAATGAGTGAAATTTGAATTTAAAAAATTACTATTAGGGTTGGTAGAGTGCTTTCCTAGTATCCATGAGGCCTCAAATGCTTGCCTAGTGTGCACGAGGCTGAGGTTCAGTTCTCAGGACCACAAAATCATTCATTCATTCATTTAAACCCAATACCATTTCCCTTAGTACCCCCAAATAGTCACTTATATATAAGTCTAACCACACACAGAAATGCACACACGCACACATTAGGAAAACTCTGTCGAAAGAAAAGTTAAGTAAATGGAGAGGTATTTGGTGTTCATGAGTAGAAAGAATCCACGTCGCCGTCAATCTTCCTGACTCTATTGAGAGAATCAATACAATCTCAATCAAAACCACAGCAAATAACATTGTGGATATTGATATGATTCTAAAATGTGTATGGTGAAGAAAAAGACTAGAATAATCAACAGACTATTGGAAGAGAAGAAATGGAAAGGCAGTACCACCTGGCATTAATGTTTATTGTGTTGAGAGAATTGTGGTTTCCAGGAGCTGGAACAACTAAGATGGAAGGAGGGATGGGAAACATTCCCTGATGGGTACCCAATGGCAGCTAATAGAAGTTCTAGAATTCTCCTACACAATAGCATGCCTATAGATAATATATTATGTATTTCAAGCAAAGTAAGATAAAGGATTGTTTTATTTTCTAGTTCTCAGGATGAAATTCTGAGACTCACACAGGCTAGGCCAATACTCCACTACTGAGCTATATACCCCTTGGCCTTAGAAGAAAAGATTTCAAATAAATGATCAACATTTGAGGAACTAGATTACTTCTCTTTATTTGAACAACCTCCCCAACTCTTGATGGAAATTTCATCCCACTGGGGCTGTTCAGCAAGTAGAGTGGGAGTCTAGCGCCTCCAGGGTGATCACACACGAGAATAAAGCCCAAATGGAGACAAGTTGTGCAGAGATAGGAAGGAGACAATCTCTAATCACAGCATTTGCCATCCTGCATCCAGCTGTTCCTGAAAGAGATCATTAGAGCCCTTCCAGTTCCCTACATACACCAGTAAAAACCAGATGCACAATGTATGTATGTGTGGTGCATGTATGTTGTGCACATGTGTGGAAGTATGCAAGCACATGTGCATGTGTAAGCAGAAGGTCAGTGTCAGGTGTCTTCCTCTACAATTCTCCACTTTGTTTTAAGTTTGTTGGTTTTTTGTTTGTTTGCTGGTTTTAGACAGGGCCTCTCACTGACCCAGGAACTCACCAATTGTCTAGACTTGCTGGCCAATGAGCTTCAAGTATCCATCTGTCTCTGCCACCAAAGCATTGGAATTACAGATGTACACCACTGTGCCAAGCTTTCTAAATGGATGTTGCGGATCCACACTGGGTCCTCATCCTTGTGAAGCAAACGCTTTACCCACTGAGCCATGTCCCCAACCCACTAGGTACTCTTTTTTAATGAAACCCATTTGAATTGAGCATCTGTCATGTACAACCAAAGGAACTCTGACTAATAAGGGAGGGAGTGAAGTAAGAGTTCAAGTCACAGAAGGCAAGGGCAGGTTGCAAGCAAAGCCTGTACATGGCTGGAGTTTGCCATGGCTGGAGTTTGCAGTGGCTGGAGTTCAGAAACAGAGTCATAAACCTAGAAAACTAGTAAGAAAGCCAGACCCTAGGGTCCCTACAGGTGGTTAACATAATTGAAATAGATGTTCACAACCACCCAGCAAAACTGGTGAAATTGTGCTGCAGAGGATATGTTCACACAAGTGGACAAGGACTCCCACCTGTGTGTCTCCTCTCCAGTCATTTAAGTAAACATAAAGCCTCTCCATGATGGTGGCTGTTGCTGCTGCTGTTTTTGTTGTTTGTTTTTTATTTTGATTCCAGCTGGGGTTGCTTTTAAGAAATTCTTCATCCAGAAGTCTCTCCCAGGTGCTCAGAAAGCAAGCGAGGAGTCCAAGGGAAAGTTAATGAAATTAGAATTCTCCAGGCATCCCAGCACCTTGGTTCTCACCTTCTCAGCTCAAAGGAAGAAAGGGACTGTAGGGAAAAGGCTTCCCAGTTGCTCAGGCATTTCCTCTTCCCTGCAATGAAGGTCAGACTCAAGACTCCTGGGTTAGATGTAGGGGTGATGATGGGGGGAGGAGGCAGATCGCGCAGGGACAACATGCGGCTCTCAGCCACTGAAAACATGAAGACTTGAGATCTGACTGCCCAAGGCAGTTGGGTCCTCAGTTATACATCAGCTAAGAATCAACCTGACGAGGGGGTGCAATTGAGAGGCGCAGTTGAGGGACACCCTCATCCTAGCTTCTGGACAAACAGCCAAGTGGCCACCCTGCCTTTTGCCATAGCACGGGACTTATGAGCTTTAGTCCCATCAAAACCCTTATCACAGTGCAATCAAATCAAAATGCAAACATGATGCAGGGAACGGTATCAAGCCGTGGGGCTGGGGAGCGAGCTCTCAGCCTTGAGAGCTCAGCCCTGCTTCGCCCCTCCCGTTCGTCTTGGTCCTGAACATCAGTCCCCTGCTCTGGATTCACGCAACAGCTTTGGCAAACTCAGTAGTATTTACACATTTGAAATAAAATGACCGCGTCTTGTTAGCACAGATTGTGAGGCCGCTATGGATGACAGCAGCAAGCTTTCTTTTCGGATGATGGTCTGAGGAGCCTCCTCTCCAACAGCCCCTTTCCAATCCAGGCATCGGAGTGCCATCTTGTGGTTATATATGAGAACGACAGCTGAGAGGCCTCTGGAGAATCCCGCACCTCTGTCCATAGATTGCCACTGCAGCTTCCTAACCCAGAGGCCAGCAGCTCTGCTTGCTTGAGTTCAGCTGGCAGAAAGGTTGGAGGACTTAGAAAGGTTGCGGACCTTAGGATTTGGTCCTCTCGCTACTTCGCTAGGTTTACCTACTCCCATCTTCAACTCCAGCTATGCCAAACATACCTGGGACATCTTCCGGAAGGTAAGCTCCACGGTGCTGGACGCCTAGAGGGTTCTAATTTCATTGATTTTCCCTCAGGCTCCACTCCTTGCTTTCTGAGGGCCAGGAGAGAGTTTGGAATAAGAACTTCTTAAAAACAACGTCATGGTGGCGCACACCTTTAATCCCAGCACTCGGGAGGCAGAGGCAGGCGGATCTCTGTGAGTTCAGAGCCAGCCTGGTCTACACAGTGAGTTCCAAGACAGCTGGAGCTACAGGGAGATATGTCTCAAAAAGATCAAAATAAATAAATAAATACACAACACTGGAACAAAGAGCAGACAGAAGTAAATAACAAAAACAGACCTTTGCAGAGCTGGAGACAATGTCTGGTGATTTGGACCCATACTTTTTAAATTTTTATTTATTTATTTATTTATTTATTTGGTCTTTTTGAGATGGGGTCTCCCTGGAGCCCCAGCTGGCCTGGCACTCGCTATGTAAACCAGGCTGGCCTCATTTTTCACAGAGAACACACCTGCCTCTGCCTCCTCAGTGCTGGAACTAAAGGTGCGTGCCAGCACACCCGGCTTTGTATTTTTATTTATTCTTTGAAATTTCATACAATGTTTCTGGATCTTACCCACCTCCCACTACCTTTCTACAAATGCCCTTGATACCTATCTTTCTCCCAATTTCAAGTCCTGATTGTCACCATCATCACCTTCATCATCATCACTTGAGTCCAATTAGTGCTAACCAGATGTGTATGAATTTGGGGCTCTCCACCTTGACCCAGATTGTTTATTCCAAAATTGAACTTCATCGGTCAAGTTCTATCAGTGCCTGGACTGTGCCCACTAAAGTTATAGTCATCCTGGGTTAACAGAAGGTGCAGGATGAACACAGACACATCTATGGTACAGAGTCTTGGAGAATGTTCCTTCCCTCCCTGTGAATGTCACACTCAGGCACTGCATATTTCCCACATTGCAGAAACAAACCTTTGCAAAATCCTTTGTGGCCAAAGCCCACTCCCCTCTGCAGTATGGCTGCAAATCTGGTCTGGGTTCAAGTCTCTTCTGCCACTGTTATCAACCAGCAGAAGTTATGGTCAATAGAGCAAAGACAGATCTTCACATCATTGGCTTGTTCTATCATCAAGTTTTCCGTAAGTGAAGGGCTTGGGACCATTCCTAGAACTTTGGGTGGGCACTACTATCATTTTAATAATTCTATTGATATCACAGCTTTACTTCTTGCACCAGGGTTCCAAATCCTTGCACCACCTAAATGTATAACAAGCTATCCTCCATGCTTGAGAGCCTCAACAGTCACTGCTAAGAATGGGCTGATGCTTCCTGTCCCCAGCCATTCCTCCAGTTTTCTTCCACCAGGAAAACTGTGCCCCTAAGAGACATGTTAGTTGTCAAAGTGTGAGAAAGAAATATCTCACATTTGTAGGTGAGTTCAGAGATGTGACAAACATATACACTAGCAGAGACCCTAAGGTAGAGACCAAACTTCAACAGTGCCTAAGTTGGGAACTGTGTTCTTCCCATTTTACACATCTTGTCCTGCAAGATGGGAGCATTGTTAATAACTCCATGCTACAGATGAGTGAACAGAGGCATAGTTCCATAACACACACAAGCTCACCCAGCTAGAGCCAGCAAGATTGCTCAGTGGGTAGAGGTACTTGCTGCCAAGCCAGACAGCCTGAGTTCAATCCCCAGGACTCACAAGATAGAGGAAACAATCAACTCCCACAAGTTGGCCTCTGCCCTCCACAAATGCATTATGCACATGCACACACACTAAATAAAATACATAATTTTTAATATTTTATTATGTTTCTTTCATGTGTATGAGTGTATATTGCCTGCGTGTGCCTAAGTGCACTGGTGTTCACGTAGGTCAGAAGTTGTCGGAGCCTCTGGAACTGGAGTTACAGACACTTGTTAGCCACCATGTGGGTTCTGGAATTCAAACCAGGTACCAGCTTTCCTGCCCCAAATATGTAAATTTTTAAAAGACCATCCAGCTGGCTAGAGATGAGATTAGACATCAGAGCTGGGTTCTTTTGTTTAGGGTTTTTTTTTTTTTATTATGTGTATATGCATGTCTGTGTAGGGTATATGCACATGAGTGCAGGTGACTGAGGAGGCCAGAAGAGGGCATCAGATCCCCTGGAACTGGAAGCCACCTAACCTGGGTGCTGGAAATTGAACTTGGCTCCTCTGAAAGAGCAGTACATGTTCTTATCTGCTGAGCCATGTGTCCAGCCCCCGGACCTGGGTTCTTTAACCGCCCCACTGAGGCATTTCTGCATTTTGGTACTGTTGCTGTAGCTGTAAATTCCCCTAAACATCAGTTACCAAACACACAATTATACTTCTCCAACTCAGAAAATACAAGAGAGGAGAAATCCAACTCTTAACTCCATTTCATAATGCCAAAGTTTGTGCAAACCACATTATTCGGAAGTTCAAGACTATGCTTGGAGTTCACTGATAGTCACTGATAGAATAACAATGGACCTAACTGAAATCAGACTTCTTTGTGTGTGCGTGTGTTTTCGAGACAGGGTCTCCCTGTAGCCCCAGCTGTCCTGGAACTCACTCTGTAGACCAGGCTAGCCTTGAACTCACAAAGATCTACCTGCCTCTGCCTCCTGAGTGCTAGGATTAAAGGTGTGCGCCACCACGCCCGGCAATTCAGTGATTGACTTTCAAAACTATGTATTACTACTCTATGGTATGCTGAGTAATGCCCAGCCATTGGGTAGGTCGAGGGCCAGGAGACCAACAAACCCCACCCTCTTGCTGTTTACATTCATTCAAAATAGATCAGAAAATTAATTTTTTAAATTTATTATTTTGATACAGAAAAGTTTTTATTTTATTTTATTTTTTTTATATCTGTGGTTACTTGAGTCCACAGACATAGAACCCACAAATATAGAGGGCCAGCTGTTATTGGTATATATGGAGATCATTTTTATGGATTGTCTGTATAGTGATTTGTGTTTTCTAGCCACATGACTTCACTATCTTACTCTTCAAAGATTATGCCTTTTTTATTGTTATATATATATTTATACAAGATTATATTACAAATCAAATCTAGACCCGTGTCTCCCTCCCTACCCCCCCACACCACCAGAGCTCATGCATTCTGCCAAACATGTTTTTCATCTTTTTCTCAGTCTTTCTCAAAATTCTCAATATAGAAGTTGACTGTTTTGAGCAGAAGTTCACCATTTCAGTCATTTCTTTGATGCAATCCTTTCTGTTGTTGTTGTTGTTGTTGATGTTGTTTTTTTCCAATATGCACCACTCCCAGCTACTTGGACAAAAGCTCAAGGAGCCCTGCAGCCTCTCTGAGAAGGTGGAATCTGAACGGAAGGTGACAGTTGAAGGAGGTAAGGGATGAGCCACACAGATGGTGAGGTGAAGATTTCCAGGAAGGCGAGACAGAAGGCCAACATGGCTGCCACAAAGAGGAAGAGGGCCAAAGAGAGGAAGCTGGGCCTATCGGATAGAGCCTTCTAAGTCTTTATAAGGTCATCAATATCTATGGTCAGTAAAATTGGTTATCAGAAAGTTCTAAGCAGACAGGGGACCAGATCTAACCTTTTAATTTAATGTTTATTTCATGTGTATGAGTATTATGCCTGCATGTATGTAAGGGCACCCGTGTCATGCAGTGCCCCAGCAGGAGAAAAGAGGGTATTGGATCCCCTGGAACTGGAGTTACTGAAGGTTCAAATCCAACACCCATGTGGGTGTTGGATTTGAACCCAGGTTGAGGGAGCCTCAGTTGATGAATTGGCCCCATTAAATTGGCCTGTGGCCATGTCTGTGGAGTGTTTTCTTGATTGTTCAGTGATGTGGAAGGGCCCAGCTCACTGTGGGTGGTGCCAACCCTGGGCAGTTTGTTGTGTATTATATAAGAAAGCAGGCTGAGCATCGGCCAGGGGAGCAAGCCAGTAAGCAGCATTCCTCCATGGCTTGTGGTTCTCCAGTTGCCTGCCGTGAGTTCCTATGTTGGGATCCCTCAGTGATGAAATGTGACTCAGGAGATGTGAGCCAAATAAACCCTTTCCTACCCAAGTTGGGGTCAGAGTGTTTTGTCACAGCAATGGAAGGGAACCTAGAACACTGGGTCTTCTACAAGAACAGGCAGTGCTCTTAACTGCTGAGCCATCTCTCCAGCCCAGCGGACCAGATCACAATCTCATTTAAATGAAGACTATGAGCTGGTGGCGCACACCTTTCATCCTAGCATGTGGGAGGCAGAGGCAGGTGGATCTTTGTGAGTTCAAGGCCAGCCTGGTCTACAGAGTGAGTTCCAGGATAGCTGGGACTACAGGGAGACCCTGTCTTGAAAAGACCAAAAAAAAAAAAAAATGATGACTGTAAGGAACAAGGGTAGGATCCATGTTCCCAACAGAAGAATGTCCTGGCAGCCAGAGGAAAAGTTCCTGGGTCCCAGGCTGGGATGGGAAGGGGTAAGAGATGCTCAGTCCATGGAGGTATTCTGAAGGCACAGCAGGATTTGACAGCTGATATTTGCCTTTCTTTGATGTTTTAAAGAAAGATAGATGGAAGAGTGAACCTTAAAATACTCAACGAACTTCAACTTGTTCAAGTTCTTTCTACTTCCACTTTTTGGAACACAAACTGAAAAATCTCACCCTATCCTCTCCTGTCACCCAACACACACACACACACACACACACACACACACACACATGTAAGCACTATGATGCCTGCCTCTGTGTTCCAATAATTCTTCTAATGAGCTAAGAATAAAGTATATGCATGTGTACATGGAGAAGAGAGGAGAGGAGGGGAGGGGAGGGGAGGAGAGGGGAGAAGTGGGGAGGGGAGAAGAGGAGAGGGGAGGAGAGGAATCTATAAAAGAGTTATTACACAACAGCAAAGAAAGATACCTAAGATAAATCATTAGCTAACAAAAAATATCTATACTATCAATTTTATGAGACAAAGACACTAAGTATTTATGTCATGTTATGTTATGTCATGTCATGTCATGTCATGTTTTTATGTTAGATAGTACCTACTTTTTGAAGTATACCCTATAAATCTTACAGTATGTTTGTAGCTGTTGCCTACACAGAACATAGACATGCTATACAAAGGTAACCTTCAGATGTTTCTCCTGCAGTTTAATATGCTTGAGAATGTTTGATGATGTTTGCTAATACATGAGCAGTACTCTATGTTGGTGGTTACAGGAGTCTTGTAGATCCTTTTATATTATCTGTTAAACATTCTCTCATGAATGGTTTTGAGTTTAAACAGAATCAAGTAGGATACTATAAGTCAAGGGTTGGTGAGCTCTCTATAAACAACCAGATAGTTAAGTATTTTAGGGTTTCCCTACCAGGTGGTTTCTGTTGCAACAATCAACCTCTATTGGAGAAAATACATACAAAAGTAGATATGGGTGGAGTCTAACAAAACTTTATTTAGGGAAATGATACTGGCCCGGATTTGCCCCTTGGAGTATGGACCCAATATAAGTTAATTCTTTTGTCTCTATGAGGTCCAAATAACATCAACCCATGGGGAGTGCTGCCACATCACACTCACACCCAAAACTACCTGCAAAACATGTTGTCCTCTCAATTTTAGTGCTTTCAAATAAAGACATCTTTCAATATGCCACCTAAAATGTCAGCATGCCGATAATTGCTATATAAATATTAATACTAAGCATTCATTTATTACTGAAGCTATCTTTTGAATATTTACTTGTCTTAAATGTAACGTTGGTTATTCATTTCTTTGTTTCTTTGTTTCAGGGTCTCACTGTGTAGCTCAGGCTGGCCTCAAACTCACAGTCTTTCTACCTCACCCTCCCAAGCGTTGTGCTTACGGGTGGGTATGCAGCCACACCCAGTTGAAATGTGATACATCAGCAACAGGTTCTCTCTCTCTCTTTTTTTTTTTTTAATCAGATGCAATAAAGATCCACAAAAGGATTTCAGGTACCCTCTAGAATTTTTCCAATTCTACTTCTGTGTCTTTCAGCTAAGATGGTTTGTTGTTGTTGTTGTTATTTTGTTTTGCTTTGTTTTTAAAAAAGCTAAACCAACATGGAATGAGGCACGCACTATATTTCCTCCTATTTTGATTCCAGTCTCAGGAGCTGTAATCAAATGGGAAGTAATACCACAATTCTGGGATCACAGCTGAGGAGCAAGCCAGACTTAATGACTAAATCAAGCCCCTCACGAAAAAAGTCGCCCATTAAAGACTCCAAACATTTAATAAAATGACAACTGCACTGGTCTGGTGTCAGTCACTGCAGTTCAGCATTCTCTGTGATAATGTTCAGAGATTGTATTAGTCAGGGTTCTCTAAAGAAATAGAAGCAACAGGATGAGTATATATAACTATATACAATTTATTGATTTGCTCACGTGACGGAGCTCAACAGTAGCGCCGAACTGGAGAGGCCGGGAATCCAGGGAACTACTCAGTCCGCAAGGCTGGATGTCTCAGGAGTCCCAGTCTAGTGCTGAAGGCCCGAATGGATTCCAGGAGATCTGCCAGTCTCGGTACACGCTGGGATCCGAAAGGTTGATCACAGCAGCAAGGCAAACTCACCAGATGAGAGAGAGGCAAGCCGCAGGAAGAAGGAAAAGGGACCAGCTCCCGCTGCCGTGGCCTTAAATACTGCCTGCCGGCAGAAGGTAACACCCACATTTGGGGTGGGCCATCCGGGTTGAGGTGGTCCAATCAGAAGACCCTTTTCTCTTATTTGTTCCTTAGTCCAGTCAAGTTGACACCCAGGATTAACCATGACAAGTCCACCCCTTGTCAACTTGACACCCAATAAATAGCCTCTGCTTAAATGTCAATTGCAAACGATGGCAGGGTCATAATTCCACCTAACATGTTATAAGTATCTCATGTGCAATAGCAAAGCATTATATCTTAGAGTAGGTGGTAATGTCCTTGAGAAGAACTTAGTCCTTCAGTATCTAATAACCTAAATATGACAACACTTAACACATATCTCAGTTGCACATTCAAAGGGGAACACAAGTATCCACTTAATATACATACATATATACATATATATATATACATATATAAACAAGCACATTCTTAACCAAATAGGACGAAGGTTAATATCTATTATAATCCACGTTTCTGCAACTGGTCCCGTGGCTTCAGCTGATATTTATGACTACCTTCTTCTACTACCCATTCTGTATTTCCTCCGCCATCAGCAAGCACCTCTGCAGGTCTTGGCTCTTTCCCTGGAGGAGTGACCCATACCTTCATCCCTGAAGGGTCTGGGCCATTTATTGTCCTGTCTGGTTTGGGTTGTTGGAGTTTCCCATTGACCTTAATCATAGGACATGGTAGCACCAGAAGGCGCCCTACAGCATCTCCTGCCTTCCAGACATAATCTTCCTTGCCCCCATTGTGGAGAAAAAGTCCAATTTCCCCATGGTAGTCTGGATCAATCACTCCTCCTACTACTGTTATTCCTTCCTTAGCCTGTTGGCTTAAAGGCAGTAGAAGCCCGAAGTGGCCAGGGGGAAGTCTTAGCTTCCAGTTCAATAGAACGTTTGCTGTATCTCCTGGCAAAAGCACTCCCCCCATTGGAGCCAAAACGTCTAGACCAGCAGAACGCAAGGTCGTGGGTACAGGAAGCAAAAATTTTCCTACTGGGTCACTAGGGGTGATAGTGAGTGGAATCATTCCCACTTCCACCCCTTGGTTCCTGGACCCATGAATTCTGGCTATAGGAGAAACAGTACCATATAGTGGACGCTGATTCAAAGCATATACTGCTTGCTGGAGAACCTTGCCCCAGCCCTCCAGGGTATTGCTACCTAATTGGCGCTGTAACTGTGTCTTCAAGAGGCCATTCCATCGTTCTATCAAGCCAGCTGCTTCTGGGTGGTGGGGAACATGGTAAGACCAGTGGATACCATGACCATGGGCCCACAGTCGCACTTCTTTGGCTGTGAAGTGAGTTCCTTGATCAGAAGCAATGCTGTGAGGAATACCATGACGGTGGATAAGGCATTCCGTAAGTCCCTGGATGGTAGTTTTGGCAGAAGCATTACGTGCAGGAAAGGCAAATCCATAACCAGAATAAGTATCTATTCCTGTAAGAACAAAACGCTGTCCCCTCCATGATGGAAGTGGTCCAATGTAGTCAACCTGCCACCAGGTTGCTGGCTGGTCACCCCGGGGAATAGCACCATATCGGGGGCTCAATGTTGGTCTCTGCTGTTGGCAAATCTGGCACTCGGCAGCAGCTGTAGCCAGATCAGCCTTAGTGAGTGGGAGTCCATGCTGTTGAGCCCATGCATAACCTCCATCTCTGCCACCATGACCACTTTGTTCATGGGCCCATTGAGCAACAACAGGGATAGCTGGAGAAAGAGGCTGACTATCCACAGAACGAGTCATCCGATCTACTTGATTATTAAACTCATCCTCTGCTGAGATCACCTTTTGATGAGCATTTACATGAGACACAAGTATCTTCACATCCTTTGACCATTCAGAGAGCTCTATCCACATACTTCTTCCCCAAATGTCTTTCTCACCAATTTTCCAGTCATGCTCCTTCCAAGTCCCTGACCATCCAGCCAAACCATTGGCTACAGCCCATGAATCAGTATATAATCGAACCTCTGGCCATTTCTCCTTGCAGGCAAAATGCACAACCATGTGCACTGCCCGAAGTTCTGCCCACTGTGAAGACTTTCCTTCACCAGTGTCCTTTAGGGTTGTTTCAGAAATTGGCTGTAATGCTGCAGCTGTCCACCTCTGGGTGGTGCCTGCATAGCGTGCAGAACCATCAGTAAACCAGGCCCTAGTCTTCTCTTCCTCAGTCAACTGATCATAGGGCAAACCCCATGAAGCCATAGGTGCATGCTTAAGCCCAGGAGACATTGTAACAGGAGTGGGAACCATAGGCATTTGGGCAACTTCTTCATGTAGCTTGCTTGTGCCCTCAGGGCCTGCCCGGGCCCTGTCCCGTATGTACCACTTCCATTTGACAATGGACTGTTGCTGTGCACGTCCTACTTTATGGTCTGGTGGGTCAGATAACACCCAGCTCATGATGGGCAGCTCAGGTCGCATGGTGACTTGGTGGCCCATTGTCAAACGTTCAGTTTCCACTAAGGCCCAATAGCAGGCTAAGAGCTGTCTCTCAAAAGGAGAATAGTTGTTTGCAGATGAAGGTAGAGCCTTGCTCCAAAATCCCAAGGGCCTCCGCTGTGATTCCCCTATGGGAGCCTGCCACAGACTCCAGACAGCATCTCTATCTGCCACTGATACCTCAAGCACCATTGGGTCTGCTGGATCATATGGCCCTAGGGGCAGAGCAGCCTGCACCGCAGCCTGGACCTGTTGAAGAGCCTTTTCCTGTTCCAAGCCCCACTCAAAGTTTGCTGCCTTACGAGTCACCTGATATATGGGTCGTAGTAACACACCCAGATGAGGAATGTGCTGCCTCCAGAATCCAAAAAGACCCACCAGACGTTGTGCTTCTTTCTTGGTGGAGGGAGGGGCCAGGTGCAACAACTTATTCTTTACCTTAGAAGGAATGTCTCTGCATGCTCCACACCACTGAACTCCTAGAAACTTCACCGAGGTAGATGGCCCTTGAATTTTAGTTGGATTTATTTCCCATCCTCTCATGCGCATATGCTTTACCAACAAGTCTAGGCTAGCTGCTACCTCCTGTTCACTGGGTCCAATCAACATAACATCATCAATATAGTGGACCAGTGTGATATTTTGTGGAAGAGTCAGGCGATCAAGATCCCTTCTAACTAAGTTATGGCACAACGCTGGAGAGTTAACATACCCCTGAGGTAAGACAGTAAAGGTATACTGTTGGCCTTGCCAGCTGAAAGCAAATTGCTTCTGGTGGTCCTTATGAACCGGTATTGAGAAAAAAGCATTGGCCAGATCAATAGCTGCATACCAGGTACCAGGAGACATATTAATCTGCTCGAGTAAGGACACCACATCTGGTACAGCGGCTGCAATTGGTGTCACTACTTGGTTGAGTTTTCGATAGTCAACTGTCATTCTCCATGATCCATCTGTCTTTTGCACAGGCCAAATTGGAGAGTTAAATGGAGATGTGGTAGGAATCACCACCCCTGCATCTTTCAAATCCTTGATAGTGGCATTAATCTCCGCAATCCCTCCAGGGATACGATACTGTTTTTGGTTCACTATTTTCCCTGGTAGAGGCAACACCAATGGTTTCCATTTGGCCTTTCCAACCATAATAGCCCTCACTCCACAGATCAGGGAACCAATGTGGGGATTCTGCCAATTTCTAATTATATCTATCCCAATTATACATTCTGGGACTGGGGAAATAACTACGGGATGCGTTCTGGGACCCACTGGGCCCACCGTGAGTCGGACTTCAGCCAAAACTCCATTTATCACCTGACCTCCATAGGCCCCTACTTTAACCGGAGGGCCACAATGCTTTTTAGGGTCTCCTGGGATCAGTGTCAACTCAGAACCAGTATCCAATAGGCCTCGAAAAGTCTGATTATTTCCTTTTCCCCAGTGTACAGTTACCCTAGTAAAAGGCCTCAGGTCCCTCTGGGGAAGGACAGGAGGAAGGCAAACAGCATAACTCTTTGGTATTGTGACAAGGTCCTTCCTCACTGGAACCCGGCCACCCCTTCATTCAAGGGGTTCTGGGTCTGTGAACTGTCTCAAGTCTGGAAACCGGTCAACTGGGCGGGATTCGCTACTCCTAAAATCAAATGTTGACTTCCTGTCATTCGTTCTAGAGCTTTTCTGCTTATACAGATCAAATAAAAACTTAGTAGGCTTCTTATGTATTTGGTTCCTGGGAACACCATGATTAATTAGCCAGTTCCAAAGATCATTTCGGGTCATGCCATTATAGGTATTGTTTTGCCTTTGCCACCCATTATGATAATTACTGTAACTACGCTCATCTGGCCTTCTGCGATTCAGTGCTGCCACCTGACGCCTACCCTGAGGTCCTGTTAGACCTACTACGTGTACATTTAATTTATGCAAACGAGCCACAACTTCTCTAACTGTAAGATCTGGCATAAGAAATAGAGCAAAAACAAAGCTCTTCAAATGTTCTGGTGTCTCTCTCAGTACTTTCCATCTTATAAATTCAGTGAGTGGCATGTCCTCTGGGTCCTCATATTGTGGAGAATGTGGTTTTACACTTCGAATCCACTCGAGCATGCCCATCTGCCTGACCCTCACAATCCCTTCATCAATACTAAGCCAAGGAATATCAGGCATCTCTAACTCGCTGTTAGTAGGCCATGTTTTAATAAATACATCAGCCAACCATTCAAATAAACTTTTAACACCTTTTTTAACTGCTCGAGCTTCCATGTTAAACCTAGAATCTCTACTCAGTGGGCTCATATCGATAAACTCAGTATGATCCAATTTTATATTCCTTCCACCATTATCCCACACCCTTAAAATCCATTCCCACACATATTCCTTAGGCTTCTGCCGGAACGAATCAGCAAACTCATTAATTTCTTTAGTAGTATATCGCACCTCCTCGTGGACCACACTTTCTATCTCACCTTGAGGGGCTTGCTTAGACTTCAATCTGGTTATAGGTCTAGAGGCAACAATTGTTGGGCCCTGAGGGACATCAGCTCCCACTGGGAGGGGGGGATTAATTTCCTCAGGCAAGGGTGGGGAGGAGGGATCTGCAGGGTGTGGATTCTCTGCTGAGGGTGGGGAGGTTAATTCCTCAGATAAAGAAAATCCCTCAGAATCCGAGGGTTCAAAATCCTCATCATCATAGTTCTCCCACACATCTCCATCCCAAGTTTCAGGGTTCCACCCTTTCCCCACCAGTGCTCTCACTTTAACTGCTGACACTTTTCGTGGCTGGGAATTAAATCTGCGTTGTAAATCAGCCAACCGTATAATAAGAGCTCCAGCTTGATTTTCTGCTGCTTTAGCTCTTTGGCTGCTGGAGAGAAGATTCTCTTCCAGAGCACACTTGGAAACCTTTAAACTGTTGTTTCGAATCCGGAGCTGGTCATTTTTATCACCGAGCTCCATATTTTCGTCTAACAGTTTATCCAGACATGCTAGGAGCAACAAGGCAACATCATTATTTTCCTGATTTTTCTGCAATTTCTCGAACGTTTTATATATAGAGTCACTAAATTCCTTGCTTCTCACAAGAGGTGAGTTAGGTGAGTCAAATGGATCTATCTTCATAATTAGATCAAATAGTCTGCACCAAGGATTATCATTCCTCTTCATGCCACCAGGAGAGCCTTCAGTAACTCTAGGCTTCATTGGGTTGGAGAGCTGGCTCCAGAGGCTACCAAGCCCACTAAAGAAATTCATCCTTTCAATTCTGTTTCTCTAGAACCACTTCTGGTACCAAAATCTGTATTAGTCAGGGTTCTCTAAAGAAACAGAAGCAACAGGATGAATATATATAACTATATACAATTTATTGATTTGCTCACGTGACGGAGCTCAACAGTAGCGCCGAACTGGAGAGGCCGGGAATCCAGGGAACTGCTCAGTCCGCAAGGCTGGATGTCTCAGGAGTCCCAGTCTAGTGCTGAAGGCCCGAATGGATTCCAGGAGATCTGCCAGTCTCGGTACACGCTGGGATCCGAAAGGTTGATCACAGCAGCAAGGCAAACTCACCAGATGAGAGAGAGGCAAGCCACAGGAAGAAGGAAAAGGGACCAGCTCCCGCTGCCGTGGCCTTAAATACTGCCTGCCGGCAGAAGGTAACACCCACATTTGGGGTGGGCCATCCGGGTTGAGGTGGTCCAATCAGAAGACCCTTTTCTCTTATTTGTTCCTTAGTCCAGTCAAGTTGACACCCAGGATTAACCATGACAGAGATCCAGACAAAGATGCCAGGGAAGGAGCTCAGAGGCACATGATTTCTAACAGTACAGCATGAAAAACACCCAGAATAAAGAATAAGTTCATTATAATATTGGCTTATTTACCTGGAAGAACATGATCTGATGGAGAAAATATTTTTATTTTATTTATTTACTTATTTATTTATTTATTTATTTGGTCTTTTAAAAAATTTTTTTTAATTTTATTTATTTATGTATGTATATGAGTGTACTGTCTGCATGTAGGTCTGTGCACCTGTGTCGTGCAGTGCCTCAGAGGTCAGAAGAGGGTCTCGGATTCCCCTGGAACTGGAGTTCTCCTAGAATTGGAGTTACAGATGGTTCTTGGCCGCCATGTGGGTGCTGGGGATTGAACCTGGGTCCTCTGCAAGAGCAGTCGGTGCTCTTAACCGCTAGGCTATCTCTTCAGCCCCTTATTTGGTCTTTTTGAGACAGGGTCTCCCTGTAGCTCCAGCTGGCCTGTAACACTCTGTAGACCAGGCTGGCTTTGAACTCACAAATATCCACCTGCCTCTGCCTCCCAAGTGCTAGGATTAAAGGCGTGCACCACCACGCCCAGTGGGGGAAATATTTTTAAATATTCTCATTGTTGTAAATCTTGATAAAGTTTTAGGTGAGACAGAACAGAATGTACAGCTTCATAGACAGGATCCCAGGGATGTCTGGACAGGAAACAATTAGAATACTGTAATATTGTAATGTTGTCTCTGGAAAAGCGGCCCTTTGGGTCTTACGTCTGTATTTAGTCATTTTAATCTTTCTGATTTTTCTGTAATGTGCATGCTTGACTTTTATATTAGAACAAAAACTATTATTAACTATCTGAAAATGCTGGTCCCTCCCCTTCCCAACCCTATGAATGATGCTCTTTGCATCTGGTCCTCCCTGCTGGGCTCGCCTCCATCTTGAACATTTACTAAGTATGAGGTCATCCCACGTAAGGTTCAGCAACTCCTTACCTACACAAACTCCAAATAAATAGGACTCAAGTGCAAACAGGGGCTTAGTTCCCATCACCTGCTCTCCTTCCTGGAGCAGGATACCCAGGAAGTGGGAGCTGTGCAGCCTGCTCAGTGGACCACGCTAGAACACTGGATACACTCACTCACCCATGTGCTCTTAAATCCCTCTCCTTTCTTTGTGTTTTCTCTTTAATATTTGTTTTTTGAGGCCGGGCATGGTGGCACATGCCTTTAATCCCAACACTCAAGAGGCAGAGGCAGGTGGATCTCTGTGTGTTCAAGACCAGCCTGGTCTATATAGCAAGCTCCAAGCCAGCTGGGACTAAAGGGAGACCCTGTCTCAAAAAGAACAACAAAAATACATAAACATTTGTTATTTGACATATAGCATATTTTAATTATTTACTTTATAATCTTTCTGTTCCCACCACACTTAGAGAGCAAGCTTCCTGCAGGCAGGGATTTTGACACTGCTATGCCCCAGAGCCTAGAACAGTACATAATAGGTAATGACTTAGTAGATATCTTTGGATAGGTTCATGAATAACATATTACTGAGTGAAAAAAAGACATGTTGTACTACAATACTAATGATTTGTGTGTGTGTGTGTGTGCGTGTGTACACATCTCCACATGGAGCACATGTGGAGATCAGAAGACAATTTGCAGGAGTGTATTCTCTCCTTCCACTATATGGGTCCTGGAGATTGAACTCAGGTGGTCAGACCGGACAGCCAATGCCTTTACCCAGTGAACAATCTCATCAGCCTTGCTCATACATTTTAAACAGTTCACTAAAGTAGCAGAATAAGAGGCAAATGAATAAATGTTTTAATAAACAAATAAAATAATCAAATACACAGTATGTTGCTTAGAGAGGGAGAAGGAGAAGGAAGCCTGATCTCCGCATCTGTGGGGCATTGCACAGAGTGATCCCCTCAAACCACTAGTCCAAATAAACTCTGATCCACATGAACTCTGCTTCCCAGAATACTATGCTTGGGTTCACATCATAAATAAAAGGCTTCTCATCCATCCCGTGGTGCAGAGACTGAGCACCAGTCTGTGGTAGCTGCATCCATCAGCACCCTTAATCACTCTCCATCAGGGAAAGTTTATCATCTCCCAGTAATTCCATTAGTCACTATGCTATTAGGGGGGCAAGAACCATTTCATTTTTATGTTGCCTGATCATGTCTTTCAGCAGGAAAACATCATTAAGAACCACAGTGTACAAGCTGGGGCTCCACCACCCAACCATGCTGTCTGGTGCTATGTTACCAGGAGGTCGCCATCTCTGAATGGGATGATGTTGAATGTCTTAACTTCAGATACCTTTTTTTTCCTGCAGGGATGTTCATTGCAATCCAAAAGATGTCAGGTGAAAAGCAATGAACTCATGTTTATGGCCTATTTAGCAGATCCAGGGAAGGACTGTGTATATTCTGCCTCTGAAAAAAGAGATGGCACCCATTTATCGGGACTCAGGGAGAGATCTCAACTTCTAAATTACTCTTCTTGTCAATAGGAAAAATGTTAAATCACTTAAAATGCAAGGCACATAAAAGGTGGATCAACATCAAGAGAACGAGAATGCAAATTGAAAACACAATGCAATATTACCACACACCCGCCAAATTGACTAAAATAAGAGACTGAGCATTCTAAGTGCTGGAAAATATGCAAAGTGTATTTGTGACTTTTCTCTTAGTGTGATAAGACACTGGGAACAGAGTGGATCATGTCAGGGAGGTACGGCGGGAGGGGGGTCAGAATAGGAGGCAGAATGCTCACATCTTTAAGCAGGAGCAGGCAGCAAAGAGCAACCGGAGATCCTGCAAGTCCACCCTGAGTGAAGTGCTTCCTCCCCCAAGGCCACACCTAAGACCTCCCAAAACAATGCCACCAACTGAGGACAAAATGGCCACATGCTTGGATCAGAGCATATGGGGTACATTCTCGTTCAAGCCCATAGGCTCATGAGCATATAAAATGCAAAGTGCACTTAGTCCAACCTTAAAAGCCCCCATAGTCTTTACCAGTTTCAATACTATTCAAAAGTCCAAAGTGCAAAGTCTTTTCTGAGACTCAAGAAAATCTCTTACCTGTAAGTTCCTATAAAATCAAGACAAATTACATACTTCCAAAATAGAATGGAACCAAATACACATTTCCATTCCAAAAGAGAGGAATGGAGACATACTGAGGAAATACTAGACTAAAAACAAGACTGTAAACCAGCAAGACAAATACCAAATCCGGTAGTTCCATATCTGACTTCTGGAACTTTCTTCCAAAGGGCTTAGATGGCTCACCTCCTCCAGCTTTGCTGAAGGCAACATACACCCCTTGCTCTCTTGCGCTGGTACCACTCTTTGAATGCAGCTCTCCTTTGCAGCTCTAGCTTCTTTGCAGCTCTCACAGCTCTAGCATCTCCAGTGTCCTCTTCTCAGCTTGACTATCACAGCTTCACACAATGGCCTGTCAGGACCTTCTTTATGTAGGGATGCCCTTGCCACACACTGCATGGCCAAGGTGGCTCTCTGAAACCACAGAGGAAGAACCACTGACCCATTCGTTCTTGCATCTTTTGTGCCTCTAGGACCAGCACCATGGGAATGACACTGCCAGGT
The DNA here is from genome assembly GCA_009823505.1 of Rhizomys pruinosus. Lineage (NCBI taxonomy): Eukaryota > Metazoa > Chordata > Mammalia > Rodentia > Spalacidae > Rhizomys > Rhizomys pruinosus. The sequence continues at coordinate 302,909 of VZQC01001040.1, forward strand.
TCGGTTACCAGTCTAGGATGGATCCTGCTTCATGCACATTTACAGCTTTTCCATGCTATGTTTTCTTGAAATAGAAAACTCCTCTGGCATTTTCCTCTCACAAGTTGGAGGTTTAGCTGGTTGTGGTCTTGCCTTGAAGATAATCTTCCCGTTGTATAAGTACAAATTTCTAGGCTTCTCCTTAAACACTTTTTTAAGCTCTTTATCAAACAGAACCTCTCTTGAGCACATGCCTTGGCTCCAACATTAACCTTTCTAGTGTACTTTTTCTATCCAAACTGTGCATTCTGCATTTCCTTCTGCCCCATTTGCTCTTTTTTACTACAGATCTGCATAATATTCACCATTAACAGCCACACCACCATTTCTATCTTAAGCTGTCTTGAAATTTCCTCTGCCAAGGAAATTAGTCCATTACTTTTCAACTTAGCCTCAGGAAAGCTTTAGGCTGTGGGTAGACTCCAGCAAGGCTCTTTGCCAAAATATCCCAATTGCCACTTAAGTCTTTATTTCCATCGGGAACTACTTTGCTCTCAGAACTACTTGCCTCCAGGCTCCTACTAGAATAGCCTGTTAAGCTCTACTTAATGACCCTCAACCACTTTTCTAATCTAAACTTCCAGAGTCTTCCACATTCTGTTGAAACCCCCATGGCCAGGCTCTTCACAGCAACAGTCCACTCTCATGTATCAACTTCTGTATTCGTTACTTGTCTGTTACTGTGATAAAACACCATGACCAAGGCAACTTATATAAGGACAAGTTTATTTAGCTTACAGTTCCAGAGGGATTAAAGTCCATTATGGCAAGAAGGCATGGTGGTAAGAGGTAGCCAGAACAGAAAGAGGAGTGAGTGCTCACATCTTCAAGTAGGCACAAGAAGCAGAGGGCAACTGAAAATCCAGCAAGACTTAAGAACTCTGTAAGCCCACCCCAGTGATGTGCTTCCTCCACTGAGAGCACACTTGCTAAGACCTCCCACAACAGCGCCACCAATGGACCACAAAATGTCCAAATACTTGGAGCCTATGGATGACATTCTCATTCAAACCACCACACAAAGAAACTGAAAATCAAAGGAATGCCAAAGGAGACATCTGCCCTGAAAAACAGTTTGGCAAGTCCTACAAACCTTGACTTTATACCTGTAGAACAGCAGTCCTGGATTCAGGCATGCATCACATATGTGAAGGCTAGCATACGCTTGGTGCCATGAGCTGACTTGTTTGTCTGGGCATGCCCCACAAGCTGGAATGATGCGTGATGGTATGGAGTCTGGGATTGGCCACTAGGAGGTGATGTCACATGATCTATATACACTGCCTGTTACATAGAATAAACAGATTTTCATGAATTTGCACCATCTGATTCCCTAGGCTGTTACTGCATGTATGCTTTTCTGTGGGGCTATCAACCCCACAGCTGGCTCTTCAGTTCCTTAGGTGGTGGGAGCAAGCGGCTCCACAAACATGTTTCGCCACAGGGCCATCAGCCCCAATGTGTGTTTGGCTGTGGAACCATCAGTCTTGCAACTGCATGTTTCGCATGAGCCCCATGCATGTGCCCTCTTCAGCCTGTCCAGCTATGGGGTCAACGGCCCCATAATAACCTAGCAATTCCAATTGCAACTAGTTCCACAAAATACTAAATGAAAACATGTTAAGTGAGATTAGTTAACACAGAAAGTTAGGCACTGCCATATATATATATATATATATATATATATATATATATATATGAGCTAAAAATGTTGATCTTGTAAAGGTAGAAGGTGGAAAGAGGTTGTGGAGGGTGGAGGTAAGGGATGATTGGTGTGTTAGTTACTTCCTCCCATGCTATTCCAAAATACCTGGCTAAGGCAAGTTAAGAAATGGTTTAATCAGGCTTATGGTTCTAGAAAGATACAGTCCATCATGGTAGGAAGACACACAAGCAGGATCAGAGGGCTAGCTACTCACAATCCATCTGCAGTCAAGAAGTGAAGAGAAAACAGGAAGTAGAACCCAGCTATAAAACCTCAAGCTCCCTCACCAGTGACACACTTCAAGCAGCAAAGTTCCACCTCTACAAGTTTCCATAACCTTCCCAAGCAAGCAAAGACTGAGTGTTCAAACACAGGAGCCTATGGGGAACATTTCTCATTCAAACCATGGTTAATGGGTAGAAAGCACACTTAAAAAAAAGAGTAACTACTGGTGTTTCTACACAGTAGGATCACTACAGTTAACAACAATGGCTTATATACTTCAAATAATGGAAAAAGAGGAATTGAATTTCCCTCCAGGAAGAAATAGTGAAGGTTTTAAGTGATAGATATGCTAACTGCCCTAATTGGCTCATTGTGCATGGAACACACATGTCAGACAGAATGTCAGTGTGTGTACATAAGATACATGATTTTATGTATTGATTAAAAATTTTAAAGCATGTCCATAAGAATCCTGTAAAGAATGTGAATTTAATCCTAACAGTTTAAAAAAAAAGTGGTGGCACATGCCATTAATCCTAGCACTTGGGAGGCAGAGGCAGGCAGATCTCTGTGAGTTCAAGGCCAGCCTGGTCTACAGAGTGAGTTCCAGGACAGCCAGAGCTACAGGGAGACCCTGTCTCAAAAAGACCAAAAAAAAAAAATTGAAATGATCCCAGTGTTCATTAATACAAGTATGGATTACAAATCAGAATATTTGGATCATGGAACACTGATGTGAAATATAAAGGAAAGAACTTCTAATCCATGAAACAACAAGGATGAATCTGAAGAAACAAGATTGCACCTTGGGGAAAAGTCCAAGAGTCAGGTGTAAGATGGTTGCCAGGGAAAAGGTGTTTGCTGCTAAGCTTGACAATCAGAGTTAAATCCCCGCCCCAGATCATGGAGGAAGGAGAGAAATAATTCTTGCCATGGCTTTTGCGCACACACACACACACACACACACACACACACCACATATACAAAACATGAATGTTAAAAGAAAAGACAAAAACCATGAAAAACTAATCTACCACAAAAATCCGAGCCAGAGTTGTCTCTGATGGGATGGGATCTGGAAATGGGCATGAGAGACCTTCCTAGATGGTAGACGTGCTCTAGATCATGACAAGGAGCTGGGCAATAGTGCCGTAAATATTAAACTGATTAAAACTGTTCATTTACATGCATAGTTTATTCTCTATAATTACACACCAATTACAATTCATAAAAGTGCAAGCTCTGCATTTGGTAAGTGAGTAAAAGCTATCAAGATGAGAAAAAAGGAAAAACTCTCCTGGGCAAACACAGTTGACATTTTGCAAAGTGAATTTGGGGGAAGCCACATCCCTGGGAATACAATTGACAAAACTCTCCTCATTAGGGCCAGAGACATGGCTCAGCAGTAAAGCGCTTAAGGAGCAAACATGAGGATCTAAGTTCAGATCCCCAGCATCTGAATAAAAAGTCAGATGTGATAGCACATGCCTGCACCCTCGGTGCTGGGAGGGAGCAACAGGAGGGTCCTGGGGGCCTGCTGGCTACTCAGCAAGCTCCAGGTTCAGTAAGAGACCCTGTCTCAAAAAATAGAGTGGAGAATGATAGAGGAAGACACCCAACGTTGAGCTGTGACCTCTACGCACACACACACATATCCACAGGCATGCATGCCTGCATACCCACAAGCATACGCATCCATGTACCACATATGACATGAACAAGAAATAAAAGAAAAAATCTTCCTTGTTAGAAATCTGAATGTTTAAAAACATACTTTTATCACGGCTGGAAAGATGGCTGAGCAGTTAAGAGTATTGGCTACGCCATGGCTGGGCATGGTGGCGCATGCCTTTAATCCTAGCACTTGGGAGGCAGAGGCAGGTGGATCTTTGTGAGTTCAAGGCCAGCCTGGTCTATTATGAGATATGTGATAGTTGTTTTCCATTGTGGCGAGATTTTGGTTTTAGTGTTTATGGTTGTTGCTTGGTGTAACAATCAGGGAGAGCCCTAGAGTCTACAGAAAAATTGATTCCTTAAATATAAAAAAAAAAAAAAAGAAAGAGTATTGGCTACTCTTGTGGAAGACCCAGGTTCGGTTCCCAGCACCCACATAGTAGCTAACAACTGTCTGTAACTCCAGTGACAAGGATTTAATGCCCTCTTCTGGCCTCCACAGACATTGCACAACATTATATACATGCAGGCAAAACACTTGTACATGTAAAATAAAAATAAATAAAAAATGTTATTGATTTGAGAATTTCATACAATGTATTTTGATCTTACTCAGACACCGTCTCCAATGTGACTTTTCTACCCCTCCCTACTTCATGTTTTCCATTATTATTTGTATTTTAAGGCCTACCAAGGATAATCTGTGTTTCCTAAGTGCTCTGGGGTGTGGGTCAGTCTCTTGGATTGTGGTCAACCTAGCAGGCATCACATCAGTAAGGAAAACTGACTCTCCCTCTCCCAGCATCCAGCAGATGCCATTGGAAAGGGAAAATAATGAATGAAATGGGTCTAGTGGGGCAGGGAATGGAATGGGAGGGTAGGGGAGAAAGGAAGTAAGGGGAAGGATAGCTAACGCTAAAGGCCTTTCGAAAGAGTCATATGGAAATCTACCATAGAAATGTGTTTCAATATATACATACTCAATATGAAAAGAGCTTAAAGGTGGTCACCCTATAACAGGGGCTCAGTGGCCCCAGTAGACAGCACAGGCTAGCAAATGAAAAGCCCAGTGCCAGCAATGGACTCCCTTTTTGGGAGCTGTTAACCAAAGGGACCTGAATTTTGACAAACTGCTGAAGCAGACACTTAAGAACTAAGATTCAGAAACAAAGGAACACAAAGCACTATCTCAGTAGAGACCAGGAAGTCCAAGAAGAGTGGAGGAAAGTAAGATGAGCAGCATTGAATGTAGAGATAGCAAGCTCCAGGCTACCAGGGGTAAACGCCACCCTCCTGCCTGCTCAGACTAAGTGTCTTCGTAATCCTCCTCTGCTTCCTCTCATGATTACTGTAAATATTTGAGACCAACGAACTCTATAGCAGGCTCTACGGAATCTCATCCCATTGGTGCACTGCCACTCTTGGCTAATCTTAATGCTGTCTTCATTAAGTCCCAAGTTCAACAGAATTAAAACCGTGCAATCACTGAGAACATGCTAGGAGCCAGACTGCACTGAGTGCTTGACATGCATTAGTACACCCATGGCGTAACTCTGAGCAACAGGATTCCTAGTTAACAGACGACAAAATCTGAGGGTCGGTAGGGTGATATCCTTTTTTTTTTTTTTTTTTTTTTTTTTTTTTTTTTTTTTTTTTTTTTTTTTTTT
>VZQC01001040.1:308282-460155 GCA_009823505.1 Rhizomys pruinosus
TTTTTTTTGGTCTTTTCGAGACAGGGTCTCCCTGTAGCCCCAGCTGTCCTGGAACTCACTCTGTAGACCAGGCTGGCCTTGAACTCACAAAGATCCGCCTGCCTCTGCCTCCCAAGTGCTAGGATTAAAGGCGTGCACCACCACGCCCAACAGGGTGATATCTTAAGTAAAGTTACTAAGATGGAATTGAGATACAATGTTCAAAACCAGGTCCTAGGATCTCATGGATGACTAACCACAGACTTCTCAACAGGTAATTTCCTAAGTGAATGGATGCTACTGAACCACTGGAAAATCAGGCAGACCTGTAACCAAGAAATCTGGAGAGAGAAGCTAAGACCAGTGCAGGATAAAAAAAAAAAAGTTGCACAGCTGATCAAATTTTCCACCTTGGGGGCTGGGGCAATGGTTCCATGGGTAAAGTGCTTGCTGAGCAAATGAGAACCTAAGTTCTGATGCCCAGCACTCACATAGAAAGCAGGTCATAGTAGCACCCACCTGTAGTCCATGCTGGGAGATGGAGACAGGAAAGTCTTGAGGCCTGCTGGCCAGCCAGTTGAGCCAATCACTGAGTTCCAGGTTCAGTGAGAGACCTTATTTCAAAAAATAAGGTGGAGAAAGATAGAAGTAGACAGCTGACATCAACCTAAGGACCCTATTCACTCATTCATTAATTCAATATTTAAGAGCCCAGCCTATATTTCATTCACCAATATGATATGATAGCCTTCATCCCATTGTATTAATCTGACATCATTTTCTGTTTGCATATCTTAAAAATCAATCCATTGTCTGTTTTCTTTTGGATTCTGTGTGTGTGAATGTATATGTTTGTGTGCAGACATGCATTTGTGGGGTGCACATGCACAAGTCAGAGGTCACCCTTGATTTTGTTTCTCAGTCAGTAAAGCACTTACCTCACAAGCTTAAGAATCTGAGTTTGGGTCCCTAGCACCCATGCAAAAAGCCAGGTATGGTGGTGCATCCCTGTAATCCCAGGGATGGTAGGATGGAGAGTGGAGAAAGACACATCTCTGGGAGCGCACAGGACAGCTAGCCTGGTCTATGCAGTGAAGTCTGAGGGAAATGAGAGACTTTGTCTCAAACAAACAGTTGAAACTCACCTAAGGACCAACACCCAAGATTGTCATCTGACTTCCACACATGCTCCATGCATATGCATATCTGCACATACACACACATACACAAACACACACATACATACACATGCAAAAAGTAAATGAAAATAAGCACACGTTTCTTATTGAGTGTCAAGCATAATCAGTATTTCTAGAAACCAAGGCCCATTTTATATTCTAAATAACAGCTATGTGCAAAGTGTAGGGGTGTGTTTTTAAACCTCTCTAACCTTACCTTTCTTAGTTCAAGATTAAATAAATTCATGATGTCATGTGAGGAACATGGAGATCATGTAAACACACATTAAACTCAATCACTCACAGAAGAGCCTGTTTTCTACTCTACCTGGTGGGTTGTAAAATCCAACTTTTAATTTCTAAATGGTATCTCACACAATCATTGCAATTATCATCCTATTCAACTCCAGAGGTAATTTCAGCTGTAGGTCAATTCTCCAGCAAACAATCTATTTGTAATATGCAATTTGGGATTGGATTGCAAGGATAAATATTATCCTCTGAACAAATTCAAGTTGAAGGTAATTCTCAAATAATAGTGTAAAAAGAACATAAACTGTACACAGACAATATAGTTGAAAAAATAGGAAAACCCAGAGACTCCTTTGAAGAAAGATGGGAATCAATAACAATTCAAAAAGATAGTGTGAGGGTTGGAGAAATAGCTCAGCAGTTAAGAGCTTTTCCTGTTCTGGCAGAGGACCCAGGTTTGGTTTCCAGCACCTACATGTCAGCTCACAACCACCTGTAATAACAGCTTCAGGGAATCTGACACCCTCTTCTGACCTTTGAAAACACAGCATGCATACGGCATATATGTACACAAGCGCATATTTTTTATTGAATTTTTATGTATTTCATACAGAACATCTTAACCAATCGTAATCACCTTTATACTTCCTTCTCCATTAGCACCCTTCCACAGGTCCCCCACTAGAATTCACACACTCTTGTCATTTGAGCCAAGGCCCTTTGTGTCAAGTTAGTGTCCCCAGACATTACTCAGTGCAAGTTCATCCACTGAGGTCTGTTAACTCACCCTGAGTCCCTCGATTTAAGAAGATCAGCTCTTCCTCACCCAGAAGTAACCAACTGCGGCAGTTCTTCTGCTAAGATTGGGACCTGCTGCCCATCTCCACAGCTCTGTGCTGGGCTTCCTCTCCTTGAGTTTGCGTGGTTCCTGTGCGTGCTGACACCACCACTGTAGGTTCATATGAACAGGGACCCCAGAGCTTTGGGGGTTCTGTTTCCATATGGTCACGCACCCCCTCCCTGGCTCTTACGATCTTTCTGCCCCCTCTTCCACAATGGTTCCTGAGCCCTGGGTGAGTGAAGTTTAATGTAGGAGTCCTGTCTAAGGATCCACACTTTGCAGATTCCTGATCTCCATGCTTTGGCCATCTGTGCCCTTTGGTGTTCCTGGCCCTCTGCTGCATGAGCAGCTTCATTAGAGAGAGTTGAGAGCTTCATTAATGTCCTCTTCATCTCTTGTTCTTCGTTGTGTGAGCCTTGGGTGTGGAGGTTGCATTTTAGATATGCCACTTTGGACAAGAACCTAAATTTTTTTAATTTTTAATTTATTTTTTATGTGTATGAATGTACTGTCTGCATGTAGGTTTGTGCACCCGAGTCATGCAAAGCTGCGGAGGTCAGAAGAGGGTGTTGAATTCCCCTGGAACTGGAGTTAAAGACGGTTCTCAGCCACCATGTGGGTGCTGGGGATTGAACCCAGTTCCTCTGCAAGAGCAGTCAGCGCTCTTAACTGCTAGGCCATCTCTACAGCCCCAAGAACCTAAATTTTTAAAAGATGAGAAGATAAACATATATAAATCATACATATGGCCTGGCATGGTGGCACATGCCTTTAATCTCAGCACTCAAGAGGCAGAGGCAGGTGGATCTCTGTGAGTTCAAGGCTAGCCTGGTCTACGTAGCAAGCTCCAGGCCAGCTGGGACTAAAGGGAGACCCTGTCTCAAAAAGACCAAAAAAAATCATACAGAATACATAGATATACATATATCTGTGTGCATAAATCATATATTCAATCTAGAACATATGTAGGCATGTATGTGTATGTTTCTAGAATGTATGTGGGGGAGAGGGTGTCTAGGAACAATTTTCACCAAAACAGTTTGATTTTTATATGAAAGAACTAAAAATCTCCTTAAATTACCACCTTTATTTACAATTACCTCAAATGGCTTTCTCAAAGTATGCACTATGATATTTTCCACAGTAAATGTAGAAATGTACCGAGATATATGCATTATTCTACTTCTGCATCTCAAAATTTTGGTGATACATGGGTTTTGTCTTAGATGTTGTTAAAAGCTACAAATATATGTACATTAGCTTACCTCTACCACAATGAAAATACTTTTTGCTATGTGTGCACATGCATGTGGAGACTGGAGTTTGACCCCAGGTGTCATCAATCATTCTCCACCTTATTTACTGAGACAGTCTCATTGAAGTTAGAGCTCACCAATTCAGTTAGGCTGGCTGACCACCAAGCCCCAGGAACCCCTCCCCCCTCTCATCTGGCTGTTCTCCTCAGTGCTGCCATGCCCGGTTTTTTGTTTGTTTGTTTGTTTGTTTAAGATTTATTATTTTCTAATTTTTTGTGGGTGTTTTGACAGCATGTATATAATAAGTGCACCATGTGCATGCAGTACCATCAGAGACCAAAAGGGGGCATCATATCCATTGGATACAGTTATAGATGATTGTGATCTGACATGTGCGTGCTGTGAATCAAACCCAGGTCCTCTGGAAGAGCAGGAAGTGCTCTTAACCACTGAGCTACCTCTCTAGCCCTACCATGCCTGGCTTTTTATGTGGGTGTTGGTGATCTGAACTCAGGTTCTTATGTTTATACAGCAAGCATTTTGCCAACTGAGCCATCTCTCCAGCCCTGTAAATATTTAAAGAAAATTCAGAGGCCGGGCCTGGTGGCGAAAACCTTTAATCCCAGCACTTGGGAGGCAGAGGCAGGTAGATCTCTGTGAGTTCAAGCCCAGCCTGGTCTACATAGCAAGCTCCAGGCCAGCTGGGACTAAAGAGAGACCCTGTCTTAAAAATGAAAAGAAGAAGGAGAAGGAGGAGGAGGAGGAGGACGAGAAGGAGGAGGAGGAGGAGGAGGAGGAGGAGGAGGAGGAGGAGGAGGAGGAGGAAAATACAGTAGTTTACAAATTAAAATTTGTCAATTTAAAAGAAACATTTCTTTTTTTTTTTTAGAGGGTAGGTACTTTTTTTAAATTTATTTATTTTTTAAGTGATTCTACAATACAATGACACAGTTGTTTGCAGATAACATTGATGTTACTCAGTATGTCATACAATCAGGTAATTGGTGCAATTTGCAAGTATCTATGTCCAAATTTTGAACAACCCAAGGTTCCCATAGACCAGTTGGAGAAGCTTGTATGCACAGACATGTTGATCAATCAGGAGTCCAGACTATATTCCTGTAGTCTCATGATTCACCCCTATCTCTCCACAGCCTTTACAATCTACCACGCCTCCTCTTCCGCAGTTTGTTCCCTGGGCTTTGGGAAAGGGGCACAAGTGAGTGAGAAGAAAACAGTCTAATTTCTTTGGAGTTGTCATTTTGGACTCCAGTCTTTTCAGGTTGTTTTCCTTCATGGATTGACAGCTTTCCCAGTGATACCCTTTTTAGTCATATTAACAAAGCACAAGCTATTGGATGTACAGGCATTTAAGCAGTACCACTTATTATGTCAAGCTAAGCTGTGAGCATAGACACAGATGCTTGAATGGCATGCTAATCCACAAACTGTGGTTTCTCTATAAAGGGTGACAAGTTCTTACTGTGGCTCACAACATCGCCCAACCACCAGAGGACACAAAGCTTGTGGCATCCGCTGTGAGTTACTCCTCCAAGGAGAGAGCCAATAGCCAAATAGATTTGAGATATATATATATAGACACTTGGCTGCCACTGTTGCACAGTATCTCCAGGCTGTTGAGGTGTAGCTGATATTGACGGAGGAGTCTTGCTTGTCTCAGGGTGACCAACATTTTGCTATATTGCTTTAGTGGCCTTTGGTAACGCTCTTAGAAATGTTTCTTCTTCTAAAAGAAACATTTCTAAGAGCAGTTAATAAAATGTTTTTAAAACATAAAAAAGATGTAGCAAGATGTGATATGTGATGTCACACACCTATAATCGCAGCAACTTCCAATCCAGCCAGCCAGCCAGGAATCCATTCTCTCCCCCCTCTCTCCCCCCCCCCTCCATGATGAGGAACTCAGTGTGAGATCTTAAAACATAAGGTCAATTGCATCCATGCCCTGTTAACACCCACTCCCTGGCTTCCATTTTTCAAATGAAATCAAGTTTTTGTAAAGCTTTGCCTGAGATTCACAGCCTTTCTGCCTGAGCTTATTTCAAACCCCTAATTCTCTTCTAGTCCAAAAGGAAGCCAACAGTACTTGACCAATTTAAGTGGCCCTGCTGCTGTCAAGATTGAATTTCTTATCAGATTAGTTTACAGAGGAAATGTATTCCCAAGTTTAGCAGCAAAGGGAGAAAGAAGATGACGGGCGTCTTCAAAAACAAAAAGAAAGGGGAAAGCTTGTGTGCAGTTTTTCAAGATCTGTACTCTTTTCTTTTTAAAATTTTATCAGTTATTATTATTGCGTGTGTATATTATGTAGGAGGGGGAATGTGTTTACACTGAGGTGCATGGGTAGGGGACACAGGGCAATTTTTTTGGAGTTGGTTCTCTTCTTCCACCTTTATGGGAGCATTGGAGATTGAGCTTAGGTCATCAGGCTTCACATAAGTGCTTTTCCCTGCCGTCATCTCACATGCTGGCCCTTGTGTGCAGTTTCATGAAATCGAGACCAATAACATAAGATATAAGAAAACAGATTGTTTTCTCTTTCACATGTGAATATTCAAGCAAAAATTCCTAAATAAAATACCAGCAAACAGAATCCATAGCACTAAACACCATGATCACAGTGAGCTCCTCCCAGGGATGGAAGAAGACTGAACACACTGTTACTAGAAGGTGAAAAGTCACCGACAGGGTCCCATCTTGGTTGCCAGCTGGTGGGATTGGAGGAAGTGGTTGCGGAGTCCAGAGGTTCTGACAAAATCAGTGAGGTGGTCCCTGGATGGACACTTAATCTATGGCTGGAGGCAGGGCCTAGTTGGAGGACATTGGCCACTGAGGGTGTGCCCTAGAAGATGTACCTTGTCCCCTACCCTTGCCTCTGCTTCCTGTCTACTGTAAGATGACCAGCTCTGATCCACCACATGCTTGGCACCACCATATTCAGTCTTCCGTCAGGCTGGCACCTACAGTAAACATAGATGACTGCCCATGGACTAAAACATCTGAAGCCACAAGCCAAAATAAAGTTTTCCTCCTTTAAACAACTTCTTTCAACTATGTCACAGAAACCAAAAGTCTAACATGTACAGTCTCCATTATTATAAGGCACCATATAGAAGTTTAATTGAGAAAAATACATATTATTTTCATGGATAGCCAAAAGCCATTCATAAATTCAACATCCACTTTTATTTATAAAACAAATTTTTTTGTAAATGTAAGTACTTTCTTAACATGATAAAATATGTCCATTTGGCTCACTAGAATGGCATGATCCTTAACTGGGAAACACTGGGCATGTCTATTGTGACATGTCCTCTTAGATTGTTACAACTCCTCCCCACATCCACTATCCTCCTGGAACTCCATCACAAAGCATCCCTTCTCCTGAAGCCTTCAGTTGAATTGTTCCCCCCAAAATGACATTGGTAGGAGAGCTGAAAGGCAGCCGACACAGTGGTCAAGGCCACTGGTGACTCAGCTGCCTCCCTGTCTCGTGTTTAGCAGCAGTGGCGTGTTCCTAAAGCACGGCTCTTGGGTGACACCCTCCCTCTGCTGTAACAGAGCTTTCACAGGTCTTCAGGTGCTCTTTAGAAAGGTGATTGATGCTGCCCAAGTGTTTCTGCCCCTGACGGTTTCAGTATCTCTGGTTGTGTTTCTCAGCCCTGCAATGCCTTTAAAAGAAAAACCAACTTCTCTTACCTCTGTTTCTGCCCTACTCATAACCAAACCATTTCCTGTCACCACTGCTATTGGACATAGGTCAGCAAGCTATGGCAGATGAAGTGAGACAAGAGAAAGAAATTAACAAAAATTCTTAGACTGTGTTAAAGAAAAATAGACGTAGACAAGTTAAGCATGCAGGGAAAACTAGTTAAGATTAGTGCAACTTGTGGTCTCACATCTATGTCGTTCTCTAAGAGTGGATGCCTCTGCCTCCTCAAACACAATGATGGCTTCAACTGCAAAGTTCCGATACTCTCAAAGCTGACAGGGCAAGTGTCTTACTTGGACTCCACAACTGTGTCAACTGCTTGGGGGTGACTCGTGGTGGTGTGGCTGTGGCAACAAAGTCCTGGAACAGCTTCCTCAAAATCTGGAACTAAGGCCAGCATCAGCAAATGAACATCACAGTGACTGTAAAACAATTCAGACCTCGAAGCGTACAGTGCTAGCATGTCGTATCCAACCATAAGGATGTGGACACCCACACCTCACCTCAGAACTTCGAAAGGGGAAGATCATTTTTTTCTTCATTTTTTTGCAGAAACCAAAAGCACAATTCCCAAAAGCTATTTGATGTAAACTAAACCAAGCTGTGATTCTTTCCACAGCTATTGTCTTTGTTTTCTTTCTCTGTCTTGCCAAAATTTTAAAAGGAAATACAATAAAAGCCGGGGGGGGGGGGATTATTGCAACAAGGATCAAGACCACTGCAGTCAAGGATTTTCTTTCCTGTTGCTGTAATAAAACGCCTTGATGAGAGCAAGTTATGGGAGAAAGGGCTTATCGTAGCTCACAGCTGGAGGCACAGTCCATCCTGACTGGAAGCCAAGGCAGGGGAGCTTGAAGCAGCTGGCCACATCTCACCCATGGTCGGAAAAGAGTGATGAACGCTTCCCTGCTGACCTCCCTTTCTCCACTTAACACAGTCCAGGATCCCAGACAGGGAATGGCAGCATCCGCAGTGGACAGGTCTTCCCTCTTCAAGCAACGTGATCAAGATAATGATCAAAGCATGCGCAGAGGCTCATCTCCCAGATGCTTCCAGATTCTTCCAGGTTGACGATTAGCACCACATTTTACAAGGACGAATACTGAACTCAATTCCAAATATGCCAAGACAGCTGAGGGGGTCTAGTGAGTAGGGAGGGAGGCAGTGAGTGAAGAATTATTCAGAGGAACTCAAGACCCTAAAGTGGGAAGATTCCTGTTAGACTGTCTTGTCAGAATTCTTACCTCATTGGCCTCAGCAGGCAAGGATGGCTGGCTAACGACAAGATCCAGTCAAGGCACAAGGGGAGAGCAGTCCTCACTGGCAGGTGTGATTTCCTGCCTGAAAAATTCAAGTTTTCAGAATCACCTAGAAAAAATTACAAACAAGACAGTGAAAAGCAACTGTGTAAAAGTAGGGCTTCCTTCCATATGAGATCCGGACACTGCAGCCCAGGGGCCAGTCAAATCTGGCCTGCCATGTGTTCTATAAATAAAGTTTTATTGAAACATAGCTATGCCATTTGTTTACCAATTGTCTATAGCTGGTTTGCACTGAAACAGCAGAGCTGAGTAGTTGCAGTGAAACTGTTACCAGCACCAGCACCTTGCCTATGATAAAAAATATGTATTTACCTTCTGGTTGGTGGTGTTTAGTGATAAAGTGATTGCCTAAAATTCCTAAGGCCCACACACCTTTAATTCTAGCACTTGGGAATCTTTGTGAGTTCAAGGCCAGCCTGGTCTACATATCGAGTTCCAGGACAGCCAGAGCTACGGGGAGACCCTGTCTCAAAAAGACCAAAAAAAAATTCCCAAGGCCCTGGATTTAGCCTACCTCCAGCACTAAAGAAAAACAGATGATAGAATGATAGGTAAATAGAGGATGAATAGATAGATAGATAGATAGATAGATAGATAGATAGATAGATAATACATACATGATACATAGATATATTGTAGATACAGATAGACAGATGATAGATTGATTTATTGATTGATTGATAATAGATATAGATAGATGACTGATAGAGAATAGAGATGATAGATAGATAGATAGATAGATAGATAGATAGATAGATAGATAGATGCATAGATACATAGATGCATAAATACATACATAGATACTCAGATGCATACACACATACACAGATGTATAGATACATAGATGATAAAAATAGAAAGCTGATAGACAATAGATAATTGACAGACATACTTTCTGACCCTTTTTATCAAAGTACACAGTATATGAAATCATCAAAGAACTAACCAAAAATCTTTTTAAAAAGAAAATGTTTCGGGGCTGGAGAGATAGCCTAGCGGTTAAGAGCACCGACGCTCTTGCAGAGGACCCGGGTTTGATCCCCAGCACCCACATGGCGGCTAAAACCGTCTGTAACTCCAATTCCAGGAGAACTCCAGTTCCAGGGGAATCCGAGACCCTCTTCTGACCTCCGCGGCATTGCACGACATGGGTGCACAGACCTGCATGCAGACACTACATTCATACACATACAAAAATAAATAAATAATAATAAAAAAAAATTTAAAAAAAAAAAAAGAAAATGTTTCAAACCACTGTTGATTATAAGCACTAAGCTTATTAAGTAGATTAAAACATGCATTGCATATAAACCAGCATGCTGCACAGTATAGACAGGGTTTAACTTTACATCAGGCTATCAGGGAAAAAAAAACAGAAAATACATATAAAATCTATATTTGAAAACCAGAGGCAGAGAATTCAAGCTGTCTGAAAGTTCATAAACATTCTAAGGAAGTATGTGGATCCCGAGAAGTTGTAGATCAAGGGGGATGTGCTTGGGTCCTTAAGGAAGTGATACATGTGTAAATTAAATAATAAAAGCCCTGAATCAAGTTTACTAGCAGAGTCTATGCCAAGTGTCCCAGAGACAAAGTCAACCAGGGACAGTTTTGTTGTGGCTGATTTGTAAGCAGCCAGAGAAAGAATGGCCTGCCAAGCTAAACAGAAGAAGATACATGTGATAGGAAGAGGAACATACAAGGCAGAAGTTAGATAGTCACTGCTACCTGTGGAAATGGACATCTGGAGTCTTGTAGCCTGACTCACAAGTATATAGTCAAGGAGAAATCCCCACTAGTCACGGTTAGAATAGGATGCTTGAATGCCTACTTTGCAGATACATCATGGATGGATGGATGGATGGATGGATGGATGGATGGATGGATGGTGAGGGATGAGGGATGAGAGATGGATGGATGGATGGATGGATGGATGGATGGATGGATGGGGGATAATGGATGAGGGATGAGAGATGATGGATGGATGGATGGATGGGGGATGATGGATGAGGGATGAGAGATGATGGATGGATGGATGGATGGATGACATGACATGAAAGTAGAAGTGGTCTGTTTAAGGACAGGAACAAGACTCAAAGGAGGAAGGAGGAGGAGAAAAAAGAAAGTGTAGCCAGTGAATATGATCACAGCAACATATACCTGAACAGACATGTCTATGAACCCCCTGACAATGAACAATGAACATTACCTTTCTCTTAAGTATTTTAACTTCAATTTCTATTTGAAGTTAAAATACTTGGAAGTGAAGAAGTTCTAACTAATACAGAGGGCATGGAAACATGGAAGAGGTGGGGAGAAAACCTCTTAAATCACCATCATTTATTCATTTAAAAAAAAAAAAAAAAAAGCCTTGTCTACAGAAAAGAGGATCATTTTAGAAAAATGCTGCTCAAGTCTTCTGTCCTGATGTATTGTTACATCAAAAACAACCGAGCCAGGGGCTGGAGAGATGGCCTAGCGGTTAAGAGCGCTGACCGCTCTTACAGAGGACCTGGGTTTGATCCCCAGCACCCACATGATGGCCGAGAACCATCTGAAACTCCAGTTCCAGGGGAATCTGACGCCCTCTTCTGACCTCCAAGGCATTGCACGACACGGGTGCACAAACTTGCATGTAGACAGTACATTCATACACATACAGAAATAAATAAAAATTAATAAAAAAATTAAAAAAAAAACAACCAAGCCATGTGGCTTAACATTTTTTAAAGTGATTTAATGGAAGCTAGAACCCAGCTTATTTCTAATGGTCACCACTGTAAACCCACAGGCTCAGGATGAAAGAAAAACCTTTTTACCTCATGTCATCCTGCCTAACGTCTATTCCAAGCCCCTTTCCTGTGGCCTGAAGGACTCAGGCACTTTTTCCCAAGATTGATATAAAGATCTTACATCTTGCCAATGTGCCAAAGAGAAGGGACTTGTGGCACCAGCCAGAGATTGTGACCCAAGATGCAGACACCTGAAGGTCATCTGCCTTCATCGCCTGATCTCTCCAGACACTGCTGTTTTCTCAGGCTTCAGCTAGATTTGCCATTGGACTAAGTCCTGTCTAGTAAAGTATAAATAAGCATATTCTATAATTCGTGGGATTGATTGCTCTTTCAGAAGGAGCTACTTGAGCTGGGAGACACAGTCTTTTCAACCTCCTGCTGTCAAGAATACAGACATAATTGCTGATGCTCAGGAAGCCATCTTGGACTCTGCAGTAACCTCAAGAATAGAGCCATCAAGTAATCATGGAAGTTAGAAGACATACAAGCCCCTAATAACTTTGTGTTGGTGATACAGCAGATCTGGACTGCTAACTACACAGCTTCAAAATCTGCCAGCCTCTCTGCACTAGCCCAGAAGCCCAGATAGCTCTGAGAGCCCCTCCCCCCCATATTCCGAGTTCTCTTTGCCAGGGCCCTGGTCTCTTAATGAGCTGAAGGTTTTCCAGCAGGAGATGGGGAGAGAGTCTGCTATAGACTTTGGCTGAGACACGGAACACAGAGCTGACTCACTGCCCCGCCACTTGAAAGATGAGGAGGAGGAAGAAACGCCAAGGGACAAAAAAGAATGACTGCAGATCTCAAAAGCTTGAGCCAGAAGGTATGGCTCATACCCGTAATCCCAGCTGTGAGGCTGAGGCAGGAAGTTCAGGACTATGAGGCCAACTTGAACTACACAGAGAGATTCTATGCCCCCCAAAATATAAGAATTAGGGAGGTAGCTCTGTGGCAGAGCACCTGGCCAATATGCACAGTTCAAATCCCACCACCTGAAACATCAGCTCCCTCTGAAGACATGGGTAGATTTTTCTCTCCCCAAAACCCCTGTCAACAATTTCTGCAAGATAATCCTCCTGTAAGGAGTTGTACATTTTTTCTCTGTCTCATAAACATTGCCAACTGAGAAATTCATAATACAGGGAAGGAATTTTGAAGGCCGTGAAATCTGCTGGATTGGGAGTAATACCCTAAGCCTTGTGAAGAAAAATAGTTGTCAAGCTGATCTTTGAAAGAAGGAAAATAATGAAAGCAAGTCAACACTGGCTAAGAAAATTAAAACGGATTATCCTCCCCAAAATGGAATGATTAAATATGCTAACACATGAAGGATTCTGTTCTTGGACCCCAGGCCTGCATGCATAATGATTTGTTCTTTGTTTGAAAAAACTTGTGATTGTTTAGAAGTGTTTTAAATGATTAAGAAGTAAAGATGCCCTGGGTACCAAAGGAAGAGAGTAGGGCTTCATATTTTATTTCAAATGGGGCCTGACTTAAAAGTCAGACCGAGCTTCTAATCAAAACATGAAATAGGGAGAGAGCTTGGAAATGTTATTAATCATTAATATGAGAATACTTAAGGTTATGAATTCTTCAAGGGTTTCAGAAAAGCTGCAAGAATTTTTCAGGTCACACTGAAAGGCTGAGTATTTTTATTTTTCTGTGCTTTCAGTCATGCTTCTGTTTTTTTACATCTACTTATTTATGTATATGTGTGAGAGAGTATGTGTCCGTGGGCACAGACATGCAACTGTGCACATGGAAGTCAGAGGACAACTTGTGGAAGTCAATTTTCTTCTTCCGTCATATGGGTTCAGGGGATTGAACTCAGGTCATCAGTGCCCTTGTCCACTGAGCATTTTTCCAGCCCCCTTAAATCATTTTTAGTAAATATTTTAAATAGCCCCATAGTCAAGGTTTTGTTAAGAAACACGAGTTTGATAGATTCTGGTATAAATGGCTCCAGAAAGCAACACACATCACAGGTGACTAGTTCTAGGTCACTAACAGTAGCATGGTAATATTTTACCCATGATTCAGTCAATGCCAGGCCATTGGAAGCTGTTGCATTGGGACTGAAGTTTACTGCACAAGCATTGTTTAAGTTCAATAAGACAGTAGTTCCTCTGGTGAGGACCTGTGGTCTGCACCCCCTATGTAGCTAAATTCTCAAATCCATAGTCCACTAAGTCTGGATTTGTTTGTGTCACATCTCAGCAGTTTTTAAAAATGGAATCAAGTTTGAGTCAATATTTTATAAACCTTCTCCAAAAACAAGGAGGAAGAAATTCCACTTTCCAAAAGCATACATGCAGGGTACACGATCAATAACTGTATCAGTTCCACATCTGGGGTAGGACTTGGTTATCAACTTTCTTCAGATAAGGATGCTAAGACCAAAAGACTCACATGGTACTGTATGAACATTTCCTGGGGAGACACAAACACACACCTGTTCACCCCAGAGAGGGCACTGATGACAAACCAAAGAAATTCCGGCAAAGTCTAACTTGGCCAACCAATGAGTTTATTGGACTGAAGAGCAAAGATGAGGAGCTAGTTACAGAATCATGGGTGAACCTCAAACAGCTGTATCATAACAAAGGCCCACCCTATCGAGGATGGTCACCTCGTGGAAGAATCTATGTAAAACCAAAACTCTTACCTCACAGGGAAAAGGGATGCTTCATCCTGGAGCCAAATATGAGTGAACAACAGCCAGGGAATACAGACTCTGGTTACTCCAATAAAGTAGCAATTTTAAGAAGGTTTTCTAAAAACAAAACAAACACAATTCAACAGACTGCTCAAAAACATCATGTAGGTGGGCCACAGGAAAGTGGAGCAATCTCAGGCATAGACCTCAGATACCATCTTCCTAGCCCTTCAGTTGATGGGAACTATATATATAACCCAAAAGATTTACCTAACAGTCACAAAGACATGAGCTCACATACAAAGAACAGCAATAAACAGCTACTAAAGGGGCTAAAGACAGCCGAAGATAATTTGGATCTGTACTTGTAATCCACCAATCTCTCCATTAAAGTTCTCTTCAATCAATCATGCTTGCAAAAGATTCAGTGTAAGGTGCTGTCCTTTGTAAAACAAACAAACAACAACAACAACAAAAACCTTTCGGTCATGGAAGCTTCAATTAAGCTTCCATTTCCTAAACTGTACTATCTCCCAAGATCATTTGCTACTTACTATGGGGCAGGAGGGAGTGAGGGCTGGAATCCCAGGTGAAGGTTCTGTGACCCTCCCCTCCACCCTTCCTTCTAGCAGAAAGTGGCAACATCTCTACCACCAAGACCACATACCTGCCACTGTACTGTTCTGCTCCCTTGGTTGCCATAGTTACCTGGCAAAGATAATCTCTACTCCAAGTTGGCAACAGGATGATCATGTTATGCCCAGGGAGGAAAAGCCCCACAGCAACATACGGGGGTCTCAAGGCCACCTCATATGTGATAGACTGGTGTTCTAGTTATTTTCTATTACTGTGATAAAACACTGACCAAAAACAACTTGTGGAGGACAGGGTTTATTTCAACTTACAGCTTATGGTTCATCATGGACAGGAGCCAGAACAGGAGGTGAAGGAAGGAACCTGGGGCAGGAACAAACCAAGGAGGAACTCTGCTTACTGACCTGCTCCTCTGGCCTATGCTCAGCCTGCTTTCTTATATAACCCAGGCCTACTTACCCAGGGATGGTATCACCCACAGTGGGTGAGGTCCTCCCTCACCACTTCACAATCAAGAAAATGTATCACAGAGATGGCCACTGGCCAATCCAATAGAGGAACTGCCTCCATTGAGGTTCCCTCTTCCCAGGTGTGTCAAGTTGACAATGGACACTAACAAGCACAACTGGGATGCAAACCAGGCTACAGACGCCACCCTCTTACCACAAACCAGGCCACAGAGATCCTCTATCACACTCATGTGTGCCTAGCTCTAAGATGATCAAGGCAGTCGGCGGAGGGAGGGATGGAGGGAGGTGGGAAAGGGAAGTTATTTCAGAGTCCAAACCCAAATCTCTACCCGAGAAAGGGAAATGGAGATTTGACAACCATCTAATCAATGTGTTTAGGTAAACAGCTCAAATGGATCCTTTTCATCTAAAAATAACTCCACTCTAGATGTTGACTTAGCCCAGCATTTCTCAAACTGTGGCCACCACAGTAGCATCGCTGCTTGTTGGAAATGAAAATTCATGCTAAATCTGACACTGAGGATGGATCCCAGCTGCCTGAGTCCTCTCAACCTCTCCACTGGGTCTGATGCTTCTTATGTATGTTTGAGAAATGTACTTGCACCTGGCTGAGTAGTAACTCAGCACTGCCTCCATAGCCTGTGTGTCTCTCTTGACTGTGACAGAGTGCTCAACATAATCAACTTAATAAGAAGAAAGGTTTATTCAGCTCACAGCTTCAGAGAGCTCTGTCCCGTTGTGGTGGGAAGGGAGTGGCAGAGGAGAGCAGCTCATGTCACAGTGAGAAAGCAGAGGGAAGAGGCACTTCACAGTGGACAGAAGTCAGAGCAGGGGCTGGAGAGATTGCCTAGCAGTTAGAGCACCAACTGCTCTTGCAGAGGACCTGGTTTGATGCCCAGCACCCACATGGTGGCTGAGAACCGTCTTTAGCTCCAGTTCCAGGGGAGTCTGACACCCTCTTCTGACCTCTGTGGAATTGCACGACACAGGTGCACCAACCTACATGCAGACAGTACACTCATACACATAAAAAGTAAATAAAATTTTGGGGCTGGAGAGATGGCCTAGCGGTTAAGAGCGCCGACTGCTCTTGCAGAGGACCCGGGTTTGATCCCCGGCACCCACATGGCGGCCAAGAACCGTCTGAAACTCCAATTCCAGGAGAACTCCAGTTCCAGGGGAATCTGACACCCTCTTCTCTTCTGACCTCTGCGGCATTGCACGACACGGGTGCACAAACTTGCATGCAGACAGTACATTGATACACATACATAAATAGATAAATGCTGGGCATGGTGGCACACGCCTTTAATCCTAGCACTTGGGAGGCAGAGGCACGCAGATCTCTGTGAGTTCGAGGCCAGCCTGGTGTACAGAGTGAGTTCCAGGACAGCCAGAGCTACAGGGAGAACCTAAAAAAAAAAAAAAAAAAAAAAAAAAAAAAAAAAAAAAAAAAAAAAAAAAAAAAAAAAAAAAAAAAAAAAAAAAAAAAAAAAATTAAAAAAAGAAAAAAAAAAAAAAAAGAAAACAGAGAAGTTACAATAGGGGCCAGAGCAAGATATAGCTCCCAAAAAATACCCAGGGAACTACTTCCTCCATCATTCCAAGTCTATTCACATTTTTACTCCATCAGTGCATTAACACATTGACAAGGCCAGAATCCTCATGATCTGCCTCTGGAGACAAACTTATACACACCCAGTGGTAAGCATCACTAATTCATAAGTGGACCTCAATCCAATCAAGTTGACTGTGGAGATTAACCATCAAACGATACACATGTGAACAATTCACTGAACTGAATATCCAGGGCTGAGTATCCAGATAGGCAAGACTGCCAAGGATATAAAAATCAAAGAAACACTGGCAGACTCACAGACCTAAAGAGACTGAGTGTTGGTGATAAGCCCATACAATGTGGCATCGTGAAAACAATCCAGAAACAAAGAGTATATCCATCAAACAATCATTAAATCCAAATAAGGGATCTGGTTAACAGCAACTTGCCAATGTTGATTGCTTCATTTTCACAGATACACTATGGAAATGGAAGATGCTGATGATGGGAAAACAAGAAGTCGAGAAAACTAGAACTCTGCACTTGTAGCTCAGTTGCTAAAGTCCTTCCCACATAAGCATGAGGGCCTGAGTCCAGGTTCCCCAGAACTCATATAAAAAGCCAGGCACAGTGGTTCACCCCTGTAGCCCAGCACTGGAGAGGCAGACAGAAGGATGTGAGGGGCCTGCTCGCCAGTCAGTCTAGCTAAATTAACAGATTCCAGGTTCATCGAGACCTGTCTCAAAACATTAGGTAGAAAGACTAAGGAAGACATATAATGTGGATCTCCAGCCTCCACCTGCACCTCTCCCCATGTGTTCACACACATGCACACACCGACATGCACACACAGACAATAGGAATTCTGTTACCTACTATTCACAGCTATTATGATTACTAAAGACAATGCCGTGCGCTGATAACTTTCCTGTTACTATGATAAAGCACTCTGATCAAGGCAACTTCCATAAGGAAGAGTTTATCTGGCTTATGGATCCAGAGGGGTAAGAGTCCATCCTGGCAGGAGGCAGTGGGGGCACAAGCGAGCGATGTGAGAGCTCACATCACCAAGCAGGCACAGGAGGCAAAGAGAGAGATGGGAAAAGTGAAGCAAGGTCATGAACTCTCAAAGCCTGCCCCCGGTGATGTACTGCCCCCACGCCCCCTGAGATGTTCCATGACCTTCCCCAAACAGTACCACCAACTGACCAAGTGTTCACACAGTTGGAGCCTATGGGGGACATTCACATTCAAACCATCACATACCAATTGTGAGATGCTCAGCATCTGACCACCAACAAAGCACAGCTGTGACAGAAATGTATTCTTCACCTGGAGATAACTTGGCTCTTTTCCCTATGGCTGCCTTTAAACATCAGTGTAGGGAATACAGTGGACACTATAGCTGTGCGTCCCCCCCCCCACCACCTTTTATTCCTTCTCTCTAAAGCAGAGAACTACACGTGTTTTCTCACACAGCCATGGCAACTTTTTAATGGCTTGGACCAAGATTTACTGTCAACAGCTCCGTTAAGTAACAGCTGTTTGCATATCTTATCCTCCATTGCCTCTTGAATGTCAAGGCTCTTAGCTGAAAGAGCATCCTTTCATTTGCCTATGCTTGCTTTAAGCATTATTTTTTATTGCATGGTATTATCTGTTCGGCTGCTTCTCCTCCACTTCAGCCTTCCTTTGCAGGGGGCAGACAGCAAAGCCATGCCAGATGAATCCCTGAATCACCTAGCTTGAATCAGTTCATCTGATTTCACATTTGAATGTCCAAAATCATGATTCAGGGAGCATTTTCCCTTGGTCCTCTCCTACTGGCTTGCTTTATTTTGTATATATGTCGGTATCAGAATTGTGTCTAGTTTGGCTGTCTTTTTTGGAGACTAGCTGGGGGAGACAGTCCATCAACATCAGTCTAAAGGCACTTCCTCCTTTTACAAGTGTGCTTCATAGATCTCACCTTTGTTCCTCATTTGTAATCTTTCCTAGGTGGACTAGCTGAATAAATTCAGTGCCCACGAGGAGCACATCTGTCACTGAGAGGTGACAGCCAAAGCTCCACTGCAGAGAAAAAAAGTGGCGGGAGAAAAGAGAGAAAGAAGACCTAGAAGCCTTCCCTTCCCTCTCACAGCAAGAACAGTGGATGCCTGGAGAGTCCACTGTAGAGGCTTGTTACAAAGACAAAGGCCAGAGAAGCCACCAGATCTGGAGTGTTTAAGCACACACACACACACACACACACACACACACACACACACACACCACATATACACAAACAGGAGCACAGCCATCCACACAATATTTAAGAGTATGCTCTCTAAATGTCTCTCTCTAGTTATCATCTCACCCCTACCCTGTCACTACATGCTGGGCTGTCTTGAAAAGACACTCCTCCATAGATGGTGAAGACCCTGCATGTAGATATGTCTAGCTACTCACCAAGAAATGTTCAGCACTCTTCAGTGAAGAGTGACCTTCCTGAACTGAGAGTTTCAACATAGGAGGTGGTGATCCTAGCAATGCCATCTAAATAAAAAGAAAAAGCATTGGAATTTTTCAAAGCAAAATATTCTTCTTTCTGATCTTTATGACACTTCCTGCCAGAAACTCACTCTATGCCAATGAGGACCCTGGCTCTCCTGTCTCCCCAGCAACTAACACAAGTCAGGCATTGAGGGTCATCCCTATTAACAGCCTACATGTATGTATGTATGTATGTATGTATGTATGTATGTATCCAACCATGACTCCAAGGGACATTCATGTAATAACTCACTAAATCCCCCTACTCTATCTAGAAGATTGGACTTGTGTTGTTCTCGGTGGAAACAGTGAAGCCCAGGGGTGTTGAGGAATCTGCAGAGGTGTGAGTAGTTAGGGGTGAAAGATAAGGGATTGCAGGCACTACACACAAGTCCCTCCTTGAAAAGCCTGCCCTGTGCTTCCAGTATGCAGGGTCTCAGGCTAGGGCATGAACCGTGATGAAATCAAGGAAGGTAGATTCCCCAGCAGGCTCCAGAAAGAACAGATCAGTCTCTGCACAAAGCAAGCACCAAACAGAAGCGAAACACGAACGTAAACATTTTCTATTATTTGTTGGATGAGTGTAACAAGAAGGAAATTAAACCTGTACCAAAAGCCCAGGCAGAGCACAATGATTACAGGAAGCCAACTGCTCTTCTTCCTACGGCACAAAGCAAATCAATAGATTAAAAGTATGGCCTACTGCGCAGGCACCACTGCGCAGTGAGTGGGATTCTGGGTCCCCTGGCCCTGCTGTTCTTTGCATGTGCTCATTCCGTCTCTCATCAATGACTTTCTTCTCCTTGTCATTTAACAGATTTGCTTCCAGTCTGAAGATCCAGCTTGGGCATGCTTTATGGATTCCTCCCCCATTCTGTTCTCCATGTTTCTGGAAGATTCTGATGGAAGTTCTTCTTCCTGATTCATGGTTCAAGAGTCTCAACTCCAATGAGCCACCTGTGCTTAAAAGTTACTGTGTGTTGTTCCCCAATCTCAGTTTTCCTATAAGCTTGTGATGTGCACAGCGTCGTTCTGCAGTGTGAGGATTTTTAGCATACAGGTCTGGTTACAGCAGAGCCCATTACCCTCATCCTCTGTGCACGTCTGGGTTTCTCGTCACCTGAAAACACTTCCAGTGTTTAAGCCACTATTGTTTTTGTGGGGTTTTTCTGGGGGCGGGTGTCTTTTTTCAGACAGGGTCTCCCTGTAGCCCCAGATGGCCTGGAACTCGCTCTATAGACCAGGCTGGCTTTGAACTCACAAATATCTGCCTGCCACTGCCTCCCGAGTGCTAGGATTAAAGGCGTGCACACCACACCCGGCTACCACTATTGTTAACAAGCAGTCAAATGCATCCCCAGCCGATCCAAAATTCCCAAGTTTTCAAGAGTGACCCAAAAAAATACTATTCGGAATTTACTTAGAACAGTAGATTGGGGGGCTGGAGAGATGGTTCAGCAGTTAAGGGGCTGTTCTTGCAGAGGACCTGGGGTTGATTCCCAGAACTCACATGGTGGCTAACAACCAGCTGTAACTTCAGTTCCAGGGGATCTGACCTCCATTTCTGACTTCTTCAGGCATTACATGACACCGGAGCACTTACATACATGCAAGAAATACACCCATACAGGTAAAATAAGAATAATAAATAAAATATTTTAGAGCCACAAGATTCTACAGGCAGAGGCTCAGGCTCCTACTGAATGTCTTTCCATACTTTCCTTTCCCTGAGAACTACTCTGTTAAAGGAGTGGGAGGCTGATGGGAGAGGACTTTGGAAACCTTATAATTTGCCATTTCTAACAATATAAGCCTGGGGCTATCATTCAGTTGGTAGATCATTTTCTGTGGTCTCCCCCCTCCCCCCAGAAGTCTCTGATTTGACAAATCATCTCTCTGGGGACAAAGTGTCAAGAAGTGGACTACAGGGAGGATACTGCCCTAGGACTGTGCAGATCCTAACAGCACTCCCACGATGTTTGAGTATGGGGAGCACATCTACATAAATTTTATTCACATGTGAACGATTGCATGTATTCATCATATGGAAAGCCTGTATATTTCATTTAAATTTTTATTAAATAGAGGTTGAGAGATGGCTCAGTGGTTAAGAGCACTGGCTGCTCTTTCAGAAGACCCAGGGTTCAAATCCCAGCATCCACATGATGGCTAACAACCATCCATAACTCCAGTTACAGGGAATCCAATGCCCCCTTCTGTCCTCCGTGGGCACTGCACACTAGTGCACTTTACACATGCGAGCAATACACTTATACACATAAAATCAATAACTAAATAATTTTTAATTATAAAATTGCCAGTTGCGATGGCACACGCCTTTAATCACAGCACTCCCAAGGCAGAGGCAGGATGATTTCTGTTAGTTCAAGGCCAGCCTGACCCTCAAGACTCACCCCACCGCAGAGATACATGCACAGCTATGTTTATTTCAGTTCTCTTCACAATAGCAAGGAGCTGGAACCAACCCAAATGCCCCTGAACTGACAAGTGGATAGAGAAAACGTGGTACATCTACACAATGGAGTTCTATGCAGCAGTGAAGAAAGATGACATCATGAGTTTTGCAGGAAAATGGCTGGAGCTAGAAGACATCATGCTGAGTGAAGTAAAACAGTCCCAGAAAAACAAACGACGAATGGCATCCCTCACTTGTGGATGCTAGTGCCAATTACCTAGTTGTAAGTATTTTTTGTGCATGTCCCCTTGAGCTTTTGTCCAAGCAGTTGGGAGTGATGCATATTGGAAACAACAACAACAACAACAACAGAAAGTACTGCATCAAAGAACTGATTGAAACAGTGAACTTCTGCTCAAAACAGTCAGCTTCCACATGGAGAATATCGAGAAAAACTGAGAAAGAGATGAAAAGCATGTTTGGCAGAATACATGAGCTCTGGTGAGGTGGGGGGATAGGGTGAAGGACAGGGGTCTAGATTTGATAATTTTGTACAAAATATATATTTAAAAAATTTTTAAAGAATTGGAAAAAGCCAGAAAAAATAGGTCAGCCTGGTCTTCACAGTGACTTCCAGGACAGCTGGGGCTACAAAAAAAATTACAAAAAAGAGCCAGCTATGGTAGCAAAATCCTGTGATACCATAGACCAGAAAATCAGGTAGGAGAATTGAAAGTTCAAGGCCACCCTGGGCTTCACAGTGAGAACAAGGTCAACCTGGGATTTAGTGAGATCCTCAGAACAAAAAGAAATAAATAAGAAGAGGGCTGGGGATGTAGCTCAGTGATGGAGCACTTGCCCAGCAGTCACAAGGCCCTGGGTTCAAGTCTTAGAACCACCAAATTTTTTTAATTATATATAACATATAACTCTATGTGCTGTTTGGAAAGAAAATCTAACAAAAATGCTTAAGATACCCAACCCAATTTCTCAACTACAATAACAATCAGTGAATAATGATTCAAATACAATATTTGGAGAAGCCTAAAAGCAAAATAACCATTTATATGTTCATTATTTCAGTAAGAGGAACTAAGCGCCATGTCTGTAGAAGCCGTCTTTTAGATCTGTCTGTAACCTCAAGATCAAGGACAGGCAACATTGCCCCCCCACCTACAATATTTTCCTTATATCTAAAAATTACTTCACTTTCTTGCCCCATGGCAAACCTTATTCTTTTTTCCCCCAGGCAAAATTACTCACTCTTTCACTGGCTTGAATAAAATGGTCCTACTTCGATTCCTCTGTACGTGACTCTTGGGAACAGGTGAAGCCAGACCTGCTGATGAAGGCCAAAGAGAAGCAGTTCTAGTCACGTGAACCAAGTGTGGGAGGCAGCCCCCTATCTGCAGAGATGGGGAGAGAAGAGAGCGTGAGCTGGCACTGCAGAACATCTTTCTTTGGTCTGTCTGGCCATTTGTCTATCTTCTTTGAAGAAAAGATATTCAAGTTGGGTGTGACAGTACATGTCTGTAATCTCGGCACCTGGAGAGGATGAGGCCGGGGAATCCAGGGTTTCAGGCCAGACTTGCTACATAACAAGATGCAGCAGAGAGAGAGGGGAGGGGAAGGAGGGGGAATGGAGGTGATTGGAGGAGAGGGAAGGAAAGGAAATATTGTTCTGGGTTTTCCCGTTTTTTTAACTTTTTAAAGGAATTTTGTGAATTTCAAACAATATTTTACTTTTATTGAATATTTGCGTATTTCATGCAAAACATGTGAATCATTTTATAGCCCCTCCCCCACCCTTACCCTCCCGTAGACTCCCCCACACTGGATCTTACGTATTCTGTCATTTAGACTAAGGCCTATTGAATCAAGTTAGTGTATCCAGAGGTCCTTCGGTGCAAGCCCATCCACTGGAGTCTAGTCAGCCTAGCTAGAGTCACTCCCTTGAAGATCAGCTCTCCCTCACCCGGCCAGTGATCAGCTACCAATAATTCTTTGGCTATGATTGGATGGGGTCTGCTACCCATTTCCCCAGTTCAATGCCAGGTTTTCATCTGCTTAAGTTTGCATAGATCTTGTGCATGTCCACACAATTAGTGTAGATTCATACAAGCAAATTCCCAGGGGCCAGTAAGACTCTGTTTCTACATGGTCATATACCTCGTCCCCTGGCTCTTCTAATCATTCCAGCCCCTCTTCTGCAATGGTCCCTGAGCCCTGGGTGAGTGGAGTTTAGAGGAGTCCTGTCCATGGACCCACACTCTGCAGACTTATTCTCTACCCTTTGGCCATTTGTGGCCTTTAGTGTTTGTTGCATGAGGGAGCTTCAATGATGAGACTTGAGAGAACCATTCATATTCTTTCTACCCCTTGTTCTGCTATGTCCGTTTGGTGTAGAGGTTCCCTTGTAGATCTGTCACTTAGGGTTGGGCATTTCACAGACACTTATTCTCCGTGTATGAACAGTTATGGAACTCTGTAATAATCTCCATCTGTTGCAGAAGAGGCTTCTTTGATGAGTGGTGACTGGCATACTTATCGGTAAATATAAGGATCCATATGTTGCACATAGTAAGAAATTACATTTGTCTAGGGATCTGTGCTGGATAGCTTTAGTGTCAACTTGACACACCTGGGTTGAAGGAGCCTCAATTGGGGAATTGGCTCCATTGGACTGGCCTGTGGCCACATCTGTGGAGTATTGTCTTGATGGTTGAGCAGTGTGGGAGGGCCCAGCCCACAATGAGTAGTGCCACCCTGGGCAGGTTGTTGTGTACCGTATAAAAGGGCAGGCTGGGCAAGAGCCAGGGGAGCAAGCCAGTGAACAGCATTCCTCCATGGCCTGTGCTTCAGCTCCTGCCTCCAGGTTCCTGCCCTGAGTTTCTGCCTTGGGCTCCCTAAGTGATGAACTGTGACTCAGGAGATGTAAGCTGAATAAACCCTTTCCTCCCCAAGTTGGTGTTAGAGTGTTTTGTCACAGCAATGGAAGACAAACTACAACAGAAATTGGTACCAGAAGAGTGGGGCATTGCTGTGACAGACCTGACCTTGGTGTTTTGGGGAAGGATTGTGGAGGCATTTGGAACTTTGGGCTGGGAAGATCATTGAATGCCTAAAGATTGTTGCTGTGGAGTTTGGAGCAGTTTTGCTGAAGGAGTTGTAGAAGATGGAGGCCTGGCTTGTGAAGTTTCTAGTTTCAAAGGGGAGCAGAGATTATCAGGACTGTGTAATCTGTGGGTTCTGGTCAACTGGGGCTAAAGAATCAGCTGTAAGTAACAAGAGACCATAACCTTAAGTTAAATCTTTGTTGTACTGGGACAACTGATGCTGGTTAGCTGGGGCTGAAAAATCAGCTGTAAGTAACAAGAGACCAGCATCACTGTGGTGAAATCTTCTGGGAAGAATTTCTTCAGGGTCAGCACACAGAAGCTGTGATCCAGAAGGGGCCTGAGCCTCCATCTCGAGCCAGAAGCAGGACTTGGTAATGTGTAAGAGTCTCCTATATGGTTCTGGTGTTGAAATTTGAGGGGGTCACAGAGAGCAGCCGAGGCTTGGCACTGTGAGAGGTCAGGAAAGACCATTGGTGGAAGTGCACCTCGGTTGCAGTGAAGACCCCAGGATTGCAGGGGTCATGGAGAGAAGCTGAGGCTTTGCACCAGGAGAGGTCAGAAGAGACCATTGGTGAAGGTGCTGCCTCAGTTTCAGTGGCGACCCCAGCTTTTTGGAGATGCCGGTACCCTGGGACGACCACCAAGAGCAGCGGTAGGTGTAGAATGGAGTCGGCCTGGGCCTGCGAGATGAGTGTGCCACGGACGGCAGAGTCGGAGAGGGGGAGCTGCCGAGACCCTTTGGAGCCCAGAAGATCGTGAGTGAATCCCAGGTGTCCAGCCTTGAGCTACTTGCTGGACTTAGGTTTTGTTTGAGAGTGCCTGATTCTTCCCTTTGAAATAAGACAGTACTTGTTTTGGATTTTACAGCAGCCCACAGTTAAGAGACTTTTAATAGACTGGACTTTTAAGTGTTTGGACATTTTAAGGACTGTGGGGCTTTTAAGGATGTACTGTCTTAGGTTGTGATTAATGTTAACATCATACTTTGGGGATAAGAACTGGAAAGGTGGTGGTTTAATAGTGATATGTTTTGTGTGTCAAGTTGACAAGGGGTCAATCGTGCTGGATAGCTTTAGTGTCAACTTGACACACCTGGGTTGAGGGAGCCTCAATTGGGGAATTGGCTCCATTAGATTGGCCTGTGGCCACATCTGTGGAGTATTGTCTTGATGGTCGAGCAGTATGGGAGGGCCCAGCCCACAATGAGTGGTGCCAACCTGGGCAGGTTGTTGTGTACCATATAAGAAGGTAGGCTGGGCATGAGCCAGGGGAGCAAGCCAGTGAACAGCATTCCTTCATGGCCTGTGCTTCAGCTCCTGCCTCCAGGTTCCTTCCCTGAGTTTCTGCCTTGGGCTCCCTGAGTGATGAACTGTGACCCAGGAGATGTAAGCTGAATAAACCCTTTCCTCCCCAAGTTGGTGTTGGTCAGAGTATTTTGTCACAGCAATGGAAGACAAACTACAACAGGATCTGATGGCCTTAGGGTTTCTTCTAAGATCTATGACATCTCCAGCCATGTTCATTTGGCTGTTTACAGGATCACATATGAGTTCCCTCCCACTGAGCAGCCCTTAAGTTACTTGAGTAGTCCTTTGTCCACTGAGTCAGGAGGGAGCTCATACAATATATTTCGATTGTACTTGGACCCAGTCCATCATATGAGGACAGGCATGGCAACAGCTGGGGAAGGCATCACGGCAGGAGCAGGAAGTTGGCTGGTCACGTGGCATCTGTACTCTGGAAGCAAAGGCAGAGCAGGAAGTGAGGCTAGGTATAAAACCTGAAATCTGTCCCCACTTCTCCAGTGAAACTTCACCCCCTACAGGCTCCCCAACCTTCTCA
Organism: Rhizomys pruinosus; assembly: GCA_009823505.1. Lineage (NCBI taxonomy): Eukaryota > Metazoa > Chordata > Mammalia > Rodentia > Spalacidae > Rhizomys > Rhizomys pruinosus. The sequence goes on from VZQC01001040.1 coordinate 334,823, forward strand.
AGAAGCACTACCAGTTGAGGACTAAGTATTCAAACACAGGAGCCCACATTTTACAGTTGAACCACAATAGATATTGTAATCTGATGACTGAAAGTGAGCAGGCTGACCAAGAACTTCCCACTACAGGTATCTCGGGCATTCTGCAGTTTCCTGGGATCTCACCCGTCCCATTTCATTCATGAACTGGTCCCTGCAAACTTTTGTGTTTGCATTCCCTGATTTGAAAAGCATATGTGTTTAGCCACGTCCCTTACCTACAAGTTTTCTCAATGATTAAAATGAGGAAAATAGTAAAAAAATACCTACATTGAAAGTTGTTATGTTTTTTTAATTACTGAGATGGCTAATCACTGTCAACTTGAATAGATGAAAAATCACCATAGAAACACACCTCTGGGTGTGCCTATGAGGACCATTTCTTAAAAGATTAAACTGAAGAGAGAAGACCCATCCTGAATGTGAGCAACATCATCCAATGAGCTGGGGTCCCAGGCTGGACAGGAAACAGAAAGCCCAGCGAGGGCCTGCATTCCTTCCTCTCTGCTTTGTGACTGTAGGTGTGCCGCAGCCAGCCAGCTCGCACTCCTGTTACCATGCCTGTTACCATGATGGAGCCAAAATAAACCCCTCCATCCTTAAGTTGCTTTCAGCAGGCAGGTATTTTTTCACAGCAATGAGAAAGCTAAATAATACAAATGCCAAATAATTATTATTAGCATTGCTCTTTTTATCAGTTTTGTTGCTGATGACAATAAATGTGGAAGAAAAATTCTTAGGGGACCTTCACCTGCCCCACCTTCAGGCTACTATACCCTTGCATCTTCCCTCCCCCTTAAGTATGAGTGTGACCTGTGACTTACTTTTAACCAATAGATGATGGCAAGGTGATGCACTCTACCTGATTTGATGAGTACATTACACAACACTTTGGCAACCATTTTGCTGGCATCTGTCTGTCTTTTGTTGGCTTTAAAGATGCAAAAGGAGAGGTCATAGATCTTAGAGAAATTCCCGAGGCTGTCACATCCCTAGGCTAAGGTAGATTCTTACTAAGTGCAAAATAGGTCTCCTTATGTTTACAGACAAATATCCCAGACATCACTCATCAAAGAAGCTTCTTTTGCACCAGATGAGGACTATTACAGAGTACCATAACCGGTCACACACAGACATTGTGTGCAAATTGTCCAAGCCTAAGCGGCATGTCTACAATGCAACCTCTACTCCTAAAGCTCATGAAACATAGAATAAGGGGCCAAGAGGACACTAGTTAACCTCATAACTCTCATTAAGGAAGCTCCCTCATGTAACAGGGGGCCAGGAACTCAAAAGGTCATAAATAGCCAAAATATGGAGAATAGGAGTCTACAGAGTGTGAGTCCACAGACAGGTCTCCTATATTAAGCTTCACTTATCCAGGGCTCAGGGACCATTGCAGAAGAGGGGATAGAAAGATTGTAAGAGCCAGGGAGGTGATGCATAACCATACAGAAATAGAATCCTACAAGCACCTTGGACCCTGCTCATAAGATCCTACATCAATAGTATCAGTATGCATAAGACTTATGCAAACTCAAAGAGACAAAACCCCAGCATGGGACAATGGGAATGGGCAGCAGAACCCAATCTTAGCTGAAGAAATATTGGGAGCTGATTACTGTTGGGTGAGGAAGAACTGATCTTCTTGAAGTGAGGGACTCTGGATAGGCTAACTAGAGCTGAGTGGATGAATTTGCACTGAGGAACAGTCAGGGAGATTAATTTGGCACAATGGGCCTTAACACAAATGAGAGAATGTATGCATTCCAGTTGGGGGCGGGGGACTGTGTGAGGGTGCCAATAGAGAAGGGGGTGTGAAGGTGATTAAGATTGATTGAGGCCACACGGTTAGCCCATCTGGGCTTAAACATCCAAAAGGAAAGTATAACCAGAAATAATCAGTAAAGCCTGAGAAATTGTACTTCAGGTATAAAACTTGAGATCTTAGTAAAAAGACAAAAAGAAAAAAAAAAAAAAAGCACTGTGGTTTTGTCTGTCTTCAATTCTTACTGGTGAGTGCAACTACCCTGTGGCTGCCACTGCTTTTGCCATCCTTCAAAGACATGAGACAGCTTTTCAACCTTCCAATGTGGACTGAAGACTCATGTCTCTCCAAGAATCCTCCAAACCTGCAGTGCCAGATGGGGACTGCTGAGACATCCAGCTTGTGGACTGAGATACTGCTGGGGTTTCAGCTTCTTCAGAGTATAGACTGCCATTATTGGACTACCCAGGCTGTATCATAGAGGCCAGTACAAGAAGATCAAGACAGGACGCGGTGCTTACTGGACCTCATTTGGTGACCAGGGGAAGGGAAGACCCCAGTGTGGAGCACAAGGGCAGAACTGATGGTTGTTTGGGCTTGCCAAGGAGGAGCCTTCAAACACTTCCTTAAGGAAAACATGACAGCTTTCAGCCTAATAAAGAAAAAAATAATAAAAATTTAAAAAGAAATCATATGCTGTCATATGTCACAAAACCTATGATGTCATAATCTTGATAAATGTGGCACACATATATGCATATTTTGGAGTGATGCAAATTGGAAGGAACAACAACAAAAAAGACTGGGTCAAAGAACTGACTGAAATGGTAAACTTCTGCCTGAAACAGTAAACCTCTGCATCGAAAATTTTAAAAGAGAATGAGAAAAAGATGAAAAACATATATGGCAGAAATCATGAGCTCTGGTGGGGTGGGGGGCAAGGAAGGGGGAATGGGAAATGTGTGAGATGTACAAAGCTTCAATAAAAATTGGCTTTGAAAAAATAAAAATATAAAAATAAATTTAAAAAAAAGATTGATTAGGCTCACAAGCAAAAAGACAAGAGTTCGGTTCCCAGCAAGGAAAAAAAAAAAAGTAAAAGATTGAGATGTTATATATGAAATACACAAAAATTCAATTTAAAAAATTTATGCAAAAGGTTGTACTGGAAGTCCTATAGGGCTACAAAAGGATAAGGATCAGAAGCCAGGCCTGGAGAGATGGCTCAGCAATTAAGAGGGCTTTCTATACAAAGAGAACAGATTTGGGATACTACCACACACATCCTCAAACACCTATAACTCCAGCCCAAGGGATCCAGTGACCTCTTCTGACCTCTGTATGCAGGGACATGCAAATTTACATTCACACATACACAGAGATAAATAAGATAAATTTTTTTATTTTAGTATTTTTATTTTTGTGTATGAGTGTATTGCCTGCATGTGTATAAGTGCACCTGTGTCATGCAATGCCAACAGAGCTCAGAAGAGGGCATCAGATTCCCCTTGAACTGGAGTTGCCAAGCAGGTGCTAGGACTCAAATGTGGGTCCTCTGCCAGAACAGTCAGTGCTTTTAACTGCGTGAGTCTTCATCTCTCCAGCCCCAAGATAAAGCTTTTTTTTTTAAAGGGGGTGGGCCTTGAGAGTTGGCTCTTTTCTGACCTACCTGAGTGTTGCACCACACAAGTGCACTTACATACATGTAGGCAAGACTAACATATACATAAAATAAAAATAGTAAATAAAATGTGTTTTTTAAAAAGAAAAAAAAAAAAAAACAAACAAACACAGGGCCATGGTCCCATAGCAGGAGCTGCTATTAATCTGCCGAGAAGCTCCTGCACCTGCACCAGATCCTTTTCTGGTCCAGCCTCAGATGGAAGCACCTTCCCAGCTGACAGCAAGACCCTGGCAAACCACATCCAGACTCCAACCTGGAGAACTGAGACCTGATAACAAGTGGGAGTTCTTTCGGGCACCTAAGTTCATGACTGCGGTTTGAATGTGAAATGTCCCTTCACAGGCTCATGTGTTTGAACACTTGGTCTGCAGCTGCTGGTGCTGCTAGGGAAGTTATGGAGCCTTCCTAGAGGAAGCGAGTCACTGGAGGCATGCCTTCACGTTTTAGAGTCTGGCCCTACTTCCTGTCTGCTCTCTGATTCCTGACTCAATGCAATGTGACCAATTGCCTCAGACTCCTAGGTCAAGATTTTGCCCCAGGACTGGCTGGATCCCTTGAGCCATGAGCTGATGGAAACCCTTCCCCCTCAAGCTGCTTCTTGTATTCCACCACAGCAACAAGAAAAATAACTAATCCAACAGTATTTCTATGTGGCACACTCATACAAAACCTAAGCAACCAGCTAGAGATATGGCACAATGGTTAAGAGTACTGGTTGTTCTTGTAGAAGACCCAGGTTCAAATCCCAGCACCCACATGGTGACTAGCAACCATCTGTAACTCCAGTTCCAGGAGATCCACTGCCCTCTTTGTCCTCCATGGGCATTGTACAACACAGGTGCACTTACACACATGCAGGCATAACACTCACACATAAAATTAAAAAATTAATTAATAAAAATTTGAAAACCTAAGTACTAAAATCTCTATGTAAGAAGAAAGGAAAGGGGCTGGAGAGATGGCTCAGGAGTTAAGAATATGTACTGCTCTTGCAAAGGACCTGAGTTCAGTTCTCATCACCCACACTGAGAAGCTGAAAACCACCTGTAGCTCCAGCTCCAGTGTATTGGATGCCCTTTTCTGGATTCTGCAGGCACTGACCTCCTATGCATATACATACATACATATATACATACATACATACATATATACATACATACATATATACATACATACACAAAATTAAAAAATAAATCTTTTTTAAAAGGAAGAGAAGAGAAAGGTGGAGTGCTGGATAGCTTTGCTGTCAACTTGACACACCTGGGTTGAGGGAGACTCAATTGAGGAATTCTGTCCATTGGACTGGCCTGTGGCCATGTCTGTGGAATATTTTCTTGATTGTTGAGTGATGTGGAAGGGCCCAGTCCACTGTGGATGGTGCCACTACTGGGCAGGTTGTTGTGTACTGATTAAGAAAGCAGACTGAGTTGGGTGTGGTTGCACACGCCTTTAAGCTTAGCACTCGGGAGGCAGAGGCAGGTGGATCTCTGTGAGTTCCAGGCCAGCCTGCTCTACAGAGTGAGTTCCAGGCCAGCTGGGCTATAGGGAGACCCTGCCTCAAAAAGACCAAAAAGAAAAATAAAAAAGAAAGAAAGCAGACTGAGCATGGGCCAGGGGAGCAAGCCAGTAAGCAGCGTTCCTCCATGGCTTGAGCTTCAGCTCCTGCCTCCTGGCTCCTGCCCTGAGTTCCTACCTTGGGCTCCTTTCAGTGATGAACTATGACCTGGGAAATGTAAGCTAAATAAGCTCTTTCCTCCCAAAGTTGGTTTTGATCAGAGTGTTTTGTCACAGCAGTTGAAAGCAAACTAAAACAGGTGGCTTTTCCTTACTTCATATTAAGTATAAACAACCAGTGACACTGCCAAAACCAAAAAGCACCCCCATTTCCCCATTTCCAAGGGCAGTTTGCCTCTTTGCTTTCTTGCCCACAAATACTGCTTTTAATTGCCAGGAAGAAAACTAGGGAGGACGGATGGTCTTGGGACAGAAGACTGAGAATGAAATCTTACTCAGTAGATCCTAACCAAGGTGCTTATGAAACCAGCATTGCAGGGCCTACTTTATAATCCCAGCCCAGCTGAGGCCTGAGGGAGAAGAAGGAGAGGAGAAAGCGCCGACCTCCAGCTGCACACACAGCACATGTGCAGTCATAATCGTGGAGATTAAAGCTCCTCGCAGCCATAAATATGGTTTTTTTTCCTCTTCAATGAGTCCTAGGGGATAAGAATCTGGTTATAATTGGATATGTTGCAATATTGCTTTTCATTTACAATTACAGCATTGAGGAAATTAAAAGGGAGAGAGTACAGCTTGAGTGAGATGGTGATTAGGAACAGAGCTTGTCAGTAGAGCGGATCCTCCCTCCCCATCCTATCCCCTCAACTTGGCACCTGTAATTCGGGGAGTACTGCAACACTGGAACTACTGTCCTTATTTGGCTGACATTCAGAGCAGGTCCGATACATTCAGTTTCTTTCCTGGGTTTTGCCCAACTTGGAGTTTTTGACAAAATGATCCAAGCTTGGGAATCAAGGGAAAAATGAAACTCTAATTTCATTTTCCCTGTCTCTACCACCTTGCCTCTCAGGTCCCAGTGGAGAAACTAGTTGTTCCCCCAGAACTTTGTGTCTACCTGTTACCATGACATCAGCATCTGCAAAGGTGGATGTTAGAGAGCTTTATACAGTCCTGCACCACAAAACACTGACAAGCCATATGTATCATCAAAATGGAGCTGAAACCCTGTCACTGCCCAGTGATGCTGAGGTTGCCATACCACCATCCAACACAGCAATGCTCACAAGGGGTGATGCCAGTGTAAATGATCCACTGGGCTGTCAGTGTTCCTGTGTTGTGCAATCCCCTCAGAGTCAGAGGAGAGACTCCGATTCCCCCGAAACCGAAATTAGGACAGTTGTTAGCCACCATGTGAGTGCTAGAAATTGAATGCAGGTCCTCTGTAAGAGTAGTCAGCCCTCTTAACCACTGATAAATCTCTCCATCTCAATATTTTATTATTTTCTGTGTATGAATGTATTGCTTGCATGTATGTAAGTACACCCATGTCATGCAATGCCCATGGAGCTCAGAAGAGGGCGTCAGATCCTCTAGAACTGGAGTTACAAATGGTTGTTGGCCACTGTGGTGGTTTGAATGAGTGTCCCCCATAGGCTCTAGGTATTCAGACATTTGTCTCCATTTGGTGGCGCTGTTTATGGAGGTCTTAGAAGGTGTGGCTGTGCTGGAGGAAGTGCTTTATTGGGGGCAGGCTTAGTGAGTTTTAACAAGCCTCGTGGTCAAGTTGCTCTCTCTGCTTCCTGTGCTCTTTGCGAGATGTGATCCTCAGCATGCTCCAGATCCAGCCACCACGCCTCCCGCCACAATGGACTCTAATTCCCTGGAACCACCAATTGTAAGCTCAAATAAACTCTTCCTTTTATAAATTCCTTGGTCATGGTGTTTTATCACAGCAACAGAAAAGTGACTAATACAGCCACCATGTGGATGCTGGGAATTGAACCGGGGTCCTCTGCAAGAGCATCTTTCCAGCTGGGCCATAAGAAATAGAGTGCGTAGGCTGGGCTCAGTTGGTACATGTTTGCCCAGCATGTACAAGCACTGGGTTCCATCCCCAGCACTACACAAATCTAGATATGGTTGGTGTATCCCTATAGTCTCAGCACTCAGGAGGTGGAGGAAAGAGAATCTGAAGTTCAAGGTCACCTCTAGAACATAGGGAGCTCTAGACCATCCTGAAATGCATGAGAGACCCTGTCTAAAATAAATACTTTATATAAACTGGGCATAGTGGCACGTGCCTCTAATCCCAGCACTTGGGTGGTTGAGGCAAGAGCTTGGCATGTTTGAGGCCATCCTGGGCTACATAGCAAGACACTGACTCCAAGAAAATAAAGGTAAGTACTGCCCATAAAATGACGCACAGTACATAACAATTAATAGTGCTAATAAATTACTACCATGATGATTTACGTATGCTCTATTTGTTTTATCCAGATGTTAGTCTGTGGGTTTCTGGGCCATTATGAATTGTCAGAGGTCAGACTTGGAATTGAAAAGCTATAGAAATACTTGCCCCACCCAGTTTGATGTCCACAAACACCAAGTTCTCTGCCACCTCATTGCAAAAGAACATTTAGGGAAAATGAGGGACAATTGTCTTCTTGATACAAAAGCTGCAAGAAAATTAACTGTTCTGTCTTTTATTTGTTATTTCTTCTAAATTTTATTTTGTGTATTAGTGTTCTGCTTGGATGTAAGTACACCACGGGCATGCAGTGTTGGTGGAGGCCAGCAGAGGGTGTCGGATCCCATGGAACTGAAGTCAGGTCTTCCCATCTTTTACTTCTGTGATGTCACAGTATAATTACCTCAACATGACCTCACTTTAAGTTATGGCTGTTGTGATTCTGAATTTAACTTTAATTTTCCTTTAATGTTACAATTATCTTTATAAGGGAATTCAGAATTAGTATATCATTTATTTGTGTTTTATTGATTATCATTGAAATCAATTTATTCATTTGGATCCTCCCTGGTTGCATTTTTTTATTAATTTTATTTCCGTATGTGTATGAATGTACTGTCTGCATGCGAGTTTGTGCACCTATGTCATGCAATGCTGTGGAGGTCAGAAGAGGGTGTCGGATTCCCCTGGAACTGGAGTTCTCCTGGAATTGGAGTTTCAGACGGTTCTCGGCCGCCATGTGGGTGCTGGGGATCGAACCCGGGTCCTCTGTAAGAGTGGTCGGCGCTCTTAACCGCTAGGCCATCTCTCCAGCCCTGCATTTTTTTTTAATTTTATTTATTTATGTATGTGTATGAATGTACTGTCTGCGTGCAAGTTTGTGCACCCGTGTCGTGCAATGCCGCGGAGGTCAGAAGAGGGTCTCGGATTCCCCTGGAACTGGAGTTCTTCTGGAACTGGAGTTTCAGACGGTTCTCGGCCGCCATATGGGTGCTGGGGATCGAACCCGGGTCCCCTGTAAGAGCGGTCGGCGCTCTTAACCACTAGGCCATCTCTCCAGCCCCAGCCCTGCATTTTTAAATATAACATATTAATATAATATATAACATAGTTTTCTTTTCTGCACACAAAACACTTTAAGCCAAAAATTATGTGATAAATAGAAAGTCCTCTAGTAAACCAGTGACCCAGCCATCCCTTGCATGAACTGCTGGACAGCGGCTCTGTAGCAATAGCAGAATGTTAGCCAGGTGTGGTGGTGCACGCCTTTAATCCTAGCACTTCGGAGGCAGAGGCAGGCGCATCTTTGAGTTCAAGGCCAGGCTGGTCTACAGAGTGAGTTCCAGGACAGCTGGGACTACAGGGAGACCCTGTCTAGAAAATACAAAAAAAAAAAAAAAAAAAAAAATAGCAGAATGTAACTTCCCTTCTGACACAGGATGATTTTGTCTCTACTGAGCCAGGTCTCTAGATATTTACACACAAATAAAGACACACAACAAAATAAAAAGCATTATAGCAAATCAGTGAATTCCACCTAATGTTCAGCTTACTGTCTCAAAGAAACCAAGCCAGACTTGTGATACATGCCTACAATCCCAGCTACTTGGAAGGCTGAAGCAGGAGGATCTCAAATTCAAGGCCAGCATGGGCAACTTGATGAGACTGTGTCACAACATAAAAAAATAAAAAGAGGGCTGGCTTGGGATTGGGGTGATGGCTCTGAAAGTAAAGCAAGGATGAAGGGCAGAGTTCAGATCCCCAGCACGCACATAAAGAGCTGCGTGGACACAGCAGCCCACAGTAATCCTAACTCAGAAAGAGGCAGAGACAGGGAGTCCACGAACAAGCTGGCTAGGCAGACTAGCCAAAAGGGCCAGCTCTCCTTAGCTAAGGACCCTGCCTCACTATATAAGCTGGAGAGAGATTGAAAATGGCACCCAGTGTCAAACTTGGACCTCCATCTACATAAACACACATGCAGGTGCACCTGCACACACATGTTCACATGTGAATACATCCCACATACAATACACACAGAGTAAACCTTGTCTCCAAAAAAAGATGTTATTTTATACACAAGAGGAAAGAAAGTGCCAGGACCTTGATCAGAGTCGGCAGGGCCTCGGAGACAACCAGCCATTCAGACAGCGAGGCAGCAACAGCTGACGCAAAGGTCTGGGCAGTGGCTGTTATGGTAACAATAGTTTTCACTTATCTTTACCACACACTACAACTGGCTGGTGACAATACTACAAGCTTATGCTACTGTTTGGTCCCCCTTGATAAAAACACCGCAGTTTTCCACATTAATTACCGTAGTGAATAACTCTTGCTTTTTGGTCATAAACACACATAGTTTTAATAGCAAAAGAAGTATCTGCATCAATTAGAAATTACATTCAGCAATAGTGATAAATGCCTAAATCTTAGAAGCCATCCCCAGATTAAATTCCATCACGCTACACTACACCCTTAGTATGTGGCTTCCATCCTTACAACTGCTTATGATCACAAAACAGCTGCCAAAGATACAGACAGGACATACATGTGCCAGGCAGGATAAAGAATGGCTGGCACATGCGCGAAAGGTATGCATTCAGCTCAGGTTTTTAAAGCAAATATAAGTCATGATTCTTTTAATGTTATTTTATATGTGTGTGTGTGTGTGTGTGTGTGTGTGTGTGTGTGTGTGTGTGTAGTCTTTTTGAGGCAGGGTCTCCCTGTAGCCCCAGCTGGCCTGGAACTCATTGTATAGACCAGGCTGGCCTTGAACTCACAGAGATCTACCTGCCTCTTCCTCCCATGTGGTGGGATTAAAGGCATGTACCACCACACCTGCTTTTGCATGTTGTTGTGATACCATGTTATTCTGGAAGAGTATCTGAAGTTATCTGGCATGCAAAAGAGGTGTGTATCTCACAGTCTCATCCCAAGCATGTGATAAGTGATGGCCACCCTGGGGTCTCTCAGCTTTGACATGGTCTCCTTCCTTTAGTACATAGCTCTGTATCCTCCCCAGAGCCTCCACCACAAAGTGATCGGTGATGACTGTTCTGTGATATTGTTTATCAAAGGGAAGGGCTGAGTCAGGCCACAGAAAGAAGGCTCCCTATAGACCTGCATGAAGACAGTACATTCATACACATACAGAAATAAATAAAATAAAATTTAAAAAAAAGAAAGAAGTCTCTAGTCCTCTCCTTCCAGCTGGTACAGGAAGTCATCTAAAGATACAGACGCTGATGGCCTAATGGTTAAGAGCGCCGACTGCTCTTGCAGAGGACCCGGGTTCGATCCCCAGCTCCCACATGGCGGCTGAGAACCATCTGTAACTCCACTTCCAGGAGAACTCCAGTTCCAAGAGAACTCCAGTTCCAGGGGAATCTGACACCCTCTTCTGACCTCCGCGGCATTGCACGACACGGGTGCACAAACCTACATGCAGACAGGACATTCATATAAATTAATTAATTAATTAATTAAAAAAAAGATACAGACGCATTACAAGTAGCAAACTCTCTCACAGCTTATCCTTCTCTCAATCTGGTATGCAGTGCTTCTTAACCATTTCTACTCCAAATCTCTTTAATGCCTTGCCACCTCCCTGAGAGGGGACATCACATTTTCTTAAAAGAAAAGATGTCCACTCACTCCCAGGATGTACCTCACCCTCCCCAGGATGTACCTCACCCTTCCCAGGATGTACCTCACCCTTCCCTGGATGTACCTCACCCTTCCCAGGATGTACCTCGCCCTCCCCAGGATGTACCTCGCCCTCCCCAGGATGTACCTCGCCCTTCCCTGGATGTACCTCGCCCTCCCCAGGATGTACCTCGCCCTTCCCTGAATGTACCTCACCCTCCCCAGGATGTACCTCACCCTCCCCAGGATGTACCTCACCCTTCCCAGGATATACCTCGCCCTTCCCTGGATGTACCTCACCCTTCCCTGGATGTACCTCACCCTCCCCAGGTTGTACCTCGCCCTTCCCTGGATGTACCTCACCCTCCCCAGGATGTACCTCACCCTCCCCAGGATGTACCTCACCCTCCCCAGGATGTACCTCACTCTCCCCAGGATGTACCTCACCCTTCCCAGGATGTACCTCGCCCTCCCCAGGATGAACCTCACCCTCCTCAGGATGTACCTCGCCCTTCCCTGGATGTACCTCACCCTTCCCTGGATGTACCTCACCCTCCCCAGGATGTACCTCGCCCTCCCCAGGATGTACCTCACCCTTCCCAGGATGTACCTCACCCTCCCCAGGATGTACCTCACCCTCCCCAGGATGTACCTCACCCTCCCCAGGATGTACCTCGCCCTCCCCAGGATGTACCTTGCCCTCCCCAGGATGTACCTCGCCCTTCCCTGGATGTACCTCACCCTTCCCAGGATGTACCTCGCCCTTCCTAGGATCTACCTCACCCTTCCCTGGATGCACCTCATCCTTCCCAGGATGTACCTCGCCCTTCCCAGGATCTACCTCGCCTTCCCCAGGATCTACCTCCCTCTCCCCAGGATCTACCTCACCCTTCCCTGGATGTACCTCACCCTTCCCTGGTTGTACCCACCCTTCCCTGGATGTACCTCACCCTTCGCAGGATGTACCTCACCCTCCTCAGGATGTACCTCGCCCTTCCCAGGATGTACCTCACCCTTCCCAGGATGTACCTCGTCCTCCCCAGGATGTACCTCGCCCTTCCCTGGTTGTACCCACCCTTCCCAGGATGTATCTCGCCCTCCCCAGGATGTACCTCACCCTTCCCAGGATGTACCTCACCCTTCCCAGGATGTACCTCGCCCTCCCCAGGATGTACCTCGCCCTCCCCAGGATGTACCTCGCCCTTCCCTGGTTGTACCCACCCTTCCCAGGATGTACCTCACCCTCCCCAGGATGTACCTCACCCTTCCCTGGTTGTACCCACCCTTACCAGGATCTACCTCACCCTCCCCAGGATGTACCTTGCCCTTCCCAGGATCTACCTCACCCTTCCCAGGATCTACCTCGCCCTTCCCAGGATGTACCTCACCCTTCCCTGGATGTACCGTGCCCTCCACAAACTGTAAAGTCACTTTGCAACTACAAAAAAGATGCTAGGCTCCAACTAATCTTTGCTTTGTCCACTCTCTACTAAAGGACTCCAATTTGGGGGCTTAGGGGTGGGCTAGGTGGGTAAAATGCTTGTCACATAGCATGAGGACCTGAGTTCTAGTATCGGCACTCGTGTGAAGAAGCTAGACATTGTGATGGACGTTTGTAATCCCAGCACTAGGGAGGAGGAGATAGAAGAGAGCAGGATTCCTGCCTTGCCCCGTTTAATCAATAAACTCTGTGCTGACAAGGTGAACAGCTCCTGTGGAATGTACCTGAGGTTGCCCTCTGGCTTACACACACACACACACACACACACACACACACACACACACACACAAGCTCCAATTTTACTTCATGTGGTATTGTGACCAGATAAAGGAGTAGTTCCTGGCTATAGTTACCATTAGATTTAATCAGCATTATATGAGCTAAAGTGGTTAGATGGTCCACTATAGGAATTTCTGAAGGAGTCATGACCTACTTGAGGCAAGGACTTTTTTCCTGTTCCTTTGACTCCTAATTCTTGCCTGGAAATGATATGACAGCTCAGCTCCAACAGCCACATTAAGCCATGAGTACTGTGGTTCTAAAAGCCTCCATCTTAGAAAAGAGGGAAAAGTAAGAAGCCCAAGTCTTTGACGATCGTTAAATCATTCTACAAGTTCTAAACTCTTTACCTGGACTTGTGCTAGGTAAAAATTAAAAAGCTATTATTACTGTTGTTGTTGTTGTTGTTGTTATTGTTGTTGTTGAGGTTTAAGCATGCATTAGGGCCAGCCTGTGGGTAAGGTTCCCACATTGCAGATTCCTGGGGCTTATCTTCAGGGGTCCTGACTGATCAACTCTTGGGAGAAGCCTGGGAATCTAGAACTCTGACTCTTAAAGATGCTGAAGCAAATCTCATAGGAACCATCCTGTAAAACCACTGCAGGAGATCCTTCCTGACCATTTGCATAATTTTCTTCTTAGAGACCAATGCAGACAAGACACTGAAAACTGAGTCTGCTTTTCTTTTTTTTTATTAAGCCAAAACGTCCACTCCCAGGCATATAACTCTGTGCCTTTTGCCTGATTTTCCTTTTATTTTTTGGCAACATGCCTCTCCACACCTGCTACTCCAAGAGCTCTTGCTAAGTTGCTAGTGTAGACTTTGAGCCCTGGCAGTGACCCATGCAGGGAGCACAAAACTACTGTCTGTGAGCACTTCATCCTGTGCACTAGCAGTTTCCTTGCTCTTTCTTTAAGTATTTTAACTGAATCTTTGAAAATTGTATACAAATGTGATCATATTCAGACACCCTTCATCTTTCTGCCACCTTATTAGCCCTCTCCAATTTCATGGCCTCCATTATTATTTTCTTAAGGCCTATGGATTCTAATTTGTCTTCCCCAAATGCTCTTGGATGTGAGCACGTTCCCTGGAACCTGGTAAACTTACTTGCTTCTTACACTTAAAGAAAGCTGACTCTTCCAGAAGCTATCAACTACCAACAGTTCCTCAGCCAGGGCTGGGCATTTTGCCCACCTTCTCATCCATGCTGGGGTGGGCTTTTGATGATGCTGTTGTCTTTGAGTCATCAGTGCTCCTATAAGTGACCTCTCATCTATGCTCCTATAAATAACTCCAATAAACTCACTGGTGCATCAAGCTGGGTTTAGGTGGAATCGTTACTTTGTCCTTTCTCCATACCCTATCTGGAATGAACAGATCTTTGGGCTGTCTCCCCAGGAAAAGTGTCACACAATAGGGACACAGCCCATCATGGAGGGGACAGCATAGTGGCTCCATGGTGGCAGAGTGTGCAGCTAGGACTCCTCCCTTCCTCACATCTTAGGGGTATGAGGAAGCAGACAGCAGACAGGAAGTGGGGTCGGACTGAAAAGCTCAAGGCCCAATCGGTGATGACCATTTCCTCTGGGGAGGCTCCACCTTCCTAACAACCCTCTAAATATTGTCACCAACTTGAGACCAATTGTCCAAACACATGAGCCTGTCACACTCAAACCACAGCACATGACCCAGTCATGGCCAATCCAAGACACAGCTCATCTCTGCATCATGGGCTAAACTGTGTCCTTCAAAACTTGTAGATTGAAGTGTTAACCCAGAGGACCTCAGAATGTCACTTCAGACTAGGTAACTGTTTGAAGACTAATTGAATTCAGATTTTTAAATAATCAAATAGTAACATCATTAGCTAGGATCATGATCCAATAACTAGTGTCTTTATGAAAAGAGATAAAAATCTGGGCATGGGGACTCAGACCTGTAATCCTAGCACTTGGAAGGCTGAGGCAGGAGGATCATGAGTTTGATGCCAGCCTGGGTTATACAGTAAGTATAATGTATACAGTATACAGTATGTGTATAATGTATACAGTAAGTATAAAGTACATGAGTAGTGATCAAGCTACTTTTTTTTTCCAACATGCAAATGAGTGAGTATGGCTGTTTGCTGAGATCAGGGGTAGAGAATGGAATGGACTACTGGTCTGCTTGAACCCAGCCTAAAAAAAAAAGCTTGCTGCTCTTCAATGGCTCCTAACTGAACAAGAGCTCTACAAGAGTAGCAAGACCCTGGGGGAAATGAAAAGGGCAAGAGGGAAGTCATCCATCTAGAGCCCCTGAGAAGGTCCAGATACACAGCAGCCCTAAGAGCCCAGCTGGAGCTGAAGATGAAGCTCAGAGAGTTGAGTGCTTGCCTAGCATGCACAAAGCCCTGGGTTCAGTCCCCAGCCCCACATAACCTGGATAAAGTAACACATGCCTGGAATCCCAGCCCTTGAGAGGTAGCGGCAAAAGGATCAGAAGTCCAAGGTCATCCTCTGCCGCATATGGAATTCAAGGCTAGCCTGGTCTACATGAAACCCTGTCTCAAAGAAACAAACTAAAAAAAAAAAAAAAGAGAGAGAGAGAGAGAGAGAGAGCCATATGCTCAGTAATAAAAGCAATTCCAAGCTCTCTGAATGTTTATCCTCCAAATAATTTAGATTTTCATGTACTTCATTAACAAAAGAATTCAACATGGCTTCCTAGTCTATATCAAATGGAAAGAAGTACAAGAGAATTTGGATTTTAAAGAATTCACAATTGAAAACCAGGAATAGGGCTAGAGAGATGACCTAGCGGTTAAGAGCGCCGACCTCTCTTACAGAGGACCCGGGTTCGATCCCCAGCACCCACATGGCGGCCGAGAACCGTCTGAAACTCCAATTCCAGGAGAACTCCAGTTACAGGGGAATCCGAGACCCTCTTCTGACCTCCGCGGCATTGCACGACACGGGTGCACAGACCTGCATGTAGACAGTATATTGATACACATACAGAAATAAATAAAAAAATTTAAAAAAAGAAAACCAGGAATAGCTTTCTTCTCAGATACATATTTACTCTTCTGTAGTCAATATTAATCATATAAGTGAAAGGCTTGCCTGAAACAGACCAGTCTCAGGGACGCCATTAGACGAAGCACACCAAGTAACACTGCAGTAACAAATAGTACCAGAGTCTCGGGACATTTATGTAAATGCACCCCTCTGTACAGTGGCCCTTCCATCCTGTTTGAACAGATTCTTCACTGGAGTAGAGGAAATCAAAGAATCACACACTGGCTCCTAAGTGCTTCTGCCCATGAGTAACTAGTTAACACTCCTACTCCCAGCCCATTGGCCAGAATAAACTATGTGGATGCTGGGAAATGGAGTCTTTTAGGTGTTTAGGAAGAGAAGGAGGACAGACAAGAATGACTTTCATAGTAGGAATTCTCCTAAGAGACACAAATGGAATCAGAGGGAGGTGGATTAATACCAGCAGCAGAGAAGAGGCTGAATCCCAGTTGCTGCTACTCAATTCAACTGATCTTCAAAATGCCCCTTCCAACCTCATTCTGCCAACAGTGTTGGCCACTGTCCTGTAGTGGAAGGTGAAGAACAAGGACTAGGAAAGGATCCTTGGAGCTAAATAGATGACATGGCTCTTCATTATTGCTGAACTGACAAGAATGAATAGCCTTCTAGCATTTGAAGTACACATACAATGCCAATTCTTTCTTGCAATAATGGTCATCATATGTAGATGTTGTCTCTCTGATGTCCTGAGTTAACTAAATAAGAATTTGGCAGGCACTCATAATTGTATACATTTTTAAGTACTGTGTAAAACCACTAAAGCTAATGATTTTCCCTGCAGCTTGTTTCAACTTTATGAGGAAACTGACTTTTTGAGTGCCTGCTTGTTAGTGTTAAGCATGTTTCTTCATTCCATTCCCCATGCACAGGAATGTATTTGTCTTGCTTTTCCTCTTGCTGTGATAAAATACCCTGACAGGGCTGGAGAGATAGCCTAGCGGTTAAGAGCACCGACCACTCTTACAGAGGACCCGGGTTCGATCCCCAGCACCCACATGATGGCTGAGAACCGTCTGAAACTCCAATTCCAGGAGAACTCCAGGTCCAGGGAAATCCAACACCTTCTTCTGACCTCCGTGGCATTGCACGACATGGGTGCACAAACCTGCATGCAGACAGTATATTCATACACATACAGAAATAATAAAATAAAATAAAAAATAAAATAAAATACCCTGACAAAAGCAACTTAAGGGAAACAAGGTTTACTCTGTCTCACAGTTCCAGGTTACAGTCCATCATGGTAGAGAAATCACGGTAGCAGGAGCTTGAGGCTGCTGGTCGCCCTGAATCCCCAGTCAGGAAGCAGAGGGTGATGAACACTGGTGTTTGGCTCACTGTCTCCATTTTACACAGTCCAGGATCCCTGCCAAGAGAATGCACCCCCTTACTACCACACAATTAAGAATCTTCCCACCTCAATTAACACAATCAAGATCATCCCCCACAGGCATGGCCATAGGCCCATCTCCCAGATGATTCTAGATTCTGTTAAATTGAAACAGGAACTGCTGTAGTTAGCTTTCTGTTGCTGTGATAAACATCATGACCAAAGCAACTTTGAGAGGAAAGGGTTTGTTTCAGTTTACACCTCCCACATCACAATCCATCATTGGGGGAAGTCAGGGCAGGACCTAAAGCAAAAACCATGAAGGAAGACTGCTTACTGACTTGCTTTCTACTCATGCACATCCACATATTTATTTTTTCTTTTTCTTTCTTTCTTTCTTTCTTTCTTTCTTCCTTCCTTCCTTCCTTCTTTCTTTCTTTCTTTCTTTCTTTCTTTCTTTCTTTCTTGTCTTTTTGAGACAGGGTCTCCCTGTAGCCCCAGCTGGCCTGGAACTCACTATGTAGATCAGGCTGGCCTTGAACTCAGAGTTCCACCTGTCTCAGGCTCCCAAGTGCTAGGATTAAAGGTGTGTGCCATAATGCCTGGCCATGTCTAGCTTTCTGACACAGCCAAGGCCCATCTCCCTAGGGATGATGCTGCCACAGTGGGCTGCACCCTCCCACATGAATCATCAGTCATAATCTCTCACAGACATGGACACAGGCCAGTCTAATCAAGGAAATTCTTCAGCTGAGGCTATCTCTTCCCAGGTAACCCTAAGTTGTATGAAGTTGATAATAAAAACTAAGTGGCACAATAACCATCCCCGTGTTGTTCCTGAGCTACAGAGACCCGGAAGAAACCAGTCCTAGGTCTAATGTCTATTTTCCCAGTTTTATGTGGTTTCCTGTATGGAACTCATATGCAAAATGAACCTGATGATTTTTCCACCCCAAACCTGTTCCCCAACCTCCCCTCATATCCAATTCCTGGCTTAACCTCGACTGAAGACCCCTCTACCCCTACAGTGCTTCAAGCTCTAGTCGAAGAGTCATTATTAACTCTTTTCTCCCCCTGCCTCACATACAGATCTCTCAAGTCATCTGTCTACTCTTCCCAGATATCTATCAAGTTCATTCCTTTCTCAGTATCTCATAGGGTTGCCTTTCTCAGGTTTGCCATCGTTGCCCAGATGGATTATGCATATGCTTCCTGTCTGGTCTTCTGACTTCCATGTTTACCCCTCAAACCCAATCACCACCAAAACAATCACAGTCATGAACCACATAACCATGTTTCAGTTAACAGTGAACTACATACGCCATGGTGGTCCCAGGGGGTGGCGGTGCGGCTGAAACTTTCCTATCACATAGAGTAGGGGTTTTCAGCATTCCGAGGGAACACTTTGGGAAGTCGTTGGATCATGAGGACTCTGATCTCATCAATTAATTAATCCATTGGTAGATGCATAATGCAATGGACTAGAAGAGGTGGTGGGAAATGCAGAAGGTAGATCCTCACTGGAGAAAGCTATCAATGAGAGCACGTCCTGGAAGATTGTATCTTGTCCCTGGGCTCTTCTCTCCCCTTCGCTCCCTGATCTCTGTGTCCTCTTCTCCTCCCTCTTTTTAGCCCTTCCCACTCACTCTCCCTTCCCTTCTTTGCTTCCCAGTTGAAGATAAGCAACCTCCCTTTCACAAGCTCCCACTTGTCCTGACAGTCCACCTTGTCAAAGGCTCAGAGCCATGGAGCCAACCAACCATAGACTACCACCTCCAAAACCATGAACCAAAATAAGTCTTTCCTGCTTTAATTTTGTTTTCTCGGGTGTGATGGTTAACCTTGATTGGTAACTCGACGAGCTCTAGAATTATCTAAGACCCAGACCCCTGGGCATGCCTATGGGAGATAATCTTGGAACCCTGGACTATATAAAAAGAGAAAGTGAGCTGAGCACAAACATTCCTTGCTCTCTGCTCCTTGATTATGTGACCAGCTGCCTCCAGCACCTTCTCCACCATCATCAACTGGAACCTGGAACTGTGAGCTAGGATACTGTGAGCTAGGTTACTCTTTCTTTTGTTAGTATTTTTATTGTATTGTATGTGTATGAGTATATTGCCTGCATGTGTATAAGTGCACCTGTATTGTCCAATGCCCACCCTTGGAGGTCAGAAGAGGGGATTGGATGGATCACCTGAAACTGGAATTACAGACAGTTGTTAGTTGCCAGATGGGTCCTGGGAATCAAACCCCGTGTCCTCTGTAAGAGCAGCCAAGCCAGTGCTCTTAACTGCTGAACCATCTCTCCAGCTTTGTCAGGGTACTGCATCACAGCAAGAAGACAAGTAACTAAGTCATCAGATATTTCATCAAAGCAACAAAAAGTGACTCACACACATAGCACTGTGCAGTATATTATATCTACTTAGCTACCTGGAACTATGTTCCCAAAAGTTTTCTTCTCTGTGTGGCTCTGGGCTAGCTTTGACAACAGGAGAATTTATCACCAGCTGTGGAAGACCAAAATGAGAAGCAGCCATGTCATGCTGAGGGGGTCAGGTCAAGGGCAGGCAGTGTTACAACATACCTATATTATCCCTGGTTCACAGTCTGATTGGCATGGGCTGTGGCCAAGTCCCAGGTCCTCTGACCCTCTTCCTTCAACTTCTCCCCCTTCATCTCTGTTTCATGACATGTTGCATGTTTAGCCCCATGATAATAGGAACCAGCTTCCGCCGTAGGACACCCATCATCAAAGGCAAAAGCATGCAGGTGATTAGAAACTGTGATGCTTGCCTTTAATTGTCAACTTGGCGCAATATACTGGAAAAAGTCTCAATAAGGGACTGTCTACCTTGAGTTGGCCTATGGGGGATTATTTTAAGGCAGTAGATGTGTGAAGACCAAGCCTACTCTGGGTAATTCCATTCCCTAGGCAGAATGCAAGGACAGAGAGCCAGCTAAGTACTAGGCGTGCATGCATCTGCTCTTGACTGTGGATGTGACCAGCTGTTTCAAATTCCTGGCACTTTAAGTTCCCTGGATGGATGAACTGTGACTTGGAACTGTAAGATGAATGAACCCTTTCTCCCCTAAGTTGCTTTTCATCAGGGTATTTTGTCACAGCAACAGAAATGAAATTGAACAGAAACCAACATGGATTCTAGCTCATCTCACAGAGTCACTGGGGAAACCTCTTTTACTTCCATCTTCCCTTCCCTGTCGACCTGCCCTGATGACTTTCAGTTCAGAACCAGACACGGTTGCAACATTCAACAACTGGAAGCTACTTGCCTATCTCCTGTGATTCAATTCATAATGCCATAATAAATCCTGTCCCCTGTACCCTTGTGATGTTTTGTGGATCTGGTGCTCTGATAGAGGAGCTCTCTCAGGGTCTGTTTCTAGAGGATTATTCTAAAGGCAAATTGTTTAGTAGATTATGTGCTATGTGACATTCGTGATGGTTAATATCGGTTGTCAACTTGACAAGATGGGAATCATCACAGAAACAAGACTTGGTGGGTTTGTCAGCAAGGGATTGACTGGTGGGAAGACACGCTGGAACTGTGAGCAGCCGCACTTCTGTGTTGAGCTTCCAGACTGCATACATAAAAAGGAGAATACTGGGGCTGGAGAGATGGCCTAGCGGTTAAGAGCGCCGACCACTCTTACAGAGGACCCGGGTTCGATCCCCAGCCCCCACATGGTGGCCAAGAACCATCTGAAACCATCTGAAACTCCAGTTCCAGGAGAACTCCAGTTCCAGGGGAATCCGATAGCTTCTTCTGACCTCCGTGGCATTGCACGACACGGGTGCACAGACTTGCATGCAGACAGTACATTCATACAAGTACAGAAATAAATAAAATTAATAATAAAAAAAAGGAGAATACTGACTGAGTCCTGGCAGCCATAGCTTTCTGTTTCTTGATGGTGGACATAAGATGACCAGCTGCTGTCCACTCCTGCCACCATAATGTCCCTGACAGGTTGGCCTGTACCCCCTTACCTGCTTCTGCTATTGTCATTAGTTACAGCAATGAGAAAAAGACCTGCCGATGCTGCACAGCTTCACTGGGTCTCAACCCACATACACAAGACCAACAGCTGTACTCAGACTCCCGTGGCACACAGCCCCTGCAGATACTGAGCTGCCCTAGAAAAGGGAATTAAAGGGAACATGTAGGTTATAATTTACCTAGTGTGTATTGGCAGAATTCCTCCAGATGTGTAAAACAGGTGCACCCCACCCACACGCCAGGGCCAAGAGGGAGTCGCTAGGCAGAAAAGCGCACAGCAACGCCAGCAGTGTAAGAGCAGAAACTGACTAATTCTCAGCACAGGTGTTCTTGTTGGATATTGATGGCTGGTCTGAAGTCAAAATAGAGGTTCTCTGCCTCTTCCTACACCATCAGGTGCTTCTCAAACCCCCCCCCCCAAGCACCCGCAATGTGTGTATCTTCTAAGTCTATAAAAATAGGCATCTCTCGTGTTTCTCTATAGAACACTTAGAAACAAACAGCCCTTGGAAAGCTGCATACATTTTTTGGTCTTTTTGAGACAGGGTCTCCCTTTAGTCTCAGCTGGCCTGGAACTCACTCTGTAGACCAGGCTGGCCTTGAACTCACAAAGATCCGCCTGCCTCTGCCTCCCAAGTGCTAGGATTAAAGGCTGTATACATCTTATACCGACTTGTTCTACTTTCACAGGAGGCTTGCTAAGTCTAATGTGTCAGCATAGACATTTGTATATTCATAAATTTCTGGTGGCGATGTACTTACAATTTAGTGCTCCCAAGAAAGGCAGGTCAGCTGTGAAGAAGCATTGCCTTTTAAGTTTGTCAATAAGCAAATTTGTAAATTTCCAAATTGCTTTATGTTGTTGAAATCCTAGGTTTCATGGATTAAGATTAAAAATATCGATCTTGAGTACTGGAAAGATGACTTAACAGTTAAGAGCATTTGCTGCTCCTCTAGAAGACCCAAGTTCAGTTCTCAAACACCCATGCTGGGCAACTCACAACCACCCATAACTCCAGTTACAGGAGATCTGATACCCTCTTCTGGCCTCTGGGAGCACTCACGTATATGTGACAGACACAAACATACACAGATACCCATAAATAAAAATAAGGATTTAAAAAATATATCAAACTCTAGGTAGGATATTGGGAAAGCCTCAAATGAATTTTAATGTTTTAATGTGATAAACAATTGCTACCCAAATAAGACCATTTTTATACCAAATATTTTCCATCTGCCTAAATGTCTAATAATTCCTCTTGCACCTAGACTTTCCTCACAGTAGAAGAAAATAAACTCTATAATGAGTTATTTTAAAGCTGTTTTTATTATAGAACTTCAAAACAGACAAAAGTGTACTTTTTTAGTGCTTTATAACTTGGGACCAGTAATCCATTGTGATAAAAACCAGAGATCTTATTAATCATAAGTAGTATTTTGGTGGAATATTTAATTAAATGATGCAAAGATTTTCTTCCATAAAGCTATGATTCACATTTGAGGGCTATAAAAAGACACTAAAACATAAGGGGAGAGAACATTACCCTAAAGACTCAGAGACAAGCTTAGGTTAGAAATGATTTTCCTAAAAGAAATGAACAGATTTTCTTAAAAAGAATTTATTGGCAATACCAAGTAAGACTATANATATATATATATATATATATATCTGTCCCTATTATAAGTATATAGATATTTGATAACAAATATTTATTTCTCTATAAATCTGTATCTATTTATACCTAGATATAAGAAGATTAAAAAACTGACATAAATAAAATCAAGACGTCTCTATGAAACAAAAATAGAGAACTGTAAGAGAGGAAGATATTAAGGCAAATAAGACAGAAATAAGTCAAGGAAATCTAAGTTCTAACAAAAAAGTTAAAATCCGTATGAGGTACCTGGCATGATGGCTCATGCCTTTAATCCCAGCACTGGGAGGCAGAGGCAGGTGGATCTCTGTGAGTTCAAGGCCAGCCTGGTCTACATAGGGAGTTCCAGGATAGCTGGGGCTACAGGGGGACCCTATCTCAAAAAGACAAAAAAAAAATCCACATGATTTAGTTTAAAGCAGAAATAATGCTGTGGAAAACTGCAAATGATACAGGAGATAAAGTTTGGCCATCCTCAAGAAGATAGGGACAGAAGACAATAAAAATCCATTTCCTTTAAAAAGAAGTACAAAAGCGGTAATCATAAAGTATTAGACAAAATCAAGCATGTTTACTGCAAAAATAAAGATAACTAGGCATATATCCATGTCAGCTGTAATCATAAAACAAGATAGAAAAACAAACATGTTTATCATGACAATAAATATAAAAATGAATTAAATTTTCCTAGTCAAATGGTTAGGAATGTCAAATAAGGTTTGATAAATTAAACTACATATTGCTTAAAATATATATGCAAAAAAGAAGATTGGGGCTGGAGAGATGGCCTAGCGGTTAAGAGTGCCGACTGGTCTTGCAGGGGACCCGGGTTCGATCCCCAGCACCCACATGGTGGCTGAGAACGATCTTTAACTCCCATTCCAGGGGAATCCGACACCCTCTTCTGACCTCCGCGACATTGCACGACACGGGTGCACAAACCTACATGCAGATAGTACATTCATACACATAAAAAATAAATAAAAATTAATAAAAGAAAAAAAAGATTAAGCCTGGCATGGTGGCGCACACCTTTAATCTCAGCACTTTGGAAGACAGAGGCAGCTGGATCTCTGTGAATTCCAGGCCAGCTGGGGCTGACAGGAGACTCTATCTCAAAAAGACCAAAAACAGAAAAGAAAAAAATTAAATAAAAAGGGTCAGGCATGATCAAGCATGCCTATAAATCCTAACTCTTTGACAGTTAAAGAAAGAGGGTTGGGAATTCCAAGACCTTGGCCACATAGTGAATTCAAGGTCACACAGTAAGGCCCTCTCTCTAAATAAATAAATGGCAAGTGTAAAAAAATTGAACTATCATACACATGTACAGAAATAGCACAACAAACCTCGATATTTTGTACAATCATATATGCTAACTAAAAAAGCATGTTAAGAATTTAGCACATATGTGCATGTACATGGACAGGGGATACTAGAGGCATCTTATATCTCTTCGTAAGAGCTGACTGTACACATCTCAACTCCACATTTGATAACATCACTCTGCTAGCTGGAGACCAGCCACAGTGGGAGTATTAGCACTAAAAAAAATTAGTGAACACTACAAATTGCAAAAGGTTTTTGCTTTGTCCTTCCTCTTCATGTTCCAAAAGCTACAGACTGAAAACTTCTGAAACCACGAGCCAATATAAACCTGTTCTCTTTATAAGTTGATCGTGTCTGGCATTTGTCACAGTAACAGAAAGGTGACTAGCATGGGGGAGGGGTGTCGTTTGTCTTTGTATTTGGAGAACTTATTTATGAGCACATCACTCTATAGACCGTCTTCCTCCACTGATTTACTTAACGTTTCTCGGTTTTATGATTATAACTTGTTCTTTTAGACTCTAGTTGTTGTCAGTGAACAGCTTCCAATAATCATGATGGTTAATGTTATACCAACTTGACTGGGGCATGAGCTGCCCAGATGTTTAATTAAGCATCCTTCTAGTTGGGTATTTTGGACAATGTCAATGTTTTCATCAATAAAATAAGATAAAACACATTACCTTCCGCAATGAAGGCAGGCCTCATCCAATCAGCTGAAAACTTGAATATAAGAAAAATACTGACCCTTTCCTTCTAAAAGAGAATTCTACAGTAGACTATCTTTTTCTTGCTCTGTTTTTGCTTTCCAGTGCTGGAGATTGACACTAAGGCCTTGTGCATGCTAGGCACGTGATCTACTGCTGAACTGTATCCCTAGCCCTCTTCTTTACTTTGAGAGAGAGTCTAAGTTGCCCAGGCTGGTTTTGAATTCTCTCTGTAGCCTATGCAGGCCTTGAACTTACAATCCTCCTGACTCAGCATTCTGAATATCTAGAGTTACAGACCTAAATATACCATCATCCCAGTTAGTGGGCTTCCTCCTGACCTGAACTGGACCATCAGATCTACTGGCTCTTGAGCCTCCTGGGCCATAGATAAACTTTGACATGCTAATATCCTTAATCATGAACCAATCTCCTAAATACATTTTATATGTAGTACATATACATCTTTTGGCTCAGTTTCTCTGGAAAACTTCAACTAATATATTTCTTTTTTGTTTTTTTTATTTATTCTTGTATGTGTATGAACGTACTGTCTGCATGTAGGTTTGTGCACCCGTGTCATGCAATGCCGCAGAGGTCAGAAGAGGGTGTCGGCTTCCCCTGGAACTGGAGTCAAAGATGGTTCTCAGTCGCCATGATGGGTGCTGGGGATCAAACCCAGGTCCTCTGCAAGAGCAGTTGGCTCTCTTAACCGCTGGGCCATCTCTCCAGCCCCAACTAATATATTTCTAATATTATATGCTTTGCTTTAATGGTTTTCTAAATATTTTAATTATTTTAGAGCTGTTCTAGTCATGATTATTTAATGAAAACATTACTAATTTAATGGCTTAAATGTTATATCACAAATTCTACACTTATAATTTCATGAATTCACTTTATCTCTTCACTATCTGGAATATGATGGTAAGAAATCATTTGTGGGAATAGCCTATGAAATGGCTACATCTTGAGACTGTCTCTCTGTTGCAATCTCCCGCTTGAACAATAAAAGGAGCTGTGTATCAGGATCTTGATTTGATCACTGCTCTTCTCCACACTATACAAATTGCTCCCTTGTCTTTGATCATTTCGTGTCTCCTAGATGAAACATCTCACTCTTATTGTCTTTCCCTTGAAGTTGTCTTTTCTTTTATCTTGTGTGCTCAACATTTCTATTTTTCCTTAAAATTCAAGCACTTCACCAGAATCGCCAATTTTGTGGATTTGAAGATGACTTTTTTTTCTCATTGTTATCCACCCTGAAATCTTGATACATGGTACAGTCACGGCTGCCACACAATAGTGACGTCATTGACCTGCAAGCCCCTCTGGTGACACTTCCGAACAACCACTCTAAGACCTTACTAGGACTGGCATTGTATACATTGCACTATTTGTAATCGCTTTTCATTAGCTTTTTTCAATATATATTTTATTGAATTTTTGTTCATGTCATACTTCTTAATCGTATTTATACCCTCTCCCCTATTTGAATCCTCCCATAGCCCCTCCACTGCATTTCATGTATTCTGGCATATATGTTAAGATCTAGTGGGTCAAATTTTTGTCCCCAGTTGTCTCTCAGTATGAATTCATACACTGGAGCCTGGTCAGGCCTTAAAGAAGACCAGCTCTCCTTCACCCAGCAGTGATCAGCTGCCAATAATTCCTCAGCTTAGGTTGGGGCTTCTTGCCCATTTCTTTAGTTCTATGCTGGTTTTTTTGTGTTTTTTTATTGTTGCTTTTTTTTTTAGTATTTTTGAGACAGGGTGTCCCTGTAGCATCAGCTGCCCTGAAACTTGCTATGTAGACCAGGCTGACCTCTTGAGTTCAGAGATCTGCCTGACTCTGCCTTAAAAGTGCTGGGGTTTTAGGGGCTGGAGAGATAGCCTAGTGGTTAAGAGCACCGACTGCTCTTGCAGAGGGCCTGGGTTCCATCCCCAGCACCCACATGGCGGCTAAGAACAGTCTGTAACTCCAATTCCAGGAGAACTCCAGTTCCAGGGGAATCCGAGACTCTTCTGACCTCCGTGGCATTGCACGACACGGGTGCACAGACCTACATGCAGACAGTACATTCATACACATACAAAAATAAATAAAATTTTTAAAAAGTTTAAAAAAAGAAATTCTTACTCTTGTCTCTCTTCTGTTTCTTCTTTTCTTTTTTTTAAATTTATTGTTTTACATTTTTTTGTACAAGAATTTGTTACAAATCGAATCTAGACCCGTGTCCCCCTCCCAATCCCACCCCTACCCCACCAGATTCACCATTTCAGTCAGTTCTTTGATGCAGTCTTTTCTGTTGGTGGTGATGGTGTTGTTCTTTCCAATATGCATCACTCCCAACAAGAAATGTTTACACTAGGTTATTGGCGCTAGCATCCACAGGTGAGGGATACCATTCGTTGTTTGTTTTTCTGGGACTGTGCTACTTCACTTAACACTATATCTTCCACTCCATCCGTTTACCTGTGCTTCAGGTGGTCCTGGCAAGTCCCTGATCTAACCACTGCACACTCCTTCTTCTTTTCTTAAGGCAGCATTTGTACCTTTAGGCTCTTCCTCTTGAGTTCAGGGAGAAATGCTTTTGTCTTTCTCACTCTTTGGTACACAATCTATAAGCAGATAGCAATTGCATCCTTGGCAGATTTTAGCAGTCAAGTATTTTCTTGCCACGCATTTTTTTCCAATCTCTACCCTTTTCCTAAGAACATCTACACATGTAAAGTTTACAAGTGTGATGCTCCAGAAATGTGTCAAGAGATAATTTCAAAATAAATGTTTGTAAATGTATTCTCTCACCTCTTGTTCTTCGGGCAATATTTGTTCTGAGTGCTGAGTTTGATCCACGACTTTCGGTCTTGAAATATTAGTTATTTTACAATGCTGTTACCAAATTCCTGACAGACAGAATGAAAGAGAGGAGATGTTGATTTTGGCTCACAGTTCAGGGGAGAACAGTCTGTCATGATAGGATGGGTGTTGTGGCATGGTCCACAGTGGTAAGAGCTTGCAAACACTTCACATCCTGACCATCCAGGAAGTCGGGCCAGGCTCTAATCCTCAAGATCCATCCTTAGTGACCACCTGCACCAGCCATGCCTCCCACCCCAAATGTTTCACAACCTCCCAAAACGCCACCACCATCTGGAAAGCAAGTGATCAAATGCATGGATAATTCCTATCCAAACCATTACACCAGGTTTTTTTTCCCATGAGTGCTTGCTCCTAAGAAAGCAGCAGTGTCAAAGTCATTACATCAGGAGATATTGGTATCTGTCAACCAAGCATGATTCGTTCCTTTCCTACACAGGAAACTAGTCCCAGAAAATTAAAACGATGCAGTTTAATTACTTAGCAGACCAATTCATCCAATACCTCTCCATTCTGTCCCTAACATCTGGCTCTTCCTCCTAATCCTCTCATCTTCAGTAAGCCACCTCTCCAGAGCCCAGTCAGTAGATCTGACTTGAGTCCTGTGTTTCTTTTTGAAGAATTTGCTACATCAATGAGCAGCCATCCCCTAGGCCTCTATCAGTCATAATTTCTACTGAGACAAAATACACCCCAGAGAGATATTTTCCTTCCACAAAAATGATGTGAGATAATTAAGATGCTATTAACTCATTTGATTCATTTTGGAGTCTTTTAAGTTCTTTATCTAATGAGATTAAAGACTCACACTAATATCATAAGAAAGTAATTTATTTCCTTCATCAAAATAATCGAACAATTTCTTATATCCCCACAAGATGGTGAAGTTTATATTTGGTGGTAGGACAAAAAAGATGAACCAATCTTCATGGTTCATTGCTAATTCCATCAAGGTAGAAATCTGCATTTCTACAAGTTAATTAGGACAAAAATAACAAAGCACACCAATTATTATATGTATACACAACTAGGTTACTTTTTATAGCTCTAGTCACACATACTCTGTGTGCTGTATATTATTTTTTATATGGTTCTTTTCTTTATTGATGCTTTGTGTATTTCATACATTATTTTCCAATTCAGTTCAGGCATATTTCCCCTTCCCTTCCCCCCACCCCACCCCACCCCATCCCAGATCATGCATTCTGCCATAACTGTCCTGCATCTTTCTCTCAGTTTTTTTTTCATTTTTTAGCAATAAGTGATAATTTATGAGTACAAGCATTCCTCATGTTTACAAAACCAATTTTCATGCTGTTGTGCCCAAACCAACACAGGCCCGTGAGGTCCCCTCCATCCGGGGGGGCGGGGACTTGTATGTTCATTCAAGTTGATCAAAATAGTGTCCAGAGCTATTATTGCTGTAGTTTCACCACTCAGCCCAATCACAAGCCCTTACATTCTACCACAAACCCTCTTCCACAGATTGTTCCCATGGCTTAGAAAAGGGCACATAATATTGGATACGAAGCAAAACAGTCTACTTAATCTCTGGAGCTGTTGTCTTGGACTCTGTCAATTCTGACTGTTTCCTTTCATGGGCTGAGAGTTTGTCCAGGAATAACCTTTCGACCCTACTAATGAAGCACAAGCAATTAGATATATAGGTATTTAAACAGTACTAATTGTTATTGTAGGTTACTTTGGTATAGACACATATGTTTGGATGGTATGTTAATCCATGAATTACATTTTCTCCTGTTAAATATGACAGGGTCTTACTGTGGCTTATAACATCTCCTAACCATTGGAGGATGTAAGCTTGTGGCATCAGCCGTGGGTTATTCCTCCAAGGAGAGAGCCAATAGCCAATTAGATTTGGGATATACAGGCATATGGCTGCCTCTGCTGCACAGTATTTCCAGGCAGGTGAGGTGTAGCTGGTGCTAACGGAGGAGTCTTGCTTGACTCAAGGAGACCTATATTTGCTTTATTGGTTTAGTGGCCTTTGGTAACACTCTCTGGTATTCCAGAGGCCATCTGTACACGTGCATGTGTGGTCTCAATACATCTTTCCCATGTTAACGTCAGGTCTAAAGCACAAAATCTACCATGCGTATGTATATAGATTAAACATGTATCTATTTAAGCCAATCTTTCTTTATCTATTTTTCAGTTCTTTCTTTGGATTTACTGTCAACTCAGAATAAATCCTCTGAAAAGTTAACAGTGTAAACTCTGCTTTTGTTGTAAACTTTCTGGAGAAAGAGATAAGGTAATTTGGGCATGGTGGCTCATGACTTTAATTCCAACACTCCCAAGGCAGATCTCTGTGAGCTCAAGTCCAGCCTGGTCTACATAGTGAGTTCCAGGGCTGCTGGGGCTACAAAAAAAAAGACCAACAAAAAAAAAATAATAATAAGGGAAATTTTCACTCAAATATATTTGTATTTAAGAATTTTTAATTTAAAGGATTTATTTTTATGTATATATATAAATAAATGTTTGCCTTAATTTTTGTATGTGCATCACATGCATGTAGAAGCCTTTGACAGCCCCAAAAGTGTCAGATATCCTAGAACTGGAGTTAGAGACACTGTGAGCCACCATGCTATTGCCAGGAACTGAACCCAGGTCTTCTGCAAGAGCAGCTCTTACCTGCTGAGCTGTCTCCAGCCCCTTAATAATAAATTTTAATGTTTGACCAGATATGAGGAACAAATAAAAATTAGAGGAGAAACATGTACTTTCTCAGAGTATGTGTAATGTATGACCAAATCACCTATGTACTGTCTTTTAAAAGTCTATACTTACAAATAGCTCTAATCTTATAAAAATACCCTTAACTCAAAAACATCTTTCTCCTCACACTGATCTCTTAACTGTGCTATAGGGAAACTCGGTTAATTCTTAAGACATTCCCATTATACCCATTTTACAGGGAAGAAGACTGAAACTCAAGAAGTTTGTATCCATGTCATGGACAAGATGTAAAATAAGGACTCAGGCACAGAGCCTGTGCTTTTTCCAGCAGATCTGGCTGAAACTCCTTGGAATGGGACTTATGTTTGGTTACCATGGTTAACACCCCCCACCTCTCTCTCTCTCTCTCTCTCTCTCTCTCTCTCTCTCTCTCTCTCACACACACACACACACACATACACACACACATGCACACACATGCAAACACTTCTATAGGCCTCCAAAAGTACTATTACCTAATTAACTAAAATGCCTATGAAAATCAAGTACTAATTAATATTAGCACATTCAAAATCCAGCCCATTTCTATGATTGATCAAAGATCCATGTGACTACAGAATAAGATGCCTCAAATATTTTATAAAATTCAACATCCAGCCGGGTGCGATGGTGCAGGCCTTTAATCCTAGCACTCAGGAGGCAGAGGCAGGTGGATCTTTTTCAGTTCAAGGCCAGCCTGGTCTACAGAGTGAGTTCTAGGACAGCTGGGGCTACAGGGAGACCCTGTCTTGAAAATATTTTTTTAAAAATCAACATCCATTCCCAATTTTAAATAAATGCCTTTAAAATGGAGAAATAGGTAAATCGAAATTATCTCACAGCAGATGCTTACAAAGTAAAAAAGAAAACAAGCAGTCCTAAAGGCAGAGGGAAGCAGGTCATCATTAAACTTTGATCTCCAGAAAAACACCGGTAAGTCCCAGAGCCATGGAACCTCAGTCACACCCCTGGGAGAAAGCCAGTGGGTTCTTCTTCCTAGAAGCAAACCTGTCCAAGAAAAAAAGCCCATGGATGGTGAAGTCTAGAGATCCCTCAACGAAACCAGGAAGTCCAGAATCTCCACCCATGAACAGTGAGCTGCCAGTCAACCTGTGAGTCCTCCACCCTTTACTATTAACAGAAAGCCACAGATCACCAGGCATGTGAGAAAACCTCCAGTGGGCAAAAGGGGAAAGAAGAAAAGAAAAAGAAAAAGAAAAAGAAAAAGAAAAAGAAAATAAAAGAAAAGAAAAAAGAGAGAAGAGAAGAGAAGAGAAGAGAGAAGAGAAGAGAAGAGAAGAGAAGAGAAGAGAAGAGAAGAGAAGAGAAGAGAAGAGAAGAGAAGAGAAGAGAAGAGAAAAAAGAAAAGAAAAGAAAGAAAGAAAAAAGAAGGAAGGAAGGAAGGGGAAAAAAGAAACTGAAAAAACAAGAAAATGGCTGTCACCTCCCTCTCCAGACTCTGAAAAAGCCACTTTACCCATGTCCCCCACTCCCTAGCACCTGGACTTCTCACAGACACCTCCACACACACAGTCTTGGATCTGAGACGAGATGTGGAGAGGCAGGGCAATAAGAAAGCATCCTCCAGCCACCACCCAGCCATGCTCATCCTAGATTTGCCTCCAGTCTTGATTCCTAAAGTCCTCAGTTCCTGGTGTGTGTGTGTGTGTGTGTGTGTGTGTGTGTGTGTGTGTGTGTGTGTGTGTTTTTGGAAGGGGGTATGTGTGTGTACAGTTATGTGTAGAGGCCAGGCCAGAGGAGAATATCCGCTGTCATTCTAGGCACCATCCAGCTTGTGTTTTGAGACAAGGTCTCTCCCCAGCCTGGGGCTCACCAACCATGCTAGGGTAGCTAGTCTGCCAAGCCCAGAGAGCCAGCCTGTGTGCTCCGAAGGACTTCCAAGTCCACGCATACCACCATACCCAGCCTTTTTACATGGGTGCTGTAATGAACTCAGGTCCTTGTGGGCACTCAGCCAGCCATCACCCCAATCCAGTCCCTTCCCTTTTTAATACCCTCCTTCTCATATCTTCCTGGAAATCATGTAAATGGCACAATAGCTTGCTACAAATTCCTGTGCTTTTAAAGAAGCCGAAATCAAGTACAGTGTCTGGCCATACAGCATCTGTCTCAGCTGATTCCCAAATCCACTAGGTGAAAATATAATACAATATTTATGGTATAATTTAGGTAAAAATAAAAGCTTCCCACAAAAGTGTTTATGGCTAATTTTACTCTCTTCTTTTTACTACTCTGTATTTTCTAATTTAACATAAGTATGTATACATGCACATACTAATGTTAAAATGTGATTAATAATTGATAAATGCATTCCATCACCATCACATTCTCCCAGGTGCTGACTCTGAAAAACAAATTTGCATGCAGAAAATTGATTAGGGAAATCTCAACACCCCTGAAGAAGTAGGGACCCAGAACCAGTCTAAAGGAGAAGCTGAACTATGGCGCAGTAACAAAGACCACCACCTTCAGGAGGGACTGTAGGCTTGAGTGGACCCCGCCCTCTTCCTGAACTGGGCAAGAAAATCAGAGCTTAATCCTTTCAGAAACAGGCCATTCATTATACATGACCTACCCCTAATCTTGAGCAAAGCAGGTCTTTTTAGCTGAAGGCAAATCTTAGAAAAGAATTTGGCTAAGAACTTGCAACTGAGGGCTGGAGAGAAGGCTCCGTGGTTAAGAGTACTGGTTGCTCTTGCAGAGGACTGGGGATTCGGTGTCCAGCACCCTCATGGTAACTAACTCTTCTGTTGGTCTAGTCCCAGGATATCCAGTGCCCTCTTCTGGCCTCTTTAAGTATTGCATGTGCATGGTACACATGCAGACAAAACACTCATGCACACAAAGTAAAATAAAACCAATCAAAAAAAAAAAAAAATTAAGACCTGTCAGCTGCCCATACTGCAGTCCTGGAGTGTAACATGGAAAAGAACAATCTGTTCAGCACACTACAGTACCCACCAGTCAATCTCTTCCACTCATACCCATGGACTTGGCATAATCAGTTCTGGGAACAGCTCTTCTAGGATTCCACTGGGTATCTTTTCCTGGGACAAATCTG
The DNA here is from genome assembly GCA_009823505.1 of Rhizomys pruinosus. Lineage (NCBI taxonomy): Eukaryota > Metazoa > Chordata > Mammalia > Rodentia > Spalacidae > Rhizomys > Rhizomys pruinosus. The sequence goes on from VZQC01001040.1 coordinate 368,555, forward strand.
GAAGAGGATGGCTAATTCAGTGAACCACTCCATCCATCACTAAATCTTCCTTCCTTCTTCCTTTCTTCCCTCCTTCCTTCCTTCTTTTCTTCCTGCCTTCCTTCTTCCATTCTTCCTCCAGAAGTTCTTCTACATTTTCACTCACCCCTAGCTATCACGTCTGCTTTATGAGATGGAAACACTCATCACCAAGAGGTCATCTGTCCTTCTTAGGACTGTCTGCTACTCCTCTCCAATCCAGAGATACCCAGGGAACTCACCTATGTGTAAACTGCATTCTTCTCTGCCCTGGCTGTATCACAGAGGCCCAACATTCTCCCAACCATTCGTGACAATTACTCCTCTCAAATGGCAACTTGTCTTTGTTCAGTCTCTTTGCTTTTAGCACACATTGCTTGAAGTGCCAGGAAACATCCATAGCTTGAGGTATAATGGCTTTTACTGTTCCCTCTTGTGTAAGTGTTTCCTTGTTGGGAATCAGGACCTCTAAACTCACAAGATTCACATCTGTGTAGAAAGAACACAAATTCTTCTGTGAGTCACTGGAACCACCCCTTGGTTTCAAGGCCCGCTCCGCCAACGAGTGAGATACATGACTGGTGACACATTTAGGGTTGGACAGTATACTGGAAATGGTATATTACAGGTTATTGTCACCAAACTATGCCTTAAGTCTGCTACTACAGGCCATGCCATCAATCCATGAAGCCAGCTGTCTCCTGTCATCATTTGGTGGGTCTGATGCATGAATCCTCTCTTTGATCTGTCCATAGAAATTGACTTCAAGGTGAGTAAACTGTGCAGTCATATTCAGAAGGGACCTTTGTTTCATTGATGACTCTCTTGACACTATCTTGAAAATACCAATAATTATTGTGCATGCGTGTATACAAGTAGGTGCATGTTCATGTGAGTGCATATGTGTGTGTACAGGCCCATATACGCATGTATACATGTGCATGTGACGGCCAGAGATCAACCTCAAGTGTTGTTCCTCAGGAGCCATCACCTTGTTTCTTGAGACAGAAGCACTCATTGGCCTGGAGCTCCCCAAGTAGACTAGACTGGCTGAACCAGGAATCTCCTGTCTTCTCATCCCTAGCACATGTGGGTTCTGCAGGCTGAGCGCAGGTCCTTGTGCTTTCGAGGCAGACACTTTACTGACAGAGCCGTCTCCTTGGCTTCCTAATGATTATTTTTAACAGCACGCCCTGCATTTGCATTTTCAACTGGGCCCCACAAATTGTGCAGCTGGTCCTTTGCTCAGCCTCTTCTCAGAATAAATGCTAAGAAAGACAAAGCAATAAGGGGAATGAATGTTTCCAAAAATAAGGAAAAAACACACTTCACAGGGCTTGCCTGACTTGCATGTTATTTTCCATGGGAAAGCTTCCTTGGAGGCGTCTGGTAAATCCCTACAAAAGGTTAATTGCCTAATCCACAAGAAACGCTATCATTTCCAGAAAGGGCTACTTGCTCCAAAGAGGAGCAGGTAATTGGCTTTCGTGTTCAGCTTCCTCTCTACTTTTCTTCCACCACTTTTCTCTTAATGATGAATGGCTTGTCAAACACTGTAAAAATTTTTAATTTAATTAAAGTCATCAAAAGTCCTTATTTCCAAGAGAAAAGATTTAATGATAAATTCCCTCTGTATCTACAGCAGTAATTAGTTAACCAGACTCTGTGTCTCTTCTCAGTGGACACAAATTAGCATGTAGGTGATTTCCTTTGCAGAGAATTAACATAAGTGAAACACACCAATGGGCTCCCAATTTGGAGAGAATTAGTGGGATTCACACCAATGGATCCCCCCTATTTTCAGGTACTTAATATGCTAGATGCACATGGCTAGGCATCCTGTAGACCTTGGGCCCTGGGCAGAGCTCCAGAGCTGTTACAACTTACAACGGCTCGTTTTACAGGTCAATCTGACCAGGCCGTGGTGTAGTCAGATATTTAGTCAAATATTCTAAGTGTTTCTGTGAGGATCCCCCCCTTGGGTAAGCCTATGCGTTGACTCAATAACCTTATTCAAATCATCTTTCCTGCCCAAAGTAGGTCTCATATAATCACAGGAAGGTCTTGCTTCTCCCACCTGGCCATCTTCCATTTTGGATATTTTTTTTTATTGCTTTCAGACTTTTGGTGACTGGAAAACTTGTTACATCTAAAGTCTCTTAGGTTTGCTGCTTTTTAATGTGTGTTCTAGTCTGTCTTCCATTGCTGTGACAAAACATTCTGACCGACACCAACTTGGGGAGGAAAGGGTTTATTCAGCTTACATCTCCTGGGTCACAGTTCATCACTTAGGGAGCCCAAGGCAGGAACTCAGGGCAGGAACCTGGAGGCAGGAGCTGAAGCACAAGCCATGGAGGAATGCTGTTCACTGGCTTGCTCTCCTGGCTCATGCCCAGCCTGCCTTTTTATATGGTACACAACAAACTGCCCAGGGTGGCACTACTCATTGTGGGCTGGGCCCTCCCACATTGCTCGACAATCAGGCAATACTCCACAGATGTGGCCACAGGCCAATCCAATGGGGCCAATTTCCCAATTGAGGCTCCCTCAAACCAAGTGTGTCAAGTTGACACTAAAACTATTCAGCACAATGTGTAAGCTTGGTTTTTACATTTCTAAAATGAAAACAGTTATCTAAGGCCAGGTATGGTGGAGCACTCCTTTAATCCCAGCAACTGGGAAGCAGAGGCAGGCAGATCTCTGTGAACTCCAGGACAGCCTGATCTACACACTTTCAGGCTACCCAGGGACTTAAGAGTGAGAACCTGTCTAAATAAACAAATACATGTATGTCTAAAAACTACCACTAGATGTCAGTATTACATTGCCTCAGTCAGCCTGCCTAGTCTGAATCAATGCCCTTTCCACACATACACATAAAAATATTTTTAAAAATGTAAAGAATTCAGAATATGTGCTTCTTGATTTTTTTAAGCTTATGTTAGATTTTATGCCCAGTGACAAAATTCACCAACATTTATCATACTAAGCGTCCCTTGTTTGACAGGAATAGAGAAGTGAACATCTAGGTTTGAGCTCACCAGCCTCCTAGTGGCACAGGCCTGTCATCCTAGCTTCTCAGAAGGCTGGGGCAAAAAGAGCACAAAGTTGTCTGTCCAGCCTGCAGAGTGAATTCAAGGCCAGCCTGAATACCTTGGTGAGACCTTGTCTCGCCAAGTGAACAGAAGACTGGGGAAGTATCGCTATTAGAGGAGTGTTCTCCTAGCATGCGCAAGGCCCTGGCCTCAGTCTCCAGCATTGCATAAGCCAGTGTGGTGGCACACGCCTTAATCCCAGCACTCAGAAGTTAATGGCAGGAGCAGTTCAGGCTCATTCTTGGCTATATAGCTAACTAGAGGCCAGCCTGAAATTCATGAGATCCTGTCTCTAAAAGAAAAAGGCTCCTATAGCACTGAAATGGCCCCAAACCAAGCTAATGCTGCTTGTTGTACAGAGGACCCTGAGTTGGTGCCACTTTGCTCATGCTCCGGAATCTCTGGCTTCCCTTGTGCTTTCTGGATGACCTTAGTATTGGTCAAGTTGCTGCTGGGTTTTGGTCTGATAATACGCACCATGTAAAGGGATCAAATGAAATCATAATATATAGAAGCATCTAAGACTGTGTGTCTGAGGTATGTTATTAGTTCTCTCCTGTTCTAAAACAATGGCAGCCTTTTGGAATATATTTTCTTTTTGAGATAGGGTCTCCGTTTAGTCCTAGCTGGCCTGGAGCTCACTCTTTAGACCAGGCTGGCCTTGAACTCACAGAGATCCACCTGCCTCTGCCTCCAAAGTGCTGGGATTAAAGGTGTGTGCCACCACGCCTGGCCCAAGATGGTTCTCAGCCGCCAAATTGGTGCTGGGGATCGAACCCAGGTCCTCTGCAAGAGCATTGGTGCTTATAACTGCTAGGCAATCTCTCCAGCCCCCCCCCATGTACTATTTCTATCTTATTTATTTATTTATTTATTTATTTATTTTTAACAAATCTAGACCCGTGTTCCCACCCATTCCCCCACCCCGCCAGAGCTCATGCATTCTGCCAAACATGCTTTTCATCTCTTAGTCTTTCTCAATAATTTCCATGGGGAAGTTGACTGTTTTGAGCAGAAGTTCACTGTTTCAGTCAGTTCTTTGATGCAGTCTTTTCTGTTGTTGTTATTGTTGTTTCCAAAATGCATTATGCCCAACTGCTTTGTACAAAAGCTCAGGGGGCCCTACACAAGAAATACTTACAACTGGATAATTGGCACTAGCATCCACAGATGAGAGATACCATTCGTCGTTTGTTTTTCTGGGACTGTGTTACTTCACTCAGCATGATGTCCTCTAGCTCCAGCCATTTTCCTGCAAAGCTCGTGATGTCGTCTTTCTTTACTGCTGCATAGAACTCCATTGTGTAGATGTACCACATTTTCTCTATCCACTCGTCAGTTGAGGGGCATTTAGGTTGGTTCCAGCTCCTTGCTATTGTGAAGAGAGCTGCAATAAACATGGCCGTGCATGTATCTCTGTGGTGGCGTAAGTCTTGAGGGTACATGCCCAGGAGTGGTATGGCTGGGTCGGGTGGCAAGTTCATTCCAAGTCTTCCAAGGGTTCTCCACACTGCTTTCCATAGTGGCTGTACGAGTTTACATTCCCACCAGCAGTGGATGAGTGTTCCCCTTTCCCCACAACCTCTCCAGCACTTGGTATCATTTGTTTTCTTGATCCTAGCCAGTCTTATTGGAGTAAGATGATATCTTAAAGTGGTTTTCATTTGCATTTCCTTAATGATTAGTGATGTTGAACAGTTCTTGAGGTGTTTCTCAGACATCTCTAATTCCTCACTTGTGAAGTCTCTGTTCAGTTCTTTGCTCCATCTATTGAGTGGGTCATTTGTTTTCTTTTTTCTTTGTTTTTTGAGTAGTTTATATATTCTGGAAATCAATGCTTTGTCAGATGTATCTGCAGTGAAGGTTTCCTCCCACTCTGTGGGATTTCTCTTCACTTCCTTGATTGTTTCTTTTGATGTACAGAAGCTTTTGAGTTTGATGAGGTCCCATTTGTCAATTGTCGACCTTAATTCTTGTGCAGCTGCTGTCTGATTTAGGAAGTCTTTTCCTACGCCTATGTCTTGTAGTCTGCTGCCAACTTTTTCTTCTATCACCTTCAGAGTTTGGGGTTTCACGTTGAGGTCTTTAATCCATCTGGAGTTGACTTTTGTACAGGGTGAGAGGTAGGGGTTTAATTTCATTCTTCTACAAGTGGTGATCCAGTTTTGCCAACACCACTTGCTGAAGATGCTGTCTTTTCTCCATTGTGGTTTCTTGGCCCCCTTGTCAAATATGAGATGGCTGAAATTGTATGTGCTCAGATTTGGATCTTCGGTTTTGTTCCATTGGTCAACAGGTCTGTTTTTGTGCCAGTACCAGGCTGTTTTTATGACTATAGCCCTGTAGTATAGTTTAAAATCTGGTATAGAGATCCCTCCTGTGTAGCTCTTTTCACTCAGGATTGATTTGGCTATTCGGGGTCTTTTGTTTCTCCAAATGAATTTAAGAACTTTTGTTTCCAAGCCTGTGAAGAAACTCTTGGGGATTTTGATTGGGATTGCATTAAATCTATACAAGAGTTTTGGTAAAATGGACATTTTTACAATGTTAATTTTCCCAATCCATGAGCATGGGAGGTTTTTCCATCTTCTGAGGTCTTCTTCAATTTCTTTCTTTAAGGGTTTAAAATTTTTGTTGTAGAGGTCTTTGGTGTCTTTGGTTAGGTTTGTTCCTAGGTATCTTATTGTTTTTGAGGCTATTGTGAGTGGGAAGGTCTCTTTGAATTCTTTCTCCAGTTGCTTGTTCTTGGTGTAAAGAAAGGCCATTGATTTTCTAAGGTTAATTTTGTATCCTGCCACTTTGCTGAAGCTGTTAATCGTTTCTAGGAGTTTTCTGGTGGAGTTTTTTGCATCTCTTAAGTAAACAATCATATCATCAGCAAATAGGGATAGTTTGACTTCCTCTTTTCCAATTAGTACTCCTTTAATATCCTTTTCTTGCCTTATTGCTCTAGCAAGTGTTTCAAGCACTATATTGAAGAGGAGTGGTGATAGGGGGCAGCCTTGCCGAGTTCCTACCTTTAAAGGGAATGTTTCCGTCATTTCCCCATTTAGGATGATATTGGCTGTGGGTTTCCTGTATATGGCTTTGATTACATTGAGGAATGATCCCTCCAATCCAATTCCTTCTAGGACTTTAAGCATGAAGGGATGCTGGATTTTGTCAAAGGCTTTTTCAGCATCAATTGAGATGATGGTGTGGTTTTTGTCTTTGATTCCGTTTATGTGTTTGATGATGTTTATTGATTTTCGTATGTTGAACCATCCCTGCATCTCTGGTATGAATCCAACTTGGTCATGATGGATGATCTTCTTGATGTGGGTCTGTATGCGATTTGCCAGTATTCTGTTTAGAATTTTGGCATCTGTGTTCATGAGGGAGATGGGTCTATAATTCTCCTTTTTAGTTGGATCTTTGCCTGGTTTTGGTAATAGAGTGATGTTGGCTTCATAGAAGGAATTTGGGAGAATTCCCTCTGATTGTATACTTCTAAACAGTTTCAGAAATAATGGTTGTAGGTCTTTTTGAAATGTTTTATAGAATTCTGCTGTGAAACCGTCTGGGCCTGGGCTTTTTTTAGTTGGGAGGCTTCTTACTACATCCTCTATTTCTTCATATGTTATGGGTCTGTTTAAGCTGCTGGTCTCCTCTTGGCCAAGCTTTGGTGATTCCCAAGATTTCAGATATTCATCCATTTCTTCTAGATTTTCAAACTTGGTAGAATATAGGTTCTTGTAATATTCCCATATAATTTTCTTGATCTTTTCCTTGTCCGTTGTGATATTTCCCTTTTCATCACAGATTGTATTGATTTGGAGTTGTTCCTTCTTTCTTTTTGTTAACTGGGCTAGAGGTCTGTCTATCTTGTTTATTCTTTCAAAGAACCAACTTTTGGCTTCATTGATTTTTTGTATTGTTTTCTTTGTTTCTATTTCATTGATTTCTGCTCTGATTTTTGTTATTTCTTCCTGTCTGTTGCGTTTAGGGTTCATCTGTTGTTGCCTCTCAAGTGCTTTTAGCTGTAGTGTTAGATCATTCACTTGTGCTCTTTCTGTTTTTCTAATGTAGGCACCCAGGGCTATAAACTTCCCTCTTAGGACTGCTTTTAAGGTATCCCATAGGTTTTGTTGTGTTGTATTGTCATTGTCATTCAGTTCCAGGAATGTTTTTATTTCTTTATCTCTTCCTTGACCCATTCATTATTCAAGAGTGTGTTGTTTAGTCTCCATGTGTTCTTGTAGGCAGGAGGGCTTGTCCTGGTGTTGATGTTGAGCTTTATTGCACTGTGGTTCTGGGACTGTGTTACTTCACTCAGCATGATGTCCTCTAGCTCCAGCCATTTTCCTGCGAAGCTCACTATTTCTATCTTATATGTACGGTATACACTCATGTGTGTGGGCCTGTGCACATGTATACACCAGAGGAGCACATTCACTGTCCTGCTCTAGCACTGTCTGCCTTATGCCCTTGAGACAGGCCCTCTCACTGAACCTGCAGCTAGACTGTGGCCAGCAAGCCCCAGTGTTCCTGTCTCTTGTCTATAGCACTGGGGTTACAGGTGCACAGACTGTGCCAGGCTTTTTATGTGGATGGTGAGGATTTGAACTCTGGTCCTCATGCTTGTGCAGCAAGCACTCTTACCCCCTGAGCCATCTCCTCAGACCCTTTATGTAATATTTCAACACAGGCTGACAATGTGGCCCATGGAATCCTTGGGAAAACCCACTCACTAGATACAAAAATACTTTGTGAGTGTTAAATATGTTATGTATACTAGTGTTACTGAAAATTCTTTGTCTTTAAATTTGTAAAGTAATTTTTACCATATTTGCAAAACAAGCTAATTAGCTAGAATAAATTTTTAGTTCTACCCACTTCAGTACAAAAGTTAAACCAAAATAATAAAATCTTAAATGAGTTATTAAACTGTAAGAAGGGTTCATATACCACTATACCATTTTCAAGGCCATATGAGTAATGACAATAGGCCCTAAAACAAGAAAATGGCTGTACATGCATAATAAGCTCTAAAACCAGTGTTGGGTGTTTGTGTATTCTGTGTGTATGTGTGTGTGTATATGCATACATAGCTTGAATTTAGGTTTAAAATAAATACATATGTATGTGCATACATAGTTTGATTTAGGTCTAAAACCTTGAGAATCATAGAATAATTGAAGTTTTTTTTTTTTTACCTAGAATTGACATCTGTCCACTCTTAAGTCATCTCTTGCTTCTCTCTAATTTATCCCTTCACAAAGTGCATCAGATGGTGGAAGTGGGGCCATCAAGAGAGCTCAGCACCTATGACCTGAAGTCAGGATTCAGAGTCCACACAGAGCCTATGACCTGAAGTCATCCTTCAGAGTCCACACAGAGCCTATGACCTGAAGTCATCCTTCAGAGTCCACACAGAGCCTATGACCTGAAGTCAGCCTTCAGAGTCCACACAGAGCCTATGACCTGAAGTCAGCCTTCAGAGTCCACACAGAACCTATGACCTGAAGTCATCCTTCAGAGTCCACACAGAACCTAATGATCTGAAGTCAGCCTTCAGAATCCACACAGAACCTAATGACCTAAAGTCAGCCATCAGAGTCCACACAGAACCTAATGACCTAAAGTCACCCTTCAGAGTCCACACAGAACCTAATGACCTAAAGTCAGCCTTCAGAGTCCACACAGAACCTAATGACCTAAAGTCAGCCTTCAGAATCCACACAGAACCTAATGACCTAAAGTCACCCTTCAGAGTCCACACAGAACCTAATGACCTAAAGTCAGCCTTCAGAATCCACACAGAACCTAATGACCTAAGTCAGCCTTCAGAATCCACACAGAACCTAATGACCTAAGTCAGCCTTCAGAGTCCACACAGAACCTAATGACCTAAAGTCAGCCTTCAGAGTCCACACAGAACCTAGTGACCTAAAGTCAGACTTCAGAATCCACATAGAACAAAAATTGACTCCCATTGTCCCCTGACCGCCACACATGGCAGGCTGTGCCTGCATGCATGCCACATGCATACATGCACATGAAAGAAAGAGAGAGAGAAAGATAGATGAATGAAAGAAAGAAAGAAAGAAAGAAAGAAAGAAAGAAAGAAAGAAAGAAAGAAAGGAGAGAGATAAAGAAAGAAGAGAGAGAGAAAGAAAGAAATTACATGCACACATCAATAATAAACAAGTAGTTTGAATAATACGATTACTCCCATCTTTGATACCACAGTCAGGAGGCACAAGCAATCAGATCTCTGAAATCTAAGCCAACCTGGTCTGCATAGCAAGTTCCAGGTCAGCTAGGGCTACATGGAGACCCTATCTCAAAAAAAGGGAAAAGAATGAGTATATTAAAGATCTTCTGGTTTGTTATTCTGATATTTTAAATGAGGAAATAGAATTTTCCTCTTTTGTATGTGTGCTTACATGTGTGTAGATGCACACCCATGTTTGCATACATGTGAAGGCCTAATACTGACATCAGGTGTCTTCCTCTGTCTCTCTCCACTTCATTCATTGAGGCAGGGTCTCTCACTGGCTGGAGTCAGAGCTTGCCAATGCTGGCAAAGCAGCTTACTCAGGGGTCTGAGTCTCTGGCTCCCAGGTGTTGTAGTTAGAGGCAGCTGCACAGCCCCCAGCTTTGACAAAGGCCAGTCCTGCCTGCATGGCAAGTGCTTCATCCTCAGCTACAACCCTACCCCCTTTCTTGTTGCCAAGATTCAGAGGTATGATGTAACCACAAAGACCACATAGTCTTGTATGACCAGGCATGATCCTAGCACTCAAGAGGCTGAGGCGGGAAGATCATGAGTTTAAGGCCAGGTGAGCTAAATATCAAGTTCCTGTCTGTATGTTTAATTAAATTTGTTCATTGGATTGGAGAGATGGCTCAGCAGTTAAGAGAACTAGCAGGTCTTACAGAGGACCCAGGTTTGATTCCCAACACCCATATGGCAGCTACCAACCACCAGTTCTCCAGTTCCAGGGGAATCCAGCACCTTCCTCTTACCTCCTTGGGCATTGCATGACACAGGTGCACTTAAACACACTCATACACCTAAACAAATAATATTTTAAAAATTGCTCATTAAAAGCTTTTATTTTAACTGGGTTAGTTTGCCTCCTTACTGACTGTATCTAAAAGTTCCCTTCTTCTATTGGGAGGCAGATGTTACCAAGACTTATAAAATGGAGGTGTTCTGTATCATTCCCCCTGATTCCCGTGGAGAACAGGTGACTCTTCTGCTGCTGCAGCATGCTGCTCCAAGGCCTTTGCTCGGGTGTCTTTCCCCCAGCCTGGGCCCCTCATGTGCAGGTGCTGCTGCTGCACATGGCTCACTTCCTCATCCACACCCTCCCTCACAGTCGTGGCAGCGAGGTCTCCCGGTCTGAAATCCCACGTGCCATCCACTTTCAGGCTGCCTTCCCTCCGGTTTGCTTTTCTCCTCAGCATTTGTAACATGAAAGGTTTTACTCATGCTCTGTTCTGGGTGAGCATCTGCAGCCCCTCCTAGAACAGTGCCTGCCTGGTCTCAAGTAGACATTCCAGAAAAATGTGAGTGAGCAAAAGGAAGCTTGGAAATGACGGGGTGTATGTGATTTCAACCCTGACTCCCCAGGCATCCTCGTGTACAGAGCCCACAGAATCATTGAGTCCTGCCAGGAAGCCTTCATCCTGCGCCTCTTCCACCAGAAAAACAAGTGCGGCTTCATCAAAGCTTTCACAGACAATGCTGTTGCCTTTGACACTGGTTTTTGTCATGTGGAAAGAGTGATGAGGAATCTTTTTGCGAGGAAGCTCTATCTGTGGCCGAGGTAAGTGACATTATGGGACACAGTTTTTTGTCAGGAGAGGAGCTTTAACTTAGCTGCACTTCAGTGCAGTGTGACAGACTATGATGTGAAACTTGCCGTCCTGGCAGTAAGTGCCATTCCTTTAAAAAATTACTGTGTGCATCTGTGTGTCTGTGTTTCCTTTTTCTGAAGAGTACCATTGTACTATTTTTCTTTTATTTGATTATGCCTTATTTCAGAAATTAGGAAACTGCCTGTAAATAATCAAACTGCCTGTAAATATTTGGGACATTCGAGGTACAGTTAACTCAGTCCCGCTGATAAGAACACAGAAGCAGGGCCGGCAAGAGGGCCCAGCAGGTAAAGGAGCTTGCCACCAAGACTGATGACCTGAGTGCACTCCCTGGGAACCACATGGTGAAAGGAGAGAACTGACTCCCAAAGTTCTCTGACCTCTGAGTGTGCGTGCACACCACACACACACACACACACACACACACACACACACAAATAAATAAATAAATAAATAAATAAATAAATAAATGTAATTTCAGAAAGAATGCAAAGGCTATGGGGCTGGCGAGCTGGCTCATCAGGTAAAGGTGCTTGCTGCATATGTTGATGACCCAAGTTCAATCTTTAACACCCACATGGTTGTCCTTTGACCTCCACACATGAACTATGACATGTGCATATACATGCATGCACACAAGACAAATGAAATTTTTAAAAAACCACTCTGAAATACTCTAGACATTAGGAACACAGTGGCCACAGCCACACTCCATCACACTATGAAAACAGGCCCTGAACTGGCTGAAACCAGTTTCCCAGCCCTGTCTTGTTTGAGAAATGCTTCTATCCAAGGAGGCTCAGTGTATTTTCTTTCTTTCTTTTTTTTTTTTTTTTTTTTTTTTTTTTTTTTTTTTTTTGAGGCAGGGTCTCCCACAAAAACCACAAACATGAAAAACATGGCTCTAGCTTGGCCACAAAAGGGAGCCAGCTTGGTGTCAGAAAGCTGAAGAAAGAAGGCGGGGACCGGGTCATCGCCTTGCTCAACCCGAGTCAGAACCTGTGCATTAACTGACCCCAAATCCCCCAGCTCTGCACACATCTGTAAAAGACTGTAATAGCACCATGAGCATTCATCTGGAGGACACAAATAACTCAGCAACTAATTGTCTAATGCAGAATCCACAGACATCGAGAAGGGGGTGTGTATCTTATTAAGGTATTATTAATTATCTGCCTCTCTCCAAAGCAAGCTCCAAAAGAGCAAGTGCTTTTTGTTAGATCGGGCCAGGGTGAAAAGCTAAGATGGCATACACTGGAAAGACTCTCTTTTCTTTTCCAGTGAGCCCAGATTCCCATGAGACCTCTGGACCTGAGACCCACCTCCAGATCTGAGCCCCTTGACCTGGCTTAATTGGCCAGATTCCAACATGTCTCCATCCCCCGCCTATAAAAATCTCTCCCCGCCATGTATAAGTTACATGGAAAGAGGGAGTGGGGGGGAGGTCTGTGCTAAGGATCTCAGTGAAGGACGGAAAATGATCTGAGGACCTAGATGTTACATATTTCAACTTTAATTTTGTATGTGTGTGTGTGTGTGTGTGTGTGTGTGTGTACAGGTCTATGTATGTCACAGTGTGTCAGTCAGCTTTGCATTGCTGTGACAAAATACCAAAGAAAAGAAATGAAAGGAGGAAAGGCTTATTTGGTTCAGTTTCAGAGGTTTTGGTTCATAGTCAAATTGATGTGAAGAACGTGCTGGTGGGAGCTCGTGGTCCAGCAAAGCTATTCACTTCATGCTGAGGAAGCAGAGACTGGGAGCATGTGGCCAGGGACAACTACCCCTCAGGGCACACTCTCCTGGACCTACTTCCTCCAAGAAGGCCCTGTCCCTCAAGAGTCCCTTCATTNCAACATGGGTGCACTTACATACATGCAGGCAATACATCATACACACAAAATGAAAATAAAAAATAAAATGTTTTTTGAAAGACTTCTTGATTTTTTTATTTATTTATGAGTATGTATGTGTGCCTCCATTAGTTTTATATCAGATCCCCTGGAACTGGAGTTACAGGCATTTTAAGAAGCCTGGTGTGGGTTCTGGGAACAGAACCTAGATCCTCTACAAGAGTAATAGGTGTTCTTAACCACTTAACCATCTCTGCAGGCCTCAAATGAATTTTTTAATAAATTGAAAATAAAAGCACACACATAGTTAATGCTAATGCAGCAGGACAAGACTTGCTGCCTTCCCAGCTGCTGTTTTATGTGTAAGTTACATGGAAAGAGTGAGTCAGGGGGGAGGAGGTCTGTGCTAAGGATCTCAGTGAAGGACTGAACGTAATCTGAGGACCTAGATGTTACATATTTCAATTGTAATTTTGTGTGTGCGTGCGTGTGTGCGTGCGTGCATACGGGTCTATGTATGTCACAGTGTGTCAGTCAGCTTTGCATTGCTGTGACAAAATACGAAAGAAAAGAAATGAAAGGAGGAAAGGCTTATCACAGTTTCAGAGGTTTTGGTTCATAGTCAACTTGATGTGAAGGAGAATGTGCCTCCAAGAAGGCCCTGCCCCTCAAGAGTCCCTTCATTTACAAACTCATCCATAGATGGGTCTACTGGGGAGTTTGGCACCTTCCTGCTCTGGTCACTTTCCAATAGCTCTACCACTATTTGGAATGAAGCTTTTGAAGACATTTAACATACAAACCACAACATAGGCCATAGGCTTGTTTTCATAATTTTTATTAATTAAATTTATTCTTCGACAACAATTTCAATACATGTGTATAATACGCATCCCCTCTCCCCAGGGCTGTCTGTGTGAACATGGGTTCGGAACTATCCATGGAGCCAGATGGACCCATCAATTCATACACCACTGAAGATAATACTCCCCTCTCCCTTAATCTACCAGGAGGTAATAGCTCAGTAGGGAGGGGTAGGGTTCCAGGACCCGTCTCTCATCTATGACTGATTGTTGACAGGCCCAACACAGGCAACCAGAGCGGCTATGAGATCATGATGGCAATGTCTGTGCCGGATCTAGGATATGGCATTCCACAGCCCTTCTCCCTGTCTTCCCACTCATATTCTTTCCATCTCTTCCTCTATGATGTTCTTTGAGCGTGGGGAGAGGGTGGCATAAGTGTCTTGTTTAAGGGAATTCTCACAAAGGACTGGTGAGCATTAATCAAGTTACAACCACTTCAGAATTTAGACAGGCTCTTTTATTAATGATTTAAGCATGTAAGCACACATGTGTGTGAGCAAGTAAGCACATGTAAGAATCATTCCGAACTCACCCCATGCATCTTAGTCCTGCTCTTTAGATAATTTATGCACTCCTCTACATTAATCTGTTCATAAGGGCAGAGCCCTCATTGTCTAATCAACTGTTAGTGTTTCCAGCTCTTAATACTGCTATAATGGCAGTCAAATTTCAACAGGATTTTGTAGGGTACATTAAGCTGTAGCATAGGAAAAGAATAGAAACACCCTGAAAGTCTATCACTAAGTGATAAACAGATCGTAGTGTAGCCATCCAACAGGAAGATAAGTTATCAGCTACTGTTGCCTCTACCAACGTGAAGTGAATCTCCAATGTGTTCATTGCAATTTGCTAAGTGAAAGAAACCAGATAAAGGGTATGAAACATGTGAATCTAGTCATGTACAACCCTAAACAACTATAAACTAGGTCCATGGAAACAGCAGGTCCATGCTTGTCTGGGATGTCTGTGTGCAGGGATGAGGACTGCATTGCAAAGAAGCATGAGGAGATTGTTCAATGTGGTCATGTGTCTCATTGTGGCTATGATATCAGAGATGCAAGTCCAAATCATAAAATTACATATTTTTAAGTATTTGAGATTTTTATACAAGTTATACTTAAGTAAAACTGTAAAAAATAAAAAGTCCAAATACCAGTCTTACACTCAGCAATGCTGATTAGAAAGTAATAACTGATGATCAAGATCAGTTCCTGCACATCTGTGCATGCTCATGAGTGTGTGGAGGCCAGAGGTCAACCTCAACTATGTGCTGGTCCTCTGGAAAAGCAGCAATTTCTCTTCACCACTGAGCCATCTCTCCAGTCCCAGCTTTTTAAAAACAAAATGAGGATGCTGGTGAGAGCATCCAATTAGCCATCTCCTCAGTGCCATAGATCAGTTTTGTTTTGTTCTGTTTCACAAAAGTTTTCATAAGCATCTTTTTCTGAAGGCCTGGATAGTCTTGAAATCTTGGGATCTGATACCAGGAGGCAATGCAGAACATGCTTTATGAACACAGAAAGCACAGGTCAGCCGGTCATGGTGGCACACACCTTTAATCCTAGTACTCGGGAGGCAGAGGCAGGATGATCTCTGTTGAGTTCAAGGCCAGCCTGCTCTACAAAGTGAGTTCCAGGCCAGCCAGGGCTACAGGGAGACCCTGTCTCAATAATAACAATAATGACAATAATAATAATAATAATAATAATAATAATAATATGTTTGAAAAAACAGGAAATACAAGTGGAAATGTAAAATATAATAATATTTTAACTGCTAATAATTTGTCTGTGCAATTTACCTTATCAGTAGAGATGTTTGTATAAATTAAAATATTTGGGTGGGTTTTTTTGAGAAGGAATCAGCAGGGCATGAGAAGAGTTAGAGGAGAAAGAGGGAGGGATAGAAATGGTATACATACAGTACTCCTGTATGAGAGTCTCAAAAAAAAAAAAACATAAAATGAGGCAAAAAGTCACTAAACAGTTGCTGAAGTGTAAAGGCTAAAGTGACTCCATTTTGGTTAGGCCACTCATTTTAGGGAACTGTTTTGCTTGCAGTTTGAAAACTGGTAAACAACTGCAGGAAGTGCTGATTACAGAAGTCCCTTTGCCCTTCTTCCCAGAAATGTTTTACTCTTGTGAAATGGTTAACTAACTGCTGACTCTGGCTTCTGTAAAACATGCTTTGCCACTATCTACACAAGGAAATGACGATGATGATATCTCACACTTCTTTCTTTGGCCCAGCACTACAGCCTTCATTCCTGACCCCAGAGGTTGTGGTCAGCTACATAACTTGAATAAATTTGGCTAGTTAAAATCCAATAGAATCTGGGTGTTCTTTCCCAGGCCCCACCCCCGATATTTAATAACTCTTAATATAATTTTATTATTTTAAGTGGTTTATATATTTACTTCTAGTTCTATTCTCTGATTTCAATTGAGAATTTGAACATCACCATCTTTTCTTTTTTTTTTAATTTTTATTTATTTATTTATTTCTGTATGTGTATCAATGCACTGTCTGCATGCAGGTCTGTGCACCCGTGTCGTGCAATGCCGCGGAGGTCAGAAGAGGGTGTCGGATTCCCCTGGAACTGGAGTTCTCCTGGAATTGGAGTTTCATACGGTTCTCGGCCGCCATGTGGGTGCTGGGGATCGAACCCGGGTCATCTGTAAGAGCGGTCGGCGCTCTTAACCACTAGGCCATCTCTCCAGCCCCCATCTTTTCTTTTTGAAATGTAAAAGAGACACACTAGGTACTTTAGGAACTTAGCTTTTAATGTGTGTGGTAGGTTTTTGCCTTGTCAGCTTTTGTCTTGTTGAGGCCAGGTTCTTCTTTCTGCTCAGCTGTGGACTCCAGGCAAACTACCCATTGAGCTTCCAGGAGAATCTTCTGTCTCCACCCTCCCTATCACTGTTGGAGAGTTGGAACTACAGATGCACAGTGCTACCACATCTGGTTTCCTTTTAAAAATAAAGATCTCAGGAACTGAAATTCTTAGGCCATCAGACTTCTGCAGAAAGTGTTGTTACACACTGAGCAATGGACACTCTGTTTGGAGGTTGCTTTGCTAGTACCCAGCTCTCTGCTGTCAGGGAAAGCTGGCTGGAAAATCTCTCTGGCAGAGGTGGGTCAGTCAGTGCCCTTGTGGTCCTCTTCTTCATCTCAGATAATGAAAACCAATTGGAAATCTGCCCAGTTTGGAAGGTTCTGTCCACTCAGTCAAAAGAAAATGTTATTGATATACCAAAAGAATCCTTTCCATTGACTGGCTGCTTTAATTTGCACAGTGCTTCTGGATCCATTATAGCCTTGATTTCAATTGGACTCTGTTTTGGGTACCTAGAATTCTCCTCAACAAACCAAGGAAAAGAAAAACTGTTTAAATTGATCTAGGGAACTACACAATTAGTAGAATGTTTGCCTAGCAAGCATGAAACACTGAATTTGATCTCCAGCAAAAAATCAAACTGTGTGTGTTGGTATATACCCATAATTCCAGCACTGAAGAGGACAAGGCAGGAGGATCAGAAGTTCAAGGTCATCCCTGGCTACATAGTGCACAAGGCCCTGTTGCACCTACGTAAAGAATGCAAGAACAGTATAAGTCTCTATTCAGGGACTTAATTGAGGACTTCTTTGTTTCTGTTTCTTGATTTTCCCAGGCCCCATGTGTGGTCCTGGCAGATCCGGATAATAATCACTTTAAATAAAGAAAAGATCTTGTAGCTATTTTTCTATTCCTCTTATCAAAGTTCCCTTGTGTCTTGTTCTTTATGATGTCCAATGATGATCTTTGAATCTGTAACTATGGCCAGCAAGATCTGACAATCTTGGGCCTCAGTCCTAACCCAAAACTTACCCTGAGAGTTGGGGGATTTGACTACTTAGAGTATAGAAATGGGCTTCCAAAGGCAAACCAATGTGCACTAGAAGAGTAGACTAGACGCTGTTGGTTCTCTGCCTGTGTGTGCATCTTCAAATTGTAAATGTTGAGATCTCCTGAGGCCAGCAGAAGGAAGAGCAGGAGACGGGTAGGAACTGGGTGACTCAGCAAGGCTGATTGTTGATCCGTTAATCCAGCTGTCTTTGGCTTGATTGGCCTTTGTGGCTTTGGGGTTAGAGTTGTCCTCCCAGCTGGTATTAAAGGTGGGGTTGTGTGACTCTTGATATCTGAGATCTCCTGTGGCCAGCAGAAGGAAGAGCAGGAGACAGGTAGGAACTGGGTGCCTCAGCAAGGCTGATTGTTGATCCGTTAATCCAGCTGTCTTTGGCTTGATTGGCTTTTGTGGCTGTGGGGGNATATACAAATGTTCTCTCTAATTTTTGTGTTATGCAGTAGTCATTTGTAACATCGCTTGCTTTTACCCCCTGCAGGATAATTTAACTTAAAGGAATTAATTTTTGCTTCCCAAAATTAACAACATGCAGTCACCCCCCCCCCCAAAAAATTGGACAAAATTTGATGAAATTGACACTTGATCCTGCCTGATAGGTATGTGTACTATAAACAGCTTTTGAGACTCATGTTTTCAAAAAAGTAAAAGTAAAATAAAAAAGAGGGATACAGTTATAGTATTAAACCTTTTTGTCAAAAATCATTTCAATTTAATCTTAAGACCAACCATGGGAAAAGATTTCATGTTCACCACAGGTCAACACATCACCAACTCAAGCTGAGAGACTGAGAAAGAAAGGATACAGCCTCCTGTTTGTGTAGGTTGTACCAGAAATTCCAGCAGAGAAGTTACCACCATCTTAACACTAAAAGAAGAAAAAGCTCTCAGACTGCTAACAGGACACAAGAATCGTTTCAGAACATCGTTTGAGGACCATAGTGTGTAACATCTATTTACAACAGTGAATCCATATATGAACTTTACCTTCTAGGTGAAGCACATTTCAATATGAGAGACCTCCTTACCTCACTTTTCATAGAACAAGACAAACAACGGTGGTATGAAGTCACCCTCTAACTGTTAAATTAGAGATGGACTGTCAAATAGATGTAATCTCTTATTAAAATTGGTCTAAAACTCCGGCTTTCTTAATGACTACTATACATAGGGACTGTAAAAAGGATTATTTCTAATCCAGAACCAATATAATACTAAAAAAAAGCCTTTTAATGGTCATTTTTTATTAACATATATCTATTAAACAGAGAGCACTGTATAGAAATGGATTATTCTGCCCAAGGAAGATGTTAGCCAGGGGACCCAAGCCCTCCCCCAAACAAAGGTAAAGGCTTATTGCAGTAAACTGGGATTATCGCAAGGAAAAGAGGGTAGGCTCGCCCTGTTCAATGATCCTAATGTAACCATAGGGAGGATTGTATGAGATCAACTTACCAAGCTCTACAGTTGGTTCCTGGAATCACCCGAGAGAGTTGGCCAAAGGCCACTGAACAATAAAGAAATGTTGGTCTTCCTTGAGTAAGCAAAACTCCTCCACCAACAATCAGCTACAACCCACCTGCTTGGAGATACTGTGCAGGCAGTAGCAGCCAATATGCTGTATTCACAAATTTATTTTTGTTATTAGCTCTCTCCTGGAGGAAAATTGTGATGTTGCTGCATTTTAGGATTATGAAGATTAAATACCAACAATAAGGGCACCTTGTCATTTCTCAGCGAAAAAATTAATAAGTAAGTATCCGGGATTAAACACCCATTCAAAAAAATTTGTTCCTGTACCAAAGTAACTTTCTATAGTAAATAGCAATGTTTTAAGTACATAATATGTAATCGCTTGGACTTCATTAGTAGGACTCAAAAGCTTATCATGGGCAATCGGTCAAGCCCATGAAGGAAACTAGCTCAGAACTGATCAGAGTCCTAAAAAGATGATTCCAGAAAAGAGACCTGTTGCGCTTCTTGTCCATCATGTTGCCGCAGTCTCTAAGCCTAAGGAACAATCTGTGGAAGAGGGGAGTTGTAGATTGTATGGTGGTTAGTGATTTGGGGTGAATGGTAAAACTATAATACAGTTGGACACTTATTTGTATAAACTTGTATGAACATTCAAGCCCCTCCATTTGGATGGTGGGAGCTTGGGACGTGGCCCTGGGCATTGGGCAATCTGCTTGAAATTGTTTTCTTATGAGGAAGCTTGTGCTAAAAAAAAAAAGAAGGCGTCTATTATAAGCTGACCTTTGAACTAACTGGGAAATAAAATGGCTAGTTGTTTTATTTTAGTTTGTATTGGGTTGGTCTGCTATATTTTTCTGTTATACAACACAGTGATAACACTTTCTTTTACTTGTAGGACAATTTAAAGCGAATTAAGTTAAATTTCTATACTTCCCAAAAGAAGTAGAAGTCATAGTCCAGTTATATAAGCATTAAAGAAGCAAAGGTTTATTGGGTAAAATCTTATTAGCAGGTACTCAACTCTGCCCAAGCTTATCCACAAGTATAGGATATTTTAAGAAGATTAGTGAATTGTTTAGCATTAGTTTAAATTTAGGTGTATGTTTTGGTGGAAATGTAATACAATTGAATTGGGATATAAAATGTTAATTGTTTTATTTATTAATTTGTATTGGTTGTTCATTGCCTTTATTTTTTTTTTTTTTTTTCTGAATTATACAACATCAATTATAACACTTTCTTTTACTTTTAGGACAAGTTAAAGAAACTAAAGCTTAAATTTCCTTCCCAAAAAGTAAGCTCCAGTCAATAGAAACAGTTTGCGTAAATTAATGAAGCTTATGACCTTGTTCCTGTTTTATGGTTATGTGTACTACTTAGTACAACTTAGCATCTATAGGTCAAACATTTAAAAACCTAAAATAAAAAAGGAGGGAGTGGGAAGTGCGTATTATCCTTTCTGGTATACAAATGGAAAAACACTGTGTTCCAACTATTGATAAATTTTCAACCCCCAGCAGTCCCACCATTCAGTGGGGGGTGACAGGTTTGTTTGTTTCACTTAAGTTGATCAAATGATTGTCCAGACTACATCGCTGTACTTTCACCATTCACCAATCACAGCTCTTACATGTCTACCACACAACCCCTTCTTCCGCAGATGTTCCTAGGCTTAGAAAAGGGCACAGGTGGATGAGACGAGCAACTGGATCCCTCTCATGGGCGTACTTGGATTCTGGTAATTCTGGCTGTTTCCCGTTTCATGGGCTGACAGTTTTTTTCAGGAAGTAACCTTTTGATCCTACTAATGCAGCAAAAGCAAAATTTAGATATATAGGTGATTAGCAGCAACTAATAGTTATGGAGGTTATCCTTTGGCATAGACCATGTGTTTGATGATGATAGTGTGAAGACTGACGTTACAAACATGAGGTGGAGTATTGGAGACGCACATGCAAGTGTACAGATGGGCTCTGGAATGCCAGAGAGTGTTACCAAAGGCCACTAAACCAATAAAGCAAATACGGGTCTCCCCTGAGTCACAAGCAAGACTCCACGCAGCACACGCTTACACCTCACCTGCACTGTAAATACTGTGCAGCGAGGCCAGCAGTGTCCTGTATATCCCAAACAATTGGCTATTGGCTCTCTCCTTGGAGGAATAAACCTGGCTGATGCCACAAGCCTACATCCTCTACAGTTAGGAGATGTTATATGCCTTTTGATTTTACAGGAGCTTACAGTTAGGAGATTGGCCTGGAGTCTCAGAAAAGACTTTGGACTTAGACTTTTGAATGGCATTGAACTGGTAAAGCTATGGGGACTTTTAGGTTGGACTAAATGAATTTGCATTTTATATGGTCAGGAGTCTATGGGGGCCGGAGTTGAATGTGGTGGTTTGAATGAGTGTCCCCATACTTTTGAAGATTCAGACATTTTGTCTCCAGTTGGTGGCACTTTTTTGGGGTCTTAGAAGGTGTGGCTGTGCTAGAGGAAGATATGTCACCTGGGGGAGGCTTAGTGAGTTTAAAAGCTGCGTGGTCTCCAGTTGCTTCTCTCTGCTTCCTGTGCTCATTGCAAGATGTGACCCTCAGCCTGCTGCTCCAGCTCCAGCCGCCATGCCTCCTACCACAATGGACTCTAATTCCCTGGAACCATCGATCATAAGCTCAAATAAACTCTTCCTTTATAAGTTCCTTTGTTCATGGTGCTTTATCACAGCAACAAAAAAGTGACTAATACAGACACCAAGTGCTTGGAGAAGTTGTGGGGAAAAGGGAACACTCGTCCTCTAGAAATGGGAATGTAAACTCATACAACCACTGTGGAAAGCACTGTGGAGTACCCTTAAAAGACAAAATGAACATACCACCTGACCCAGCCATACCACTCCTGGGTATATACCTACAAGTCACTTCCTACCACAAAGATATGTGCACAGCTCTGTTTATTTCAGCTCTCTTCACAATAGCCAAGAGCTGGAACCAATCCAATTGCCCCTCAACTGAGACTGGATAATAAAAATGTGGTACATCTACACAATAGAGTTTTGCAGTGGTAAAGAAAGATGATATGAACTTTGCAGACAAATGGATGATACTCGAAGCCATTGTGCTAAGTGAAATACACAGTCCCTGAAAAAAGAGAATGGTTTCCCTCATTTTTGTATGCTAACATGAAATCCCCAGTTGTCAGGCAAACTGAGCAACTTATAATATACTACGCAAAACGTGCTAGCAGAACGTGAACACATGGCGCAAATGACCTACCACTAAGTCACACCATTTGTAATTACCATATAGAGTAGAATATATGTATTAATATTCTAGAGTAATATGAAATCAAAGGGAGAAAAGAAAAAACCTGAATCTGAAAACATGTTTAGGAACTAACACACTGTTCACTCCTACAGGTCATAATTTTGATACTTATATGTTGATTATATGAGTATTATTTGGAGTGATACAAAGGGTGGGAACAAAAAAAGCATTGATAGCTTTATAGAATATTTTCATTATAATCCATGAGTTATTGAAATATTATAATAATGTATATCTTACATTGTCAACTTATTGTAAAATTTATATTAAATTCTTATAGAAACTTCAAAAAAAAAAAGAAAGATTTTTTTTTTAACTATTCCCCTACATCCTGGAGACTGTCAGAGTTTTGCCTTCAGTATTCCCTCCTTAAATCTGTGGGAGCCATACAAGTGATATCAGTGGGTCATTCTGCCACAAGGTATGGCCAACAGCCCAACCATATATCCAGTTTATGTATCTTTAGCCATAGAACCATTCGAAGGAGGTATCCTCAGCTGTATATAATTCATTATATGGATGATATACTATTGGCAATGGAGCAGGAGACCCTGCTCATTAATCACTGTGTGAGATCTTCAAGTTGCTCTAAGGCTAGCCAACTTACTAATTGCCCCTGAAAAGGTACAAAAAGATATTCCATACCAATATTTGGGACATCAACTGCTCCGCAATGGGGTATGCCCTCAAAAAATTTCACTTAGGTTAGATACCTTACAAATTTTAAATGATTTTCAAAATTTTGTGGGGATATCAATTGGATTAGGCCCAGCTTAGGCATAACTACAGGACAAATCTACCCCTCTTTGACATCATGCAAGGGGATTCTGATCCGACCTCCCCTCCAGCCCTCACTAGGGCAGGGTGCAACTGTATTCAAGTCATTCAAAAGGCTCTTGAAAAGGCTCATTTAAACTATGTGGATTATTCTAAGCTTTAAAATTGTTAATATTCTGTTCCACACATGTGCCTATGGGAGTGTTCTGGCAAGAAGAACCCATTTTTGGGTTCATCCCAAGTGTCCCTGTCCAAAATTGTGCTTTCCTACCCTCAGGTGATGATTACTCTCCTCCTTAAAGAGCAAAACGTTTGTTTAAAGACCTTTGGCAAAGAGCAAGACTGTATTGTTACACCTTTGTCTCACCATCAAATTGACTGGCTTCAAAATAATAATAATGATTGTGCTATTTTCCTATTCTCTACTCAAAGCAATTTTGCAATCATTATCCTCCTAATAATTAGTTTAACCTTTTTAAAATGCATCCTTTTGTTTTCCCTAAGATTTTGGTTCTCCAACCTATTCCCCAAGGTCAGGTCATCTTTACCGATGGCTCATCACTTGGTATTGCTGCAGTTGTAGCATATCCAATAGTAATAAGAGAGCCAAGGTAGACACAAGATCCACCCAAGTGACAAAGGTGGCCTATATTACCCCTTTATCCAAAATTCATGCACATCTTTTACAACTACAAGGTTTGCTTTGGCAGTGTGACAAGCCCGTTTTTGTAGGTCATCTTAGAGCCCAGACCCCTTTGCCCGGACCTCTTAGTGAGGGAAACCAACTGGCAGATAAAATTACTCAAGTCACTGCAATTGTTGTTTCTTTGCCAGCTTTTACTAAGGCACAATCTTTACATTGCTGCTTTCTTTTCTTTCTTTTTCTTTCTTTCTTTCTTTCTTTCTTTCTTTCTTTCTTTCTTTCTCTCTTCTCTTCTCTCTTCTTTCTTTCTTTTCTTCTTTTTTTGGTCTTTTTGAGACAGGTTCTCCCATAGCCCAGCTGTCCCGGAACCCACCCTGTAGACCAGGCTGGCCTTGAACTCACAAAGATCCACCTTCCTCTGCCTCCCGAGAGCTAGGATTAAAGGCATGCACCACACCACCCGCTTTCATCTGAGTACAAGATCCCTATGCTTCACACCAGCGGAACTAAAGATCAAGCAATACAAATTGTCAAAAATTGTCCTACTTGTGTTGAATTTCTTCTGGCTCCACATTGGGGAGTCAATCCTAAAGGTCTTATGCCAAATCATATCTGGCAGATGGATTTAACTCATGTACCAGCTTTTGGCAAGTTCATTTTGTACGTGTTTCTATACTTATTCCCACTTAAGTTTGCCTCTTGTGGTTGTTTGAATGAGTGTCCCCCATAGGCTTAGTATTCAGACTTTTTTGCTCAGTTGGTGGCCTGTTTTGGAGGTCTTAGAAGGGTGGCCATGCTAGAGAAGTGTTGTCACTGGGGGCAGGCTTAGTGAGTTTAACAAACCTTGCAGTCTCCGTCACTCTCTCTGCTTCCTGTGCTTCATTGGGGATGTGACCCTTGGCTTGCTTCCAGCTCCAGCCACCATGCCTCCCACCACAATGGACTCTAATTCCCTGGAACCGTCAATCATAAGCTCAAATAAATCTTCCTTTTATAAGTTCCTTGTCATGGTGTTTTATCACAGAACAAAAAGTGACTAATACACTCGCCATACAGGGGAAAAATAAAGGATGTTAAAGCATACTTATAAGCCTTTGCCTATGGGGAGTGCCAAACAAATAAAACTGAATAAATGGCCACTGGCTCTTAAGCATAGCACACTGCTAGTGGAGGAGCTTTGCACCTATGTTGTGGACGCATGGAATGCACATAACAATATAAAACTGATAATGGCCCTGCTTACACCAGTGCGGGGTTTGCACATTTTTGCCAGGAATTTGACATAACTCAAAAAACAGGCATCCCTTATAATCCTCAGGGGCAGGCTATTGTGGAACAAGCTTACTGCACTTTTAAAATGCTTCTTACTAAAGTAAAAAGAGGAGACCTAGGGAGTCACCTCTCTTCCCCCCATTCTTCCATATCTCTTATACTTTACATTTAAATTTTTTTGACTATGGATTCCCATGGTCGCTCAGCAGCAGATCGTCATTGGCGACCTCCTATACAACGTAAGCCATTGGTAAAATGGAAGGACCTCTCTACGGGCCTCTGGAAAGGACCAGATCCAGTTTTCATATGGGCCGAGGGTCCATTTGTGTTTTCCCACAAGATGGCGAAAGTCTGATATGGGTGGCTGAGCGATGTGTGCGTCATGTTATTGCTGATTTACCTCAGTAGGCAGGAGATGTTCTGGGCATTCGTGAAGAATCCTCCAATCATGATGACAGTGGGGATCCACAGTCCGGTATGGCCTGCCTTAGTTAGTACCAACCTTAGCCTAGGAAAGGCTGCCATTTTGGAGGATCTTGAGGAGGCCAATATAACAATGGTCTTTCACTTGAGAGATACCCTATGTTTTACTAAGGTCCTAAATGAATCCTCTATTAATCAAACCTCATCTTTTCTAGGTAATTGTATAATTCTTAGCAATTGGTCTATCGCAGATTTTTCTTCCAATGCTACCAATGCTTCTGTTCTTGGCCTCTGCAATATTTGGGGCCCCATTAATAGAGACTCCAAAATTATTGGGGCTGTGCCACCTCCCTGCCCTGGGCCCAGATGTTGGCCTGGACTATTCAGCTACATATGCCTACCTAGACGCTGTCCCCTTGGTAGCACGTGGTATGGTTTGTTTTAATCAGACTACCCCTTGGAATGCCTCTTCAACTTTTTAGGACTCTTTACACTTTCACTACACCCCATGTAGCAAGCATGCACACTTGCACACACAAACACACACTAAATAACTAAATGTAATAAAAAGACTTTTAAGTTCTAATTTCTTCACATCCTTACCAATGGATGTTATTATTGTTTTGTTTTGCTTTGCTTTGTTTGTTGGTCTTTTCAAGGCAGGTTCTCCCTGTAGTTCCAGCTGGCCTAGAATTCACTGTGTTGACCAGGCTGGCCTTGAACTCACAGAGCTTTGCCTGCCTCTGCCTTCAAACTATTGGGATTAAGGGTGTGCACCACCACATCTGGCTCATTGTCTTTTGATTAATAGCCATTTTTAAAAAATTTATTCTTGTATGTGTATGAATGTACTGTCTGCATGTAGGTTTGTGCACCCGTGTCTTGCAATGCCGAGGAGGTCAGAAGAGGGTGTCGGATTTCCCTGGAAATGGAGTTAAAGGTGGTTCTCAGCCACCGTGTGGGTGCTGGGTATCGAACCTGGGTCCTCTGCAAGGGCAGTTGGCGCTCTTAACCGCTAGGCCATCTCTCCAGCCCCAGATTAATAGCCATTTTTATGAAGTTGGATTTCATTTCCCTAGTGATTAATGAGGTCAAGTGTCTTTCCTGGAGCTTGACAGCTTTAGTGTATTAATCTTTTATTTCAAACATTTCCTTACCAAAAAATTAGTTATAATGAGCCTTACTGAGTTACAAGAGTAAATTATCATTGTGGATCTATGATTTGAAAATGTGTTCTCTCAATCCATGACTTGTCATTTTATTTTCCCCCTAATGTCTTTAATATTAAATTTTTAAAATTTTAATTTAGATCATTTCTAATGTATCAGTTAACAATTTTGGTTATTGTAAATTTTGTGTCCTAACAATTCTTCTATTGTAAGATTATTATACACATCTATTGTAAGATTACAAATACTTTCTCCTATGTTTTTTGGAGACTATAAAATTTTAGCCCTTATGAATAGATTTATTATTACTTTGAAGCATTTTTTGCATATGGAGTGAGATCAAGGCTTTATTCATCTGTTTTACATTGGGTATCCAATTCTTCCAGCACATTTCCTGAATAGGTAGATAATACTCAAACCTATTTGTTGAAAACAGTTAGAAAATTCATGGCTTCTCCTAAGCTTTTGATGTTTTTGTAGTGCCTACTAAACCATTCTGCAGTCTGCACTGAAGGCTCTCCCACCCCTAACCTCAGGGATGAAGAATAAGTCCAATAGCTTAGGAAATGGAATTCCCTTTTTGACAGCTTTAACACTTCTAGAGAAGATTAAAGACATATATGGAAACCCTGAAAACAGGGGAAAACAATGGTCCTTGGGAATTGGGCAAAGAAAATTCATGGTCAAAGGAAGAAACAAAGGAACAGACATAGCAGTGCTGTGCCTGGGAGTGCTGACATCAAGGAGGCCTAACTGCTTCAGAGTGAGGAAAGCTTGAGTTAAGACCAACTCTTGTGCTTCCAAAGCCCTGCCTTTCACCCTTAGACCATCTTCTCCCTGTGTACCTTTGACAAATTATAAAATGCTTATAGATATCAATTCATGTCATTACTGTTTGATGGAATCTCTGAGCAAAGCAGGCTTTCATTTTTAGATTGACTCTGTTCCAGAGCATTTTTCAGGGTGACAGCCAGTGACTCTGTATCAGCTGGAAGTAAGAGGGTTAGCTCTATTGGAATCACCTGAGGAACTGAGCCAACAGGTGACTCTACATAGTCTGTGTTTTATTCAATCCTGGCCTGCAGACTGTCCACCAGGAATCAAGACTAAGTCACCAAGTCCAGCCCTTTCTGGTTCTGTAATCTCACTGCAGATTGTTATTGATTGAAAAAAAGTGTGACATGAAATGCTCCAAAATCTGAAAAATAATTGAACAACAACATGATGCTACAAGTAGAGAATTCTACCCCCGATCTCATGCAACATGTCACTGTCAGAACATACATCATACAAAAAAAAATGCTACGTATGAATCTTATGGTGAAGGGTCTGTCTCAGCCTCCCAAGTTCTGGAATTACAGCTGACTTACATTACTCCCTTAAGAAAATGTATTTTAAAACTTAAAACCCAACTGAGCCCTCTCCTTGGGCCTTGGATCCATAGCTCTGAGACAGCTTGAGAGTACATGACTAGGCCACTAGCCTCCAGCCAACAAGTATACCAGTTACCACTCATCATAGAAGTGTCTTTTGTAACATACAGGAACTATTATAGAGTTGTGCATCTAGTCCCACACAGAAAGAATAAATGGCTGCCGGATTCTCAAACCTAAGTGCCACACAGACCATGGAAGCTCTCATCTAAGGCTCATGGAACATAGCAGAACATGGGATAGAGAGGACAATAATGCATCTCTCTGTTCTCACCAGCAAAGCTTCCTCATACAAAGCAAACATAAGGCCACAAAGGGCCTATGCCTAGAAAGTAAGACACTGTAGAGAATGTTTCTGTCACTAGGACTCCTGCATCAAACCTCCTCCACCTAGGGCTCAGGGACCATTTCTGAGGATGGGGCAGAAAGACTGTAACAGCCAGAGACATGTGTATGATCATCAGGAAACAGAGTGTCCCAGACATCTGGGAACTCACTCATATGAACTTACAACAATGATGACAGCATGCACAAGACCTGTGCAATCTCAGTGGGACAAAACCCAGAATAGAACTATGAAAATGGGCGGGAACCACAAAGATGATGTGTGCTGGTTTTCCTATGACTTTGAATTGTTTCCAAAATGGGAAAAAAAGATAAGGAACTGCTGTGAGAAAAGAAGGCAAAGAAAGGATTACCTGGGGAATGGGTAGGGTCAAAGTCTCCTAGGGAGGGAGAGACAGGGACATAATGAAGGGCACCAAGGGAACACTAGCATCTGCTGCAGTGGGCATGTCTCAGGAGGAGGCTGGCTACTAAGGGATGCTCATTTGGTAAAATCTCATGCTCTGATCAATGCAGTTTATCTTTCCTGATTGAGTCAAGTTTCAGTGAACACTGCTTGGCCTCTTCATTTAAGGCAGTAGTCACCAAGTTAAGGAGATCTAGACAGTTCATTAATTTAGGTTTTGGTCATTTCTCTCTTTTCGTTAAGTACTTAATTTATTGTTTTTATTTTATATGAATGAGTGTTTCACATACATGTGCATGAGTGATCTCAGGGTGGTCACTGCTCTGAGTTATCCAGTGATCTAAGGTCAAGGGAGATCTATAAGCTGTTCATATGTATATACCCATGACAGGATTCTAGCCACTTTGAAAACACAGCTCCACATGGTAGTTGGCTTAAGACAACAGACATTGTTGCTACAGCAGTGAGGGCATATGGAGGAGCACTTGATACTCTTGCAGAGTTCCCAGGTTCAGTTCTCAACACCCACATGGTAGTTGGCTTAAGAAATCAGACATTGTTGCTACAGCAGTGAAGGTATATGGAGGAGCACTTGATATTCTTGCAGAGTTCCCAGGTTCAGTTCTCAACACCCACATGGTAGTTGGCTTAAGACAACAGACATTGTAGTTACAGCAGTGATGGCATATGGAGGAGCACTGGATACTCTAGCAGAGTTCCCAGGTTCAGTTCTCAACACCCACGTGGTGGCTCCAACCACTTGTCCAAAGTGAATAAAGGCTACAAAGCATGGAAAAAGAGAATAGTAACCTATCCTGCTAAGATAGAAAGACAATATTGAACAGGAGTAGATACATTTTGCTCTATATGACACCTCAACCCAAACCACAACCTAATCAACCTTATTACAAGAACCTTAATCCAGACCTGAGTCAAGATCAAAGTCATTCTGGACATACTCATTACTGAGCTCTTTTGAGCAGGTGGCCTGTTGTACAATTCAGAGCATGTACATATAAGAGTGTGTGGGCAGGTGTCTTCATCTCAGGTAACTTCGGTCCTGGGACTTTGCAGGTAACATAGGACTCTATGTTAATCATATATACAGAGTGACATACTAGAAAATACAGGCTAGAATGACCCCCAGGGATCAGGTAGAGAGACTGGGACTACCCTGAGAGGATGATGACTTGTGGCTGGGGACACACAGGTATGGGCATGTTGCATTGGAAACGTGTGCTTCCTCAGAGCTGAGAGGTCAATGAAGCCAGCTTCTCAGAAGAGTTTGGTGGGTGTGGTGATATGGGCATGCTAATGGAACTCTGTTCTTGTTCACATGGAAAGGTGGAAGGAGGGCAGTCAGCAGCCCAGGTAGTCATAGAGAAGGTCCATATGAGGAAGAGACTAGGGTCAGAGGATCCCAGGAAGTAACCTCACTTCTATGACATCAGTCCAAAAAGAACTCAGACTCCCAGTTACCAGTAGCTTCAAGCCAGTGGCAACCTGAACTGCCTCACTTGTCTCAAGAGACTGGACTGAGCAGGATGTTCTGTGGCTGCTTGTATTCTTCTGGAGGTGAAAGTCCCAGAAGTTCCAGGAATTAAGGCTTTGCAAATTTTGGAGACATCAGGTCCTCCCTTAGCCCAGAGCATCTGGCCAGTTTCCCACAGGGACACACAGTGACACTGGTTAGTCCATGGCAGAAAATCACTGTGAGCTGCTTACTTTAGCCCAGTATATGTACTTACATGTGTGTGTGTGTTTGTGTGTTTGTGTGTGTTAGAAAGTGAACAATGAGGAAATTGCCTTTTTGTATTAATCAGAGTGTATGTTAATAAATCATGAGAGGTCTGGTAGAATTTTAAAGTTTGAAGCTTCCTTCCTTGGTCCTTCCTCAGGATAAGGAAGAGGCAGCTCATATTCTTTAGAAGCTCTGTAGCTCAAGGCCCCAGAGTGCTAACAAAGTGAAGAAGTTGGTGAGCTACCTGTCAACTGCTGTGCAGATTGGAGACTATGACTGTGTATCTACCTTCATTACCATCTACTCAAGGTATGCCAGCACCTTGCAGATGCTGAGCTGGATCATGCAAAGGTGAGTAACCAGTTCAGGGCAGCTCAGTCCTCCTGGCTTGGTTGTGGGATAGCTCTCCTCTTTGGGGAGGCACTTTCCTCTCAGAGGTCCTTGGCTGGACTTTGAAAGTGACCAGGCCAGGATAGGAGACTCTATTTTATGACACTGGCCTCTCAGCAGCACTGTGTCTAGCCCCACATTTCTGAGGTCTTTGGAGATGGTAGTCTTTCTCCCATTTTTTTTTTGGTCTTTTCAAGAGAGGGTCTCCCTGTAGTCCCAGCTGTCCTGGAACTTACTCTGAATACCAAGTTGGCCCTGAACTCACAAAGATCCACCTGCCTCTGCCTCCCAAGTGCTAGGATTAAAGGGGTGCACCATGATGCCCGGCCTCTTTCTCACATTTATAAAGAGACTTTCATTCTACATCTGTGCTATAGGACATAACTGCCAGGACCCCAAGGGGAACCCCCCAAATCCCTGTCCCAACCAAGAGACCAGAGAAGCAGAAATTTGGGTTCAGTGGGATAACAGAAGCTCCCTGAATTAGCTGTGACAGCTGGCAGTTTCCCAGCCCCTCAGCTTAACTCTGAGAGCAGTACAGTCTAACCCTCCCAGTCCAGACACATCTTCTGTTCCACATGCCCTAGATTTCCTGGCAGGTGGGGCCACAGAGCCTTAGGGGTGACATGGTTTGTCTTCATACAAATATGGACCCTTCCAAGATGATAGTGAAGAGGACCAACTGAAAAACAAGGGAGTGGGCTTTGGGTGAGGAGGAAGGTAAGATGCCATCTGCAGGATGGAGTAGTTGTGGGCTAGTGTGGGGGGTTGAGGCATGGCCAGGCAGCCTTCTACTGGTATATCCACTAGAGAGATGGAGCTGAGATTTCACCTGCAGAGGAAAATGAACAAAGAACTTGGGTGGTCTTCTGCATCACGTAGAGCAGAGGAGAGGATGGTAGCTAAAAGTCTGCCCCTGTGAGAATCCATCTCTGATATACTCCAGCCAGCTTGCCCACTCTCTCATCTGGGTGACTGCACAGAAATTGTTCAGACCCTCTTTTACACTTCAGCATAGTGTGGTCATGGACACTTTAAGATAGGTTATAGAATCTCCATTAAATTACAGATTCTTCCATTAACACATTATAACCAGCCTGAATTATTAAGCTACCTCTACTGCCTTACCTTCTTTGACACTGCTTTGCAACTTCTGATCTATATCTTTTAATCACAGTTTATTTAAACAAATATTGAGTGTGGTGGTGCACATCTTTAGTCCCAGGACCTGGGAGGCAGAGGCAAGTAGATCTGTCAGTTCAAAACCAGCCTGGTCTACATAGTGAGTTCCAGGCCAACTGGAGCTACAAGGAGACAGTGTCTCAAAAAAAGAAAAAGACAAAAACTACCTAGGAAATTATTCATAATTATGTACAATATACCTTGTAAGAAACTCATGACCTACACATGCAATAAGTTTTTAAGTCTGGATATTCCTTAATATCTAATATACAGCAGGGTAAACCTACCACTTGAAAAGTAGAAACATGAGGATAAAAAGTTGAAGGCCAGCCTTGGCTACATGGAAAATTTGAGACAAGCCCAGGATATGCAAGAACCTATCTCAAAAACAAAATATGGATGACAGTATTTATAATAGTAAATTTCATCACTAGGAATAAAAAAAGTCTAAGTCATAAAGTCATAATTAGCTCTGGCCTCCAGGAAGTCCATGTTTTGACAGGTGTAATACATGCCTTGTTCTACTGCTTTCACATGATTTAATTTTAACATATAAATTATATACTTACTGTATTTGATTCTATCCTTTTTTTGATGAATTACTGAAAACAAAGTACTCAGTCAAATTTTCCACAAGCAATTACCACTTGAGGGACCACTGGCCACAGTGGCTCAGAAGAGACCTTTTGAGGTACAGAGATCAACCTAAACAATGAGATTCCCACACTACTTAAAGATCTCTCTGGCCTGGATCTTGAGAATAGACATAGATGTGAATTCAGATAGTAGTTCTTTGGCTAAGGTTGAAAATTCTAAGTGTGTGTGTCTTTGTGTGTGTGTGTGTGTGTGTGTGTGTGTCTGTGTGTTTGTGTGTGTGGGTGTGTGTTTATTTTCTGCATGTGTGTAAGGTCAGTCATGTTCTGCAATGCCTGCAGAAGTCAGAAGAAGGCATCCCTGGAACTGGAGTTACAGATAGTTGCTATTCACCATGTAGGTGCTGGTACTCAACTCCAGTCCTCTGCGAGATTAGTCAGTGTCCTTAATTGCTAAGCCATCTATCTCTCCTGCCCAGAATTTTTTATTTACTTAATCCTAACACTATCAACAGAACAATTTATTCTTTCTTTTTTTTTTTAATTTTTTTTAATTTTTTTTATTTATTTTTGTATGTGTATGAATGTATTGTTTGCATGCAGGTCTGTGCACCCGTGTCGTGCAATGCCGCGGAGGTCAGAAGAGGGTCTCAGATTCCCCTGGAACTGGAGTTCTCCTGGAATTGGAGTCACAGACGGTTCTTAGCAATTTATTCTTTCTATGGCAGCATCAAAGTTGCTAAGCCACGTAAACTAAATCTTGGGTACTTCCAAAGGGAAGCATAAGTAGGATTAGCCTGGGAAGTTCTATATCTTCTCCCTTGTTTTATTGCTTTCTTTATGAGGATATACTAAAAGTGTAACATCTTCAAAGTCTTCTAACTTTTATTACAAATGTAACTTGTTTAGAGACAAATAAAAAATGAAATTCAGATTTAATCTGGTATTGTTTCATAATGATTTATTTGAACTCAAGGATTTTTAAATTAAATTCAAAATTTCAAGTAGTTAAAGCATATAAGAATCTATTATATCTGTCTTATGTGAGAACTAAATGGTAAGATGAAGGTCTGTAAACACTTTCTTCTTGGCATGGCAATACATGGTAGTTGTGAACTCACAGGAGTTAAGTTTGCCTGAACTGGGCCTGCACAGGGAAGAGAGTAATCAGAATATACTGTATACATTTACAAACTGCCAAAGATTAAATTTTACTAATAAACAACAAGCAAACTGAGAATAATGGGGAACTTTCTCAACTTAATAAAAAGCTGTTACAAAAGTTTTCCACACTTAAAAGAAAGAAGGGTTTGCGTATGAGAGATGCTAATACAGAGAAGTAAGACAACTAGCAAGGCTGAAACTGTTCCAAGACTCTTTTGCCAATGCACATATGGCTGCTAAAATGAGGACTGCCTGGACACTTCCATATTTAAACTCCCTTTGGCTTTGCTTTGATAAAATAATAAAGTGTGTTTTTTGTGTTCTTCTATCTTTCAGTTTTATCCAAACTGAAAGGGTATCGATCTTGGTTATTCCTTGAATTAATAAAACATTTGAAATAAAACATTGTTTTTGACATTGGGGGTCATTTCACAATAGAGGGATTAGCTTTAAGAGGGTAATATTGTGGGGATTTTAATTAAGACTTTCAATGATTTTTCTCTATCATTTTACCAGGATCATTGGTAAACAAAAGTGATGATTTGGGCTAAAATTTCCTTTTAAAATTTTTCATGTGTAACTATTCCTTTGAGTTACATCTTGTTCCAAGACTTGACCAGAATTGAGTTTTTTCACCAGGAGTTTATGGTAGTGGCCTGTTATGTTTTCTTATCTACAGAAGCCTCTGTATCTCATGACTACATCCACAACTTACCACTTGCATTTCTGTCAGATATCTGATTCTAAACTGTAAGTGTCCTCAACTAAATACATTTTCCTTATTTCTTTGTCTTTGTCAAGGTCGGCGTTTTTTTCTTTAGCTTAAATAGATTGTCTATTGTGTGAAAGTTTATGTATACTATTTACATGATCATCCCCTCTAGTTTGTAAATTACTTAAAAGCAAAGCCAGCTAACAATAAAACACATTAACATATTATGAACACTGGTGATGGAGTCTGCAGTAAAATGCTTGCATAGCATGTGTGAGGCCAGGGTTTGATCTTCAGTACCACAAAAAGAATAGTATAATATACATCTTTAAANCAGCCTGGAATACATAGTAAGTTCCAGGACAGCTGGAACTACAGGGAAACCCTGTCTCAAAAAGACTGTATATATTGGGGCCGGAGAGATGGCCTAGAGGTTAAGAGAGCTGACTGCACTTGCAGAGGACCTGGGTTCGATCCCCAGCACTCACATGGTGGCTGAGAACTGTCTTTAACTCCAGTTCCAGGGGAATCTGACACCCTCTTCTGACCTCTGTGGCATTGCACGGCATGGGTGCACAAACCTACATGCAGACAGTACATTCATACACATAAAAAAATAAATAAAATTTAAAATATGTATATTCTCACTATGGCCTGAGAAGACAGACATCATTGCTCCCTGTTCTGAAAGGAGAGAATGAGCTTGGAGCTAATATTCCTAAGAGTTAGAAAGCTTCCTAAGAGTTAACAAAGCTGCATAACAACCACCTCCCCTTGATCTGAGATGCTATTGCTCAGAAACCTGCCCAGTGATCTCCACACACTGGCAATACAGCACACCTACTTGATCTGCAATATTATGTCTTAACTATGTAATATATATCAGTTGTTGCTAAGCCTTTAGACCCATCGCCTCCTTCAATTCTCACAAAAACAAGGATAGATCCTGCTATCTCGCTTTATAAATAGAGACATGGAAAGGCTAAAGAACCTTCCAAAGTTCATACAACTTGTATGTGTATGAGGATCTGGGCCTGAAACATCTAACAAGAGGCCTACATTCCTTCCTTGAACTACAGAACTGTTAGTGAAGTTCTTCCAAAATGTCCTAAAAACCAAACTTTATGCAGTCACAAAAAAACTAGAACAAAGGTTTCTCTGTTTCTTTTTCTGAGCCCTAGATTTCTGGGTAGGTAGGAAAGCAATCAGAAGTCTAGGTCATTAACTATGGCTCTTAATTAATTTAAGTCAATTCCAAAAATTGCCAGAGGTAGATGTGAAATTGTCTGCCTGCTTCACAATTATAAACTCAGAAAAGACCTTGGCGATCATGTTTTAAATTGGGATCCATTTACTTCAGCTAAGTAAAAAGAATTTAACTCATTTTTAATTGCCACAATTTTTCTCATTGTTTCTTTCTCTGCTGTCTAAATCTCCTGTTGTTTGGCCCCCTGAAAACATGGGTTCTATCGGTCTTATTTATCACTGCATTCCCAATGCCTCTCACTAACATGACCAATAATGTGCTTTAAAAATACCTTTGAATAAGATTTTTTTTCTAATGGAAGGCCAGGCATTTACATCAAGCCGAGTGTCCTTGATGTTAAAACTTCCTTTTAAAAGAGAGAATTAAGTGATAAGGTTAGAGGTCTACCAACTGCCCATGATTCTACGAGTGATTAAAAGCCAATAGTTCTGTTATTTTGTTCTGTTCTGAGGGTTTCTAGAGCTTAATTCTGTCTTGTAAATTGAGGTCAGAAAACTAGTAGAGAATTGAAATCCTCTGGGTTGTTTCTCTGTTCCGGAGACCATAGTAGCTATCAGCACTGTCTTAATGAATCTCCACTCTATTAAATTGCTATTTGCTTCTGCAAGTCCTCTTGCTCAGAACAGACGGTGCTGAGGAAAGGAACAGGAAAATGAAGGCAGAATGAAGCTGAGACGCACTCTCCAACGAGGCTCCTTGTGTAATTGATTCTTTCTGAACAAGATGATCTCAGGTGGCAGGGTCATATTGTCAAGGAGGTGGCAGGCGAGGGAAACTTGCTATAATGGGGCTGTCCAGAGGTGGACATGATAAGAAACTCAGGGGTGATATGTCTTTTGGAGCACTGAGTCTCTTGCTGCTGGGAGCCTGGAGAACTTAAACTCAAGTCAACTTAATTCCAGTGGGAATTCACTCATCAACCATCTTGTCTCCAGTTTCAAGCACTCATATCCAGTGCTCTATTACCTCTGGC
This sequence comes from Rhizomys pruinosus, assembly GCA_009823505.1. Taxonomy (NCBI): domain Eukaryota; kingdom Metazoa; phylum Chordata; class Mammalia; order Rodentia; family Spalacidae; genus Rhizomys; species Rhizomys pruinosus. The sequence goes on from VZQC01001040.1 coordinate 405,441, forward strand.
AAACTGAGGTTCTTATCTTTGATCTCAAGCCACTCCTTCCCTTGCCATCTAAAAGGAGTTCTTATTTAATAAGCTTCAACTACACTTGGATAGTCTAAGCATGCTACTCTGATTTATTCACTTAACCCACACAACTGCTCAGTAGGGGAGATATTTGTTTGTTTCACAGAAGAGGAAATAGGGGCTTAAACAGGAAAATGGTTTGCAAAACCCTACCTACTAGTCAATGGTGGAAGTGAGTCCCCAGCTTGGACACCCCAATTCCAATGATTGTGCCACCCTGCTCACTGCCCTGCCCTTTCAAGGGTGTCCAACATGCATTTTACAGGCCACAAGTGTCCCAGGATAACTATGAACAAGGCCAACACGTTTGCAGATGACATCATGTCACAGTGTCAAAAGGTTGGACACCCCACTAGCCAATGTCCACGTGGTCTCTTTAAGACCCAGATCTGGCCATTTCCTTCTTATCACTTTGCTAGGATTCTCTGCCACTCAATTCATGAAATCCAGCTTTGACTATAGCAAGTCTCCAAATCCCGCTTCATTCTGGGCTCCCAACTTATATGCACATGCTCACCTCAAGGTAGCACTCACTCAATTCCCTTCAAATTTATGACCCTCTATCACATTTCAGCACCTTTGTGTATGCTCTTCCCTCTGCCTGGAATTTCCTGCCTCTCATTCCCTCATGGAAATACTAAGTGGTCTTCAGTCCCAAGGTCACATCCGATACATGGCCTTATTTATCCAAGAAGAAGTGCCCCCCTCTTTGGCTCCCAGAGCACTTTAAAGACTCTTCCAATAGTACTTTAAGCTTTTTTGCCATCCTTGTTTGTCAATGGGCCAACATGTAACTTGTTTAAAGACAGAAAATGTTATTCATCCTGATACCCAGATTCTAGTAATTCTTTTTTTTTTTTTTTTTTGGTCTTTTTGAGACAGGGTCTCCCTGTAGCCCCAGCTGTCCTGGAACTCACTCTGTAGACCAGGCCGGCCTTGAACTCACAAAGATCCACCTGCCTCTGCCTCCTGAGTGCTAGGATTAAAGGCATGTGCCACATAATTCTTAACCAACAATCTCTGTAAATTTTGCCTTCCATTGGACAAAAAGAAGACTTCTGGCATTATTTCAGGAAAGAGGGAATACTACTAGCATCTAGTGGGCACAGTTCAAAGATGCTGTTGAATACCCAACGATGTATAGGATGGCTTCTACAACAAAGAATTATCCAGTGGTGGCACTCTCAAAAGCTGAGGCAGGAGGATCATCATAAACTCAAGGCCAGCCTTGGCACATAGGATGGACCCAGTCTCCAACAAAAGAACAAACAAAACAAGCCTTACCTGGAATATAGGTCAGTTGGATAATTCCATCTACTTAGGAGGCTGAGGCAGGAGAATCACCATGAGCTCAAGTCCAGCCAGAGTTACAGAATGAGTTTCAAGGCCTGCATGGACAACTTAGTAAGACCCTTGCCTCAAAGACAGAAGAGAAAAACAATAAAACAAGAGTTGAGGATATAACTCAGAGGTAGGGCATGTGCAGAAGCTCTGAAAAGAAACAAAAGAGGGAAAAGAATTACTCAACCAGAATGTCCACAGTGCTTTAGAGGTGAGACCTCAAGTTTACCCCACACAAGGTGAGTGGCACATTTATCAAATCATATGCAGCTAGAACCTGAGGTCGTGAGACCTAAGGCTCCACCTTTAAGCACCCAGCTGGACACCCAGAATCAAAGATGTTAAAATCCCAGAAGCCCACTGGGGGATAGGAATCTGAGCAGCTGCACCTTCTGGTTTTGTTCATGTGGATTTGGTAAGAACACATGCTGACAAAGACAGGATCCTCGTGTGGTAGAATCGCATTCAGAAAAGAAGTCAGCCTTCTTTTCCCATTGCCAGAGCTGGTGTAAATACTATGTATTGTTGAGAAAAAGAAATGAAGTATTGTCAGAGATGTAGGTGTGGCTGAGAGTGTGATCTCATAGAGATAGTCCAAAATGTCTCAGAGAGGGATTCAGATAGGATGTGTGAATCACGCCTGGCCCTCAAGAAACAAAGGATGTGTTGTGTTATGCTGTTTGAAGTAGAACAGAGAGAAAACCCAGACCCGGGGGAAGGAAAAATACAGTGAATAATAAATGTTCAGAAGTAGCAGTTCAGGAACTTTTAGGAAGAAACAAATGGACTCATGATAGTTATACAGGAAACTTCTCTGGGTAACTATATATTATGTATTTCCCAAGTTGGGACACTCAAAAGTAAAGGCAAGCACTGTGCCTAATTTGAATCTGTTCTATAACAGATATTAACTGAGAATATCCCAAGCAAATTGACCACTATCAAATGAAAAATGAAATCATATGAAAACATTCACTGTTATTTTTTTTCTACTGAAGGCAAATATTTCTTATTCCTAGGTCTGTAGCAGACATTACTGGTTGATTACAGATCTTTCCCTCCTGTGATCTAGTGTATGGAATTTAAAAATCATTCTCCAGACAGCACCCCGACTACTGTCCATGAATAGATAACCACTGAGATGAGCTCAGACTCTGTGAGCAAATGTTGCCCTTCTTTCCCTGTTTGGTTTGTCTCTGTCCTTATCCATCCTCCCAGTCTCTGCTCACTTAGGCTGTCATGGGGACTGAGAATCCTGCGTTTTCAGATTCCTACAGGGAGACAAGATCTTGTTCAGTGATTGCTAGACAGTTTTCAGGGTTATTTTAACATCTTCTGCTTTTTTTAATGCTTTATGATGTTTTATCAATTTAGTGTCTAGGGTCAATTAGACACAAATATTAAACTTGTTTTTCCATTAACAGTTCATAAAATAAAACCCTCAAATGAATTTCTGCTCCTTGGAAGTTGTAAGGTTTGATTAACACAGTAATTTTTTTTTTTCCCAAGGAGAGATTCTAGTTTCTATCTTGGGAAATGCATTCAAGAATTACAAGATGCTCCAGTAACAATTATTGAACTGAGCAGGGTGGGTTAAGAACAATGATAGATGGGCTCAAAGTTATAAGCAATTATGAAGCCCATCTCTGAATGAATATTAATATATATCCTTTTGTAAGCAATAGGACAAGGTCAGGGGTGTGACAGGGACTTTTTCAAGAGCAGTACACCAATTTTGTTATTTCAACCATAAAAGGAATCAGTTACTTTGAAATAAGTTATCTATTTTGTTTGACAAAATACCAGCCTAATACATCAAAGACTAATCTAATTCCAGGTTACTATCCAGGAAACACTGTGATGTATTTTTTACCTCAAGCCTAAAAATTGGACCTTAACTGATTTCCCATTAATGTTACTTGTTTTGATTTGGGCACTAAGAAATATAGCATTTTGTATAATCAGTTTTATTCATTGTAAAACAAATTGTTTGTTGCAAACTAAAATACTATTTCAGGGGTAAAACACTCAGATTGACAACTTGCAGGAAGTAACTTGTCTGAAATGTATTTTATGTGGCCAAGTATTTATAATTTAAAATAAAGTTCACATATATATCCTTATGCTTTCCAAACTTTTTTTTAGGGGAGGAAGAGGTTTATTTATTTTTTTTCACATAAATTTATTTTTATTTTTTTAACAAATCTAGACCCATGTTCCCGCCCATTCCCCCAACCCGCCAGAGCTCATGCATTCTGCCAAACATGCTTTTCATCTCTTACTCTTTCTCAATATTCTCCATGAGGAAGTTGACTGTTTTGAGCAGAGGTTCACTGTTTCAGTCAGTTCTTTGATGCAGTCCTTTCTGTTGTTGTTGTTGTTGTTGTTGCTGTTGTTGTTTCCAATATGCATTACGCCCAACTGCTTTGGACAAAAGCTCAGGGGGCCCTACATGAGAAATACTTACAACTGGGTAAATGACACTAGCATCCACAGATGAGGGATACCATTCTTCGTTTGTTTTTCTGGGACTGTGTTACTTCACTCAGCATGATGTCCTCTAGCTCCAGCCATTTTCCTGCAAAGCTCGTGATGTCATCTTTCTTTAAAATGTAAGCATTTATAATTTTTAGGCTTTCCAAACTTTTTAAAAGTCTAAAAATTATAAATGCTTACATTTTAAAGTACATTTAGAAATAATAACTTTTAAAAACCTCAAAGAGTAGACCTAGCTGTGTTGAACATCCATTTACTTGAAGATGCTGGGGTATTTCCCAGTGGCACCTAACTGTCCTTGTTTGTTACCTTTCCTTCCTAGACCTCAAAGGTATTTTAGTTTGCAATTCCTAGTTTGGCTTAGTAAGTCAATCACAAAGGAATCAACCATGAAATTGAAGATTCAGTCACCCAAGAGTGTATTTTAATTTAAATTTAACATTAGCCAATACTTCAGGTTAATAATGAACATTATCCAGCTGTACACCACACACACACACACACACACACACACACACACACGGGGGGGGGATTTCTTTGTTCAACCAAATAGGTATTGAGTACCTACTATGTACCAGAAATGATGTCATATGTCTTAATAACAACAGAGACTTAATTCTTGCTCTAAAAAGAATCCAGAGACATACAGGGCAATATGTCACTAAATAGAATGGTGCAGCACAGGGAGATGATCACTGGATAGATAAGTGGTCAAATCATGAGGATTCTGGTGGGAAATGTTTCTCCCAGATCTTTTAAAGAGATCTCATATGGACTTAGCCTGGGTAGTAGAACAAGGATGAACAAGAGGTTAGATTTTCTCTTTTAAATTTAAAGAAGTTTTTAGAGATATGGACAGAGTCAGTGGAAACATTGAGCTATTTATGGTCACATGACTTACACACATGCAGTTACACACACACACACACACACACACACACACACACACACACACTAGTATATTACTGGGGAATGCTTTGCTCCAGGTCACTGATACCTAGTGTCTCCTGATTTCAACACTCCTTTGAGATCATGATGATGACAAATAGGTACTGGAAGTTATTTCCATCCTGTGAACATTCATGGAGAAAGTTTGTCCTTAATAATGATTATGAGCTTTGGGGGAATGTCAGCCTAGAAGTGCCTCTTCAGTGACACTGCAAGATCATTTCAATGACAACAAGGGCTCAGAAGGGGTATCAGGGTTATGCTGATCCAATTTGTGTCTGACAAAATGCTGAATGAACAACTAATCCTTGGAACAAAAGAATCAAATTGAAAAAGTTCTCACAAAACTGGAACATGGGGCATTAGCAGGTTTGGCTATTGCTTTATGAAAAAAAATCAGTGCAGCTGGGGAAATGGCTCATACTTTAAATTGCTTCTTACACAAACATAAGACCTGAGTTCAGATCCAGCACCTGTGTCAAAAGGCAGGGTCCATGGAGCCCATATGTAACCCCAGCCCTGGGGGAATGGGGAGAGAGGAGGATTTTGCAAGCTTGATGTCCAACAAGCCTAGCCAAAGTAGTGAGCTCTAGGCTCAGTGAGGGACCCTGTCTCAAATCACAAAATGGAGAGCAATAGAGGACAGGTTACAGTGACCCCTCCCAGGCTGTATACAGGAAAATACACACACACACACACACACACACACACACACACACACACGCACACGCACACGCACACGCACACGCACACGCACACGCACACGCACATACACATACACATACACATCAATGCTCAAGTACAGATTTATGAGGAAGTAGCTTCTTCTTAAAATACCTGGGAGAGATCAGAAGTTCATAGTTCCAAGAAGTAACACAATATAGAAAGATACTAATAGAGAAAATGTGGTTGTCTCATTAGTAATACAAATCCAACTCACATCCACAAAACCAATATGGAACTGTGGTGGACCATACGTGTCACAACAGTAGGACTGGCTTAACACAGCATGCTTAGTCTAACTTATTTTTTTTCCAAAATGCCTATATATTTCCAGTTCTTCAATATATTCTTTGGACATATTCTTTTAACAATTCTTTACTTATTTTTAATATTTTATTTATTATTTTTATTTGTATATGAGTGTTTTGCCTACATGTATGTAAGTTTACCCATTTCATGCAATGCCCATGGAAGTCAGAAGAAGGCATCAGGTCTCTTGGAACTATAGCTACAGTTTTTAGCTGCCATACAGGTGCTGGGAACTAAACCCAGGTCCTTTGCAAGAGCAGCACTGCCCGCTCTCCAGGACCAATTCTTTTATCTAAAAGTGGAACAAAATTTTGACATGTATTCAACTTGTTTTTGCATGGAAGTCATTCATTTTTGTTGAAGTTTTGTGCAAATTTAAACACATTCTCCCTTCCTTGCCCCCACCCCATCAGAGCTCATGCATTCTGCCATACAAGTCTTACATCTTTTTCTAAGTCTTTTTTAAATTTTTTGACACAGAAGTTTACTACTTGGGGCAGTTTACTGTTTCAGTCAGTTCTTTGAACCAGTCTTTTTTGTTGTTGTTGTTCCTTCCAATTTGTATCACTCCAAAATATGCATATATACATGACATGCATATGCCAAAAGTATGGCGTCTGAAAATAAACTATAGGTTAATTCCAAAACATGTTTAAGGATTTATATTTTGACAGGAGATTTGTATGCAAGTAAAGAAAAAAATATTACTTTACATTCCTACATTACAGAGCAAGTTGATGAGTAATATCAGGTATTATATTTACTAAAAAATGAATAAAAAAAGAATTATTCAGTTTGCCTTTGGTGCTATGATCCACAAATGAGGGACACCATAAGTCATTTGTTTTTCTAGGACTGTGTTACTTCACTTACTATAATGGCTTCTAGTTTACCTGCAAAGTTCATGATGTCATCTTTCTTTACTGTTGGATAGAATTCTATTGTGTAGATGTACCACATTTTCTTTATCCACTCATTGGATGAGGGACATTTGGGTTGGTTCCAGCTCTTTGTTATTGAGAAGAGAGGTGCAATAAACATAGATGTGCATGTATCTCTGCGATAGGATGAGTCTTGTGGGTATATACCCAGGAGTGGTATATGGCTGGGTCAGGTGGTAGGCTGATTTTCAGTTTTATTTTATTTTATTTTATTTATTTATTTATTTTTTTTTTTGGTGTTTTTGAGACAGGATCTCCCTGTAGCCCTAGCTGGCCTGGAACTCACTCTGTAGACCAGGCTGGCCTTGAACTCACAGAGATCCACCTGCCTCCTGCCTCCTGAGTGCTGGGATTAAAGGCATGTACTGAGTCTTTTAAGAGTTCTCCACACTGCTTTCCATGGGGGTTATACGAGTTTGTATTCCCACTAGTAGTGGATGAGTGTCCCCTAGAAAACAAAGGAAGTCATTCTTTGAGTGCTTCCCCAGAACTTTTTGCATTAAAATTTAATCCTTATTGTGAGGTAGTAAGAGACTAAGAGGGTGCATACTCAGCCTAACTATGCTCAGAAGTAGGGCGTGGAGTTATTTAGGATTAGATGAGGTCAATAGAGAGGAGCCTCCACTCTGTTGATTCTGCTGTTGTGAGAAGGAGAGAAAGAAAGAGAGATACTGGGCGTACATGTGGACACTATGGACACACACACAAAGTACTCTCTATCTCCTGTCTATCTTTTGACCTTAGCTATCTTGGGCCTGAGCCAACTAGAAGGTCATTACTGGACCCAAAACAATGAGGCCCCAAATTCAGTCTTGCACTTTGAACTTTCAGGACCATGAGCCAACATATAATTTTCTTCATTACTAAGGAGCAGGGTACGGTGCTATAACATCGTACCAAAGAAAAATAACACAATTATGCTTTGAACTTCCTGAGAAGTACTATTTGATAGAGCTTTCTAGGCACATTTAACAATTTATGATCAGAAAGGTATTAAGGAAAGGTAAATATAAAATGGAAGAAGACAATCTAAAAGATATGAAGTAGCAAAAAGGTAGGAAAAACAAGTGCAAAGACCCAGTGTGAGCCCTGAGGAATGCAGTTAATGACAGCATTCAGCAGGCAGGATTTGTTTTTGGTCTTTGTGAGACAGGGTCTCCCTGTAACCCCAGCTGTCCTGGAACTCACTCTGTAGACCAGGCTGGCCTTGAACTCACAAAGATCCACCTGCCTCTGCCTCCCAAGTGCTAGGATTAAAGGTGTGTGCCACCATGCCTGGCTGCAGGCAGGATTTTTACTAAAGTAGATCATACCTGCTCTTTCTGTGGAGAATTCATAACTAATATGATATTAGTTTGTTTGTTCTAGTATAGGAACTATCTCACTACATCCACATCAACATGAAGTGAATGCAAATTCAATAAAATATATTGCTTAGAAATAAAGGGAAGCTAGGGAGATGCCTCAGTGGGTAAAGCCTTTGCCACACCAGTGCGATATCTAAAGTTCAGATCCCCAACGCTCATGTAAATGTCCAGTGTGTGTGGTGCTCTGCCCACAATCCCAGCATGTGAAAGGTGGAGACAGGGCACCCTTAGAGCAAGCTGGCCAGTTAGACTCCCCAAATCAGTGAGCTCTGGCTTGAAGTGGGAGACTCTGCCTCAATAACTAAGGTAAAGAGTGGTCAAGGAAAACACCCAATATTAACCTCTGACTTGTACGCTCAGGTGCACACACACATACACACACATGCAAATGTGTGCATTCATGAACCAAACACACATATATACACCTGCAGAAAGAAAGAGAGGAAAGAGGAAGAAGAAAGAGCAGGAGGGAAGAAAGGAATAGTAAGCAGGTTTCTCTACCAAAATGGCATTCCTGGGGACTCCTCTCCCCTCCCCTCCACAGCATCTGAGCTACATTGTAACTCAGCCTAAGACGAAACAGTATACAGTTTCCTTCTCCAGGACTTTGGGACCACAGGATTCAGGAAGTACCTTATAAGCCTGACAGAAAAATACAGGTCTCCAGAGGCTTGTGCCACACAGGAACTAATTAAATGTGCATCCATGAAGGAGATTGGACACCATTCGGACCCCCTCTGATTCCTGCCTCTGCTTTGCAGGTGACAGGGATTAAGATAATGAGCCCAAACCATTTCTCATTTGGTTGCAAATTTCAGAAAGCAAGGGGGAAGTTTAAAAAGGAAAAAAGCCTGGGCTGATGCTGCCTGGATGTTAAGCTGAACCTCATAAAACAAGATCGAGAACTCAGCAATAGCATCTCAGGCGCAGGGAGGTCATTCCGAGCAAGGAAGTGTTGACTGGTAGACTTTCTGGCAGAGTGTTTTCCACCTCATCAATCCAAGTAATGTCAACTGTGTGGAAAATGTCTGTCTGGACTTCTGACAATGGTGAAGGAGAGTAATTGAGAATTACAACAACAAGGATGATGCTGCTGAATCCAGAGATGCTCAGACACGGGTTTGACGCCTGGCTCTGCCATGTCTTGCTTTGTGACGTTTCAAAAGGAGTTTCAACTTCATGTGTGTTGGAGAATAATAGTCTTCATCTACTATTGATTGGATGTTTGCATGACGTTAGACTTAGGGTCCTCCATACCAAGGTGACAGCTTCAGGAGGAGGAGCCTATGAGAAGTGGTTAGGATAGTACCTGACCTCTTGAGGGTGCAGCCCCCATGAATAGCACCTTGTGAGACAACATTGTTCCAGAAAGAACCATTCAGGGTGGGAGACAGGGCTCAGCCATTAAAGTATTTGCTACTCTTCCAAAGGACCCTTGTTCTGTTCACCACTCACACTGAATATAACTCCAGGTCCAGGGGCCTCTGAGGCATCTGAAAACACATGACATTTACACCCACCCACAGCCACCCACCCACAGAGAGAGAGAGAGAGAGAGAGAGAGAGAGAGAGAGAGAGAGAGAGAAGGATTTTTTAATGCTTTATTAATTACTTTTATTTTATGTGTATGTGTGTATTGCCTACATGTATGTAAGTGCACCTGTATTGTACAATGCCCGAGAAGGTCAGAAAGAGGGATTCCCTGGAACTGGAGTCATGGATGGTTGTTAGCCACCATGTGGGTGCTAGGAAGTGAACCCGGGCCCTCTAGCAAGCAGCCAGTGCTCTTAACTGCTGAGCCATCTCTCCAGCCCCAATAAAACATTTTAAATCATTTTTAAAGCAGAGAGAGTGAGAGCAAGCAAGTGAGTGAGAGAGAGAGAGAAAGCTGTTCTCTCTTCTCTGCTTTCTGCCCCCTGTGTAGTCATGGTCTGGAATCTATGGGCTCAGCCACATTGGTACCTTGCTCTCAATCTCCCACTCCCAGAATGGGAGAAATTAAACTCTCCTGCTTGTAACACACTGGCAATGTTATTTTGTTATAACAGTCTGAGCTGACTAATATGCTGCCTCACACTGCCACTGAGAGCATCAAATGAGCTGCATGCCCAGTAATCAGTTTAGGGTCTGGAGGATTGGGAGGGTTCGAGTCACCGATACCAGTGTTGAGTTACAGTAATGACAATGGTATCACAAATGTTACTTATAATTTCTTACAGTTGCCAGAGTTTGATTTCAAATTCTAAAGGATTCTTTTTGTCCCCCAATGGCAATTTTTAAAATTTTATTTATTTATTTATTTATTTATTTATTTATTTATTTATTTATTATTTTTATGTGTGTGAATGTACTGTCTGCATGCAGGTTTGTGCACCTGTGTCATGCAATGCTGCGGAGGTCAGAAGAGGCGTCGGATTCCCCTGGAACTGGAGCTAAAGACAGTTCTCAGCCACTGTGTGGGTGATGGGGATCAAACCCAAGTCCTCTGCAAGAGCAGTCGGTGCTCTTAACCACTAGGCCATCTCTCCAGCCCCTCCCCAATGGCGATTTTATCTTCAACCAATTTTAAAGAACATGTCAGTGCATTAGGAGAAAACATAAGTCTAGATATCTTTCATTCAACTTTAGGAATCAACCCACGGGCTGGATTTAAAGCCAAGAAATGACAAGTTGGGGATAAGCTTGTTTGTTTGCTGAAGTCTTTCCCAGTTTCAGCACATCAAGTCCCACATCCTTCAAAACCCTGTAGTCCTGGACCAACCAATTGGTCACTTGATTCTAGGACTGATTCTAAGATGCAAAGAGAGTCACAGAAACAAGAGACTCTAGGCCTCCTAACACCCAGGCCAGAAGGTGATTCTCCCAAAGTATCACCAAGACCTTGTCCTGCAGTGGGCTGAGCTGTGGCACATACTCATGGCCATTCTAATTTAGAAGCTGTATGGAGTTTCTGGTTGCTTATTTGTTTGTAATTGGCACTATGAATGTATGAGGAAGACTAAGAGATGCCTAGAGCAAACTACATGTTATTTTTCAAATGCACTGTAGCTATCCAATAACAATTGTGGTTTGTTATGCACACAATCCTTCCATTACCAGATGTACTAGAGAGATGGAAAATATCTGATTATTTTTTGAATGTAAAGTCTCCTTGTTTTCAAAACTTGGCAACAAATTTATGAAACAATGCAAACAAAACAAAATTAAAACCTGTATCATCCAGACAAAACCTCTTAATGGGCTGGAGAAAGCTGCCAACCAGCATTGAGTAATCCTGACTGTGACCTGCTCTACACACCTCAGCCTTTGCACCTGCTAGTCCTGTTATCACCAGCCTTGAAGTCTCGCCTCACTTCAGACACACACACACACACCACACAATTACCTACTCAGCCTCTGAGGCTGACAACTAATAGACGCCACTTTTCATGATACATCCAGAATCCCTTGGTTCATGCTGCCACCTCTGTCACCTGAATTCAAGCCACAGTCCCCACAGTGGCCTCCTAGATTTACCTTTGCTTCCCCACAGACGTTAACCGTACAACAGCCAGAACATCATCTCAACTCTAGCCAACCCCTCCCCCCACATGTCCCACGATCCACCTGGCTCCCCATTATCTACCTAGTGGATGCCCCGTTATTCTTACATTGGCTCCTCTACAGTTAGTGGGCTCTCTCTCTTTCTCTCTCTCTCCTTACAAAATGTTTTTCTCTCAAGTAATCACATGCCCACTTCCTACTCTCCCTCAGATGTCGCCTTCATGGTAAGATATCCCTTTGAAAACTCCACACCTGCCACTGGCCCTGCCCATTACAATCTTGACTCAACACTTCTACTCATTCACTTGCTTTATTTTCTCATAGCCTTTATCACCACCTAACATCCAATGTAGCTTACTTTACTTTTCTCCTGTTTTAGCTATCTCGCTCTTCTCACTAGCTCCTAGAAAACAAAGATTTGTGTGTGTGTGTGTGTGTGTGTGTGTGTGTGTGTGTTGTTGTTTGCTGGTTATTGTTTTCCATTGTGCAATCCCTAGGACATAAAACAGTGCTTGATAAATGTGTGTCAGATAAATAAATAAATAAATAAATAAATAAATAAATAAATAAATAAATGAAATAAGAGGCTGTCAAATAAAAGATCCAAAAGATTAAGGCTGGAAAGGTGCCCTCATGGTTAAGAGCATTTCCTGCTCTTATAGAAGACCTAATTTTGATTCTAAGCATCCATATGAACTAGCTCACAATAGCCTGCAATTCCAGCTCTAGAAGATCTTATACCCTCATCTGGCTTTCTTAGGCACATGGACTCACGTGCACTTACCCCCACACAGACATACATACATATATACATACATACATACAGACAGACAGACAGACAGACAGACCATTAGAAATAAAACTAATTCTTTTTTTTAATCTAAAAGATGAGTTGTCCTTAAAATCTAGTTAGGGGTCATGGGTGGGTGCTTCCTGGGAAGGGAGATAGAATGCAGTGTTATAAAGAGAAAGAAAGGAATGATGGACTGGAAAGGAGTTAAATGCAGTAGAGAACAGGAAGGACAGGCAGAGGGAAAGCTAACACTAAAGACCTTCTGAAAAGGTCACATGGAAACCTAATACTGTAGAAGCTTCTTAAAATCCATATATATTCAGGGGCTGGAGAGATAGCCTAGTGGTTAAGAGCACCAACTGCTCTTGCAGAGGACCCGGGTTTGATCCCCAGCACCCACATGGGGTCTAAGAACCATCTGTAACTCCAATTCCAGAAGAACTCCAGTTCCAGGGGAATCCGAGGCCCTCTTCTGACCTCCGCGGCATTGCACGTCATGGGTGCACAAACCTACATGCAGACAGTACATTCATATACATACAAAAATAAATAAAAAATTTTTTAAAAAGTTGAAAAATACATGTATATTCAATGGGGCTGGAGAGATGGCTCAGCGGTTAAGAGCACCAACTTCTCTTACAGAGGACCCAAGTTTGATTCGCAGCACCCACATGGTGGCTAAGAACCATCTTTGACTCCAGTTCCAGGGGAATCCGACACCCTCTTCTGACCTCAGCAGTATTGCACAACACGGGTGCACCAACCTACACGCAGACAGTACATTCATACACATAAAAAATAATAAATAATTTTAAAAAATACATAAATATTTAAAAAGTTTAAGTGGAGTTATCCCATGGAGTACAATACCTCTGCCAGGAACCACAGACAAGCAAATAAAAAGTGCAATGCCACTAATGGGCTCACTTTTTTTTTTTTTAGTTTTCACCAGGGAGGGTCCATAGACTCTGAAACAATACTGGCTATTGCCATTTCTCTGGTTGCTCTACAATGCAACAGTAAGACCGTATTACTGAAAACACTACAAATGTAAGTTGGAGAACAGAGAACTCAAGATAGCACTGACCTTGAAGCTTCATCTCTACTGCCTAGCTTTCATAGAACTGGAAGGTATTATGCAAGCTTCTGGAAGAGAAAAGAAATCAGTCATCAACCAGCTGTGAACTATGCAAGCTACAATGACTGACCTGCCAAGATAGGAACACTGGTGCAATAGTGGCACAAATGTTACAGGGGTAACCAACCATTATTTGCTTGGATTTAAGACCCAGTTCACAAGATAGGGTCTATACCAGGCACTGTAATCAGGGCCAAGACCCTGTGATTAGCTAGATCAGAGGGCATAGGAGAGAATGTACTACTATTATCCTGCTAAATGGGCATGGTATCAAACTGATTCTTCATGACACATGTATTAGTAACTCTCTCAACTCTTACCACAGAAGCTTCTTCTCAGACCAGATGGAGACTAACACAGAGACCTACAACTGGTCAACATGCAGAAGGGATGAGAATGCAGAGTGTGTGGCCCTAAATGGGACACTTATATTACATGCTCTCCTCCCAAGGCTCAGGGATAATTACAGAAGACAGGGTGAAAAGAGTTTAAGAGACACAGTGGTGGATGAATACAAGGAAACTGTTTTACAGACACAATAGCACAGGTGAACATATGAACCCAAGCACTGTAACAGCATGAACAAGACCTGTGCAAGCCCAGGCCAGACAAGAACCCAGCCTGGTGGAGGGGAGACCAAGAAGCCCCAGCTTTGCTGAAGAACTATGGGCAATTTATAGCAGCTGGGAGAGAGAGAGAGAGTTTCTTCTTCTTTGAGGGTGTGACACTGGGTAAGTAGGTTGACCACTGTCCAGGGGATGGACTCACACCCAAGAATATCAGAGAAACACAAAATAAGACTCGATATGCCTTAAAGAATATAGAGGACATGAATTGAGGGGCAGTTTGGAGGTTGGGATGGAAATCAGAGGAGATGAGGAAAGGCTGTGAATATGTACAAAATATACTGTATGAAATTCTCAAAGAATCCATAAGAACATTATTTTTAAAAACTACCATGGGTTTGGGGGCTGTGCCTGAAGACATGGCTCAGTGGTTAAGAGCACTGGCCGTTCTTGCAGAGGAACTGGGTTTGATTCCCAGAACTGTTATGGTGGCTAATAATTGTCTGAAACTCCAGTTCCAGGGGATATAACACACTCTTCCAGCCTCCACAGGCATTGCACAGCACAGGTGCACTTGTATGCAGGAAAAACACTGGTAAAAATAAATGATTAAAAAATTAAAAATAAACTACTGTGAAGATTTGACTCCATCAGAATAAATACAATTCTACCTTGCCAAAAGAAAGTCAAAGAAAAATTATGTAAGCTGAGAAAAAATACATCTGTAATACCACAAACAAAAAATATATGAAATGGTTTTTCATGGAATAATTGCTATTTCAAAAACATAAGAAAATAACCAGTATCATGGTAGAAAAGTTATTGAGGGACACAATCAAGCAGTTCACAGGGTATGGGGTAAGGCAGCAACAGATCACTAAAGACATGCTAATTTAGAGAAGAGACATTGATTTTCACCCAACAAGCTGGGGAATTCAAAGAAATATGTAATAAACAATGTTAGCAATGCCACTGGGAAAGGGCAATTCAGCCACCAGTAGGAATTTAGTCTAAGTTTTCTTCTGCAGAAACACAATAAGATAACATGTATATAAGGACGTTTATAGCAGTATTAACCATAAAAGCAAAACACTCGTGACAACCTAAGCATCATCAATGAAAGATTGCTCAATTTTTTAAGCAGGTCATGACTATTCCATTTTACAGATGACAGTGTGTACCATTTGAAGGGCAAAGTGGATTAAAGTAGATCTAAATTATTTATCTGAAAATGGTAGGTGGAAAATGTAAGCTGTGGAGCATGTGCTTCCTTTACTCATTTTGTGTTAAAAAAAAAAAAGATGTACTTACATACATATGTTTGTGCATGCATAAAAAATTTATTTTGAAAAATCCTCAAGAGGGGGCAGGAAAGACTGCTCCATGGTGAAGAGCACCAACTACTCTTACAAAGGACCTGGGTTTGATTCTCAGCAACCACATGGCAGCTAACAACCATCCATAACTCTAGTTCCAGGGGAATCCAAGGCCTCTGACTGTGCCATATGACATGGGTACACTTACGCTCATACAGGTAAAATAAGAATTTTTTAAGCATTCGGAAAAAAAAAAACATTAACAAATATTTGTCACATTTGAAGAAGGGAAATCTGAAGGGGAAGAGAGGCTTTGATTTCATTATGTTTTCAAACTGTTTGAATGCTGTTTGTACTTTTAAAACATGCAGTGAAGATACTCATTTTTAAAAATACACCACCCTCATTTTTAAAAACACATCACCCCCAACACAGAGAGAGAGAGAAAGAGAGAGAGAGAGAGAGAGAGAGAGGGAGAGAGAGAGAGAGAGAAACATTGGACATTGTAAGACAATTTTGGACAGGCTCTTCACTTTTTCCTCTTTACTGGGTATTTGTGTTCCTTCTTGCTCTCCTAATTTTTATTTATTTATTTTTTATTTTATGTGTATGGGTGTATTGCCTGTAGGTGTGTGAGTGCCCCTGTATTTTGCAAGACTGCAGAGATCAGAAGAGGTCATCGGATTTCCCCTGGGACTGGAGTTAAGGGTGGTTTTTAGATGTGTCATGTCAGTACTAGGAATTGAACCTGGGTCCTCTGCAAGTGCTCTTAACTACTGAGTCATCTCTCTAGCCCCCCCAAACTGTCCTAATCTTATTGCTATCAGTGTGAGCAGAAGGGTCTCGTCTCCATCACCCAGGCCCTAAGCAGCCCCTTTCCATTTGTTAATCATAACAATATTTGCATTATAATGGAATTTTCCCTCTCTCCAGGCTTGGCCCTCAGCACAAGCTTTAGGGAAAGGAAAAAAAAAATGGAGGTCTTTTACCCTGTTCTAAAATGCAATAACAAAGCTCTGTAATGACCTGAAAAAGTGAAGAGAAAGCTAAGTCTAGAGCTTTAGATCCAGGATGCTTTGTATAAAAACAACTAAATTGGACACACTGCATATGATAAGATACAACCTCTGAACTTTAACTCAAAAGTAGCCATCCTTCTTATTTTAGAACTGGAAAAGCATCCAAGATTACTTGTTAAAAGCATGCTTTTATGGAACTCATTGTTACCTGTGCTCAAATAGCAATTTGAGAACACCTTATGTTTCATTCTAGACATTTAATAGAGAAGCCAGGTTTACATCCATTGTCAGGGA
Organism: Rhizomys pruinosus; assembly: GCA_009823505.1. Lineage (NCBI taxonomy): Eukaryota > Metazoa > Chordata > Mammalia > Rodentia > Spalacidae > Rhizomys > Rhizomys pruinosus. The sequence continues at coordinate 422,298 of VZQC01001040.1, forward strand.
CAAAGTTCAGCTCTTGCAGGCACTGGAGAAAAGACAAGGGAAAAGGAGTGATGGCTGTAGAAATTGGTTAATGTTGATTTTGATTTGATTCAAAGGTGCCTAAGGGGGGCAGGCATGGTGGTGCACACTATGAGTCCCAGCACTTTAGAGGCAGAGGCGGCCAGATCTGTGTGAGATTGAGGCCAGCCTGGTCTACCTAGTAAGTTCCAGGACAGCTGGGACAACAGGGAGACAAATGACTAGCTCGTAGAAGATTAATGGAGCACATTCCTATGAGGTCAGTGAGGGCATCTCCAGAGATGATTAGATCACAAAGGCTATGACCTGATGAATGAATGAATTCATCCCTTGAGGGAGTCATAACACAGCTGAACTATTGGAACCTGGTAAAAGGTTAACGATGGGTCCTAGGTAGAGAAAGTCAGCCATTGGGGGAGGGGGCACGTCCTTGGGGCTAGACCTTTCAGTGGTCATGTAGTCCTCTATACTTTTTGTCTGTTTCTTCTCTGCCATGCTGTGAGCTGTTGTGCTCGGTCAGGCCTTCTCCACCATGATAGACTGGTTCCCCTAAACCCATGGGCTTTAGCCATAAAACAATATTTTCTCGCCTTGTTAGATATTTGGTTGCAATGACACAAAAGCACCTAGTACAAGAAATAACAGGGCTTGGGAGAGACAAGGGAGGGGGTGTGAAAGGAGATACGCAGCTTGAGGTTGAGAATCATAAACATAAAGACAAAACCCCAGAACTCTCAGCCCAGCTCGGGTTTTCTGGCACTGGCCTGCTCTTGCCCGCTGCTGAGGCATTGCTCCCTCCCACATCGGGCCTGCCCTCACCATTTCCACCCAGCTTCTCGGGAGGGAGCTTTCTTTGCTGTCTCAAACGCACTAAGCTCTTGGCCTAGCAAGACCCTCTGTGCAGCAAGCATCTCACACACATTCCTTTAGCCAACTCATTTCTGACCTGGGGATAAATGCCCTGTCTTTAAATTCCCTTGTCGTAAGCTCTTATTACACCATCCTTTTCTCGGTTGTATCTTTCCTGAGTAGAGTTAATTATTGGGTTACTAGTTCATATCTCCCTTTTCTCTTAAAGCCTCCTGAGGGCAGGGACATCTGTGTCTTGCTCCCCGTTATCTCCCCATCATCAAGCCCTGCTTTTGGACCTTTTGCTCACTCTCCAATTATTCTTCTTTTTGTCTTCTTACCCCTTGAAACAACTGCACATATGGTAGTTTAAATTAATTCAATTTCTTTTTTGTAAATTTTTTTAATTTATTATTTTTTTTAATTTTTTTTTAAATTTTATTTATTTCCTTATGTGTATGAATGTACTGTCTGCATGCAAGTCTGTGCACCCGTGACGTGCAATGCCTCGGAGGTCAGAGGAGAGTGTCGGACTCCCCTGGAACTGGAGTTCTCCTGGAATTGGAGTCTCAGACGGCTCTCGGCCACCATGTGGGTGCTGGGGATCGAACCCGGGTCCTCTGCAAGAGCGGTCGGCGCTCTTAACTGCTAGGCCATCTCTCCAGCCCCAATTTATTATTTTTATGTGTATGAGTGTACTGTCTGCATGTAGGCTGGTGCACCTGTGTTGTGCAATGCCACGGAGGTCAGAAGAGGGTGTCAGACTCACCTGGAACTGGAGTTAAATATGCTTCTTAGCCACCATGTAGGTGCTGGGAATTAAACCCTTGTCCTCTGCAAGAGCAGTCAGCGGTGCTCTTAACCACTGAGCCATCTCTACAGCCTAAATTAATTCAATTTCAATTCTCAGAGCTGCAGAGATAGCTCAGGGACTAATGTGCTTGCAGTGCAAGGAGCAATTCCAGCACTCATAAGGCAGAGACATAGGCTCCCCAGAGCAAGCTGACTAACTCAGCTATCTATGTTGGTGAGCACTGAGTTCAACTGAGAGACCCTGCCTCAATAAATAAAGTGAAAAATGACCAAGAAAGACTCCTGAAATCAACCTCAGCACACGCATGTGCACACACACACACACACACACGCAAACACACATACAGGCATGCAACCCACACATACAGGAAAGAAAGAAAGAAAGAAAGAAAGAAAGAAAGAAAGAAAGAAAGAAAGAAAGGAAGGAAGGAAGGAAGGAAGGAAGGAAGGAAGGAAGGAAGGAAGGAAGGAAGGAAGAAAGAAAGAAAGAAAGAAAGAAAGAAAGAAAGAAAGAAAGAAAGAAAGAAAGAAAGAAAGAAAGAGAAAGAAAGAAAGAAAGAAAGAAAGAAAGAAAAGAAAGAAAGAAAGAAGAGAGAAAGAAAAAGAAAGGAAGAAAGAAAGAAAGAAAGAAAGAAAGAAAGAAAGAAAGAAAGAAAGAAAGAAAGAAAGAAAAAGATGAAAGAAGAGAGAGAGAAAAGGGTAAGGAAGGGAAGGGAAGGAGAAGGGAAGGGAAGGAAAAAGGAAAAGAAAGGAAAAAGGAAAGGAAAACTTTAGGTCTCCATGGACAGCGGTCAAATTTCAAGGGTTTGATGGTCATATGTGGGTAATGGAAAACTGCAGTGCGTACAGCACTTCTACGATCACAGTGCGTTCTGTTGGGCAGGCTGGAACAGATGATTCCAATGCATTGTAGGGTTTCTGAGATTGGAGATCTCATCTGAGACATTGCCAACATCAGTGTCAAAATGTGCCAGAGTATACTGCTTTTCTCCAAGCTCAGAATCATTGTGAGGCCCATTTAAACCAAAGAGGAGCCCTGATGACAGCCCATGAGGACCCCCAGTCATTTCTTATTTGGGTGTTTTAGGGTATTATGCAGGATAAACTGTCCTACAAGTGGCCCATGCTTGTCCAATTTCTGAAACACCGTGTTTCATCCTTCAGTAAGGGGAAAAAAATCAATACAAGAATCTTCAAAAAGAGGAATCTATGTGCTTGAAATTATCTCTTGGCAGTTTTTACTTTAAGTGAAACAATAACAGAAAGTCCTAAGAGCAACCTCAGGATTTACCAGGGGTATGAGAATACGAACATGCTGAATCAGAGAATTACAGTTCATTACCCATGGCCTCCGGGAGGTAGTTAGCTCAGCTTCCCTGGGATGCAGGGATCTCTTCTAAGACACTTCTAAAAGGTGGTAATTGACTGAGAGGTGACAGTAATTGAGCTTCCCACAGAGATGCTGTTTATTTAGCAACTACTATTTCCTACATACTGGGTTATAATCCACTCCCGGAGGAACATCCCGAGTGAGTGTATAATATCTCAAATCAGGTGTCATCCTCTCTGATGGCCTCCCATCCCACCTGAAATACAATCTAGATACTTTTCCAGGCTGACTGAGAAGAGCACCGCCATCCCTTCTCTGACACTGTCTCCTTTCATTCAGTTGTCATCCAGTATGCTCTGCACCTTGGCTGTCTTCCAGGCCTTCAGGCATGTCCTCCAGAAGCCCCTCTATCAGCACTTCCCTCTAACTGAGGCACTTCAGCTGCACAAGAAGCTCGTCCTTGTCAATCAGGTGCTAGCTCAGATACTCCCTCCTATAAGGGATGATTCGTGAACTGATTTAAAACAAGACCTATGCAGTCCATCCTTCATCTTCTCTCTCCTGTGCTATTTCCTCTCGGTGCTCATTGGTACCTAGAATTATCTTCTATCTCAGGTCAGCTTCACTAGAAGAAGAGCCTTGGGATTCTTGTGCAATGACTGACTTCCTAAGGGACTTGTCTCCAACAAAGCTTGTAAGAGACTGAGGGAAGTCTACTAAGACATGAAAAAAGATGAGTAGAAATGCATTTAGATGGTATCTGGTCTTTTTCCCTTTGGGAGCCCTAGAGCATAAAGCACTTCTCTGAGTCAGATTTTCCTTGTATGAAGAAGCTGATCTCCTGTCCCCCACAGCCATCAGTCACTAACTGACAGCTTCCTGGGGAAAGGGACGAAAACCTTGAGAAAACCCAAATTATATAACAGCACGTTTTCCAGCTAGAAGATGGAGACACTGATCAAGAGGCCTCAGGAACATGCACAGCAGCCTCAATGCCTACCTTCCTGCTGCATTTTTAGTCTCATGAGGATAAGGATAATATCTTCTTCATTCACTGTTTTGCTCCTGAGCCTATATAAGCACTTGTAAATATTGTTTGAATGTGTAACGGGTTAATGCATAAGTTAAGATACTTACTCATTCTATCTAGATTGTCTTTGCAGCCACTCTGGGAGGCAGGACCTTCAAGTCTAAGTTCTTTCCAGGCTCAGATCCAAATATGTCTGAGAGCCAGTTAGCCTGATAGAATAAAAATAAATCAAGAAGGCCAACTTTTCTTCAGCCTCTTTACCTTGAGCCTTTCTCCCAGTTCTCTATGACTTCTGCCACACACACAAAGACTTTCACCTGTATTTCAAAATATTTATTCCCCAAACCCCAGACCAGGAGACCAAAGAGCAATTGATGCAGGGGTTTTCTTTAGTGCTTCATTTATTTCCATGCATGTTAAGAACACATTTTAAACAAACACTAGTTAGCTCATTCAGGCAGTATGCATAGTTGCTTACATGATACATTAGTGAACATTAAACTTACATTGCATTTTTAATATTAAAAACTATTTGAGGAGAGGAGATAGATGGCTCAGTCAATAGGATGCTTGCTGTATAAGTGCTAGGATCTAAGTTCAGATCCCCAGCACACACATACAAAAAAGCCAAGAATGTCTGCAATCCCATCCTTGGGAGGAGGAGACAGGAACTGGTGAGCTCCTGGTTAATGAAAGACCCTGTCCAAAAGCTAAGGAGAGTGATTGAGGAAGGCATCCAGTGTCAATCTCTGGCCCCCATAAGTGTACAGCCACATACACATATCAAACACACACATGAAATAATAATAATAGTAATATAATTGTTTGACTATATGGAGAAAATTATCTGACCATCAGGAATATATGAAAATTCTTCATTCCCTGTTCATTGTTAGAGACTCATCAGTCTTCTTAAAGCAGAATGCTCCAAAACTTTACTCTTATTAACATGATTTGTATACCTGTAGCACCAGAACCATCTTAGAAATGCAGTATGCCAACCCCACCCCAAAACTGATGGACAGAATCAGCATGTTAAGCTGGTTCCCAGGATGTTCCTGCACACCAGTGGATTACAGAAGCATTGCCTGGCAGTGCTTTGGCACTGCTCTTCCTTAGGGAAGGTAACCTCTGCATTCCATCCCCGCTAATTCCCTAGACTCCACCCATCTGGAGTTAGAGACGGTAAGAAGAACCTGTGTTCCCCTTCTGGTGTGTAATAGTCTACTTGAGGCATCTGGCATGGTGACTCATACTTGTAATCCCAGTATTCCAGAGGCTGAGTTCAAGGCTACCCTGGGCCACAAAGTTAGTTCTGAGATAGCCTCCACTGCATGGCGAAACTCTGTCTCAGAAAGAAAGAGTCATCAAGTTATCATCTTTGCAATCAGATACGTTTTGGTACTGTTTTTATTTATTTATGTGTATGAACGTACTGTCTGCATGCAGGTCTGTGCACCCGTGTCGTGCAATGCCGCGGAGGTCCGAAGAGGGTGTCAGATTCCCCTGGAACTGGAGTTCTCCTGGAATTGGAGTTACAGATGGTTCTCAGCCGCCATGTGAGTGCTGGTGATCAAACCCGGGTCCTCTGCAAGAGCAATCGGTGCTCCCAACTGCTAGGCCATCTCTCCAGCCCCCGTTTTGGTACTTTTAAGATCCTGAAAAAGTTCACATATTGGGAAATTGGTCCTCAGTGTGATAGTAGTGGGGAGTGGAGCCTCGCAGGAAGTAGTTGGATCCCTGGGTGTGTTACCCTTGAAAGGAATTGCTGCCATAGTTCTCAGGAGGCCTGATTAATTCTGCAAGAGGAGCTGGTATAAAAGACCTAGCCCAGCCTTTCCCTAGGTCCTGTCTCTACCTTCCCATGTGATCTCTCTCCCACATGCACATTCTCGCCATGTGGTCTTCACCAGAGCCAAGTTGATGGGGGGCGGGGGAACTATGCCCCTTGAACTTCAGGAATTATGAGCTAAACAAACCTGTTTTCTTTATATGGTGCCCACCTTCAGATATTTCATTACACCAATAAGAAAAGGACTAATATCCTTGTCTTGGTTGTCCATTTGTCAGAAGTGCTGGCTGAGTGTACATCTGATTCTAGATATATGGGCTTCAATAGGTATCACAACCCCCATCTTCCATCTTCTCTTGAACTTCAAGGAGGCAAACTTTACACATCTGTGGTTTGATTCAGTGTTGTCTTTTTCATGGAAACCAAGTGAAAACACTGCCCCTAACTCAGCAGGCCAGGAGCAAATTGTAAATCTTGATAATAAGAAGGAAAAGGGCAAGGGCGACTGGCTATCTTGAGCTATCTGAGGAGACAGTGCCCAAAACAACCATCAAACTCACGAAGAGCATCCAAGTGATGTATGCAAAAGATCTAAAACTTTTCTGCTCTTTGGTGATGGTGATTAGAAGTGCTGAGCCCGAGCCTTGGGATTTCAAGGTAACAGTGCTGTTGACTGATCCTAGGCCTGATGCATGCTAGGCCCTTTTGTTTTCGTTTGTTTGTTTTTTGGTCTTTTCGAGACAGGGTCTCTCTGTAGCCCCAGGCTGGCCTTGAACTCACAAAGATCCATCTGCCTCTGCCTCCCAAGTGCTAGGATTAAAGGTATGCACCACCACACCCGGCTAGACCCTTTTGTTAACACTGAGCTATGACCCCAGGCTCTTTTTTTTTTTAATTTTTTTAAATTTTAATTATTTTTTGTTCGTGTATGAATGTACTGTCTGCATGTAGGTTTGTGCACCCGTGTCGTGCAATGCCGTGGAGGTCAGAAGAGGGTCTCGGATTCCCCTGGAACTGGTGTTCTCCTGGAATTGGAGTTACAGACGGTTCTCAGCCACCATGTGGATGCTGGGGATCGAACCCGGGTCCTCTGCAAGAGCAGTCAGTGCTCTTAACCGCTAGGCTATCTCTCCAGCCCCCCCCCCCAGGCTCTTCTTTTAAGTCAGAAACTCACTATGTAGCTCAGACTGGCCTTGAACTCACTATATAGCTTAGGCTAGTCTCAAACTCATGATCCTCCTGCCTTCACCTTCCAACCACATCCAGCTTAAGTTTGTCAAGACAAATTCCACAGCCATATTAGAAACAACCATTTTATAATTAATATACTCTAGTATTTTCCAAATTTCCTTGGTTATTGTTTAATCACATGGAACGTTTATTTAAAAACGCTAATTCAGGGGCTAGCGGTTAAGAGCGCCAACTGCTCTTGCAGAGGACCCGGGTTCAATCCCCAGAACCCACATGGCGGCTGAGAACCATTTTTACACCTCCATGGCATTGCAAGACAAGGATGGACAAACCTGCATGCAGACAGTACATTCACACACATACAAAAATAAATAAAATTAATGAAAAAAATTTTTAAATAAAAATAAAAACGCTAATTGCCAGACTCTTCTCCAGAAGAGTTAAGCACAAGATTCTGTTAGCCACTGAACCAACTACTCCTTGCTGATGGATCAAGACGCTAACCTTCCCCATTATCTTGTTTTGTTATCCCTGAATGTGTTGCTCAAATACTCTCAAACTTATTTTTCCCCTCTGAACAGTAGGTATAAAGATATTCATTTCACAAGACTGAGGTAACAAAAAGCTGGGAAGTTAATCTATGAGGATGTGCTTAGTAGTTCTACTAAGTGCTGTACACAGGTAGAAAAAAATTCCAACTTTTATGCTGGCTTCATTAGAATGTCTCTTAACTTATATCCAGGACAAATTAGATTATATGCAGGGTACAGTATACAACAGAAATGTGGGGATCCTTTTTTAAAAAGTTATTAAGAATTGAGAGCTAAGGACAACAAAGTATTAAAGTGTGCCTCCTTCTAAGCTTGGGGTCCTGGGTACATTTAAGAACCATGTTCAGGTGCCCCTCCTTATGTCAGCTGACTCCAGAACCAACCTTGCCACATGTTCTTGTTTCATTCCTGCTTCTATGATAGAATACTGTAACAAAAAGCTACTCAGAGGTTTAATTTTATTATTCCACAAGTAGTGATCCAGTTTTGCCAACACCATTTGCTGAATGCTGTCTTTCTTCGATTGAGTCTTCTGGGCCACTTTGTCAAATATGAGGTGGCTAAAATTGCATGAGCTCAAGTTTGGGTCTTCAGTTTTGTTCCATTGATCTATGGGTCTGTTTTTGTGCCAGTACCAGGCTGTTTTATGACTATATCCCTGTAATATAGTTTGAAGCCTGGTATAGTAATCCCCCCTGCATTGCTCTTTTTGCTCAGGGTTGCTTTGGCTATCCAGGGTATTTTGTTTTCCTATATGAGTGTTAGATTGTTTTTCTAGGTCTATGAAGAAGCTCATGAAGATTTTAATTGGGATTGCATTGAATCTGTATATTACTTTGGGCAGGCTAGTCATTTTTACCATATTAATTCTTCCAGCCCATGAGCATGTCAGATCTTTCTACCTTCTGGTATTTTCTTCGATCTCTTCAGGGATTTAAAATTTTTGTTGTAGAGATTTTTAGTGCCCTTGGTCAAGTTTGTTCCTATATTTTTTTGAGGCTATTGTGAATGGGAAAGTCTCTTTGTATTCTCTCTCCAAGTGCTTGTTATTAGTGTAAAAAAATGTTACTGATTTTTCTAGGTTAATTTTGTATCTCACCACTTTACTGAAACTGCTAATCATTTCTAGGAGTTTTCTGGTTGAGTTTTTGGCATCCCTTAGGTAAACTATCATGTCATCTGCAAAAAGGGATCGTTTCACCTTCTCTTTTCCAATTAGTACTCCTTTAATTTCTTTTTCTTGTCTTATTGCTCTAGCAAGTGTTTCAAGCACTATATTGAAAAGGAATGGGGATAGGGGGCAGCCTTGCTGGGTTCCTGATTTTAAGGGGAATGCTTCTATTTTTTCCCATTTAGAATAATGTTGGCTGTGGGTTTGTTATATACAGCTTTAATTATGTTGAGGAATGTTCCCTCTAGTCCAATTCCCTCTAGGACTTTAAACAAGAAGGTGTATTGAATTTTGTTGAAGGCTTTCTCCACATCAATTGAGATGACCATGTGGTTTTTGTCTTTTAGTCCATTTATGTACTTTATGACATTTATTGATTTACATATGTTGATTGATCCCTGCATCTCTGGTATGAATCCAACTTGGTCATGGTGGATGATCTTTTTAATGTGTGCCTGTATGTGCTTCACAAGTATATTGTTGAGAATGTTTGCATCTATGTTCATTAATGAAATGGGTATATGCAGTTTCCTTTTTTGGTTGTATCTTTGCCTAGTTTTGGTACTAGAATGATACTCCAAATGGATGAAAGGCCTCAATGTGACGCCCAAAATTCTGAAAATGATAGAAGAAAACATTGGCAGTAACCTACAAAACATAGGCATAGGAAAAGACTTTCTAAATCAGGAAGCAGCTGTGCAGGAAATAAGGTCAACAATTGACAAGTGGGACCTTATTAAACTCAAAATCTTCTGTACAGCAAAAGAAACAATCAATGAATGAAGTGAACCCAAAACCCATAGAGTGGGAGCAAACCCTCACCAGTGATACATCTGACAGAGCATCAACTTTCAGAGTATATAAACTACTCAAAAAACAAAGGAGCAAGAAAACAAATGACCCAATCAAAAGATGGAGTAAAGAGCTGAACAGAGACTTCATAAATGAAGAAGTAAAGATAGCTGAATAACATTTTAAAAAGTATTCAACATCACTAATAATTAAGGAAATGTGAATTAAAACCACTTTAATATTTCATCATACTCCAGTAAGACTCCTATGACCAACCAAGAAAACAAAGGATACCAAATGCTGGAGAGGTTGTAGGGAAAGCAGAACACTCATCCAGTGCTGGTGGGAAAGAAAACTCATGCAACCTTTATGGAAAGCAGTGTGAAGAACTCTTAAAAGACTGAAAATGAGCCTACCACCTCTCCCAGTCATACCACCCCTGGGTATATACCCACAAGATACATCCTATTGCCGAGATACATGCACATCTATGTTTATTGCAGCTCTCTTCACAATAGCAAAGAGCTGGAAACAACCCAAGTGTCCCCCAACTGATGAATGGATAAAGAAAATGTGGTACATTGCTGGGCATGGTGGTGCAAACCTTTAATCCTAGCACTTGGGAGGCAGAGGCAGGTGGATCTTTATGAGTTCAAGGTCTGCCTGGTCTACATAGTGAGCTTCAGGTCAGCTGGGACTAAAGGAAGACCCTGTCTCAAAAAGACAAAAAAAAAAAAAAGAAAAGAAAGAAAGAAAATGTGGTACATCTACACAATGGAATTCTATGCAGCGGTAAAGAAAGATGACATTATGAACTTTGCGAGTAAATGGATGGAACTAGAAGCCATTATGCTAAGTGAAGTAACACAGTCCCTCATTTGTGGATGCTAGCACCAAATCTCCTATTTGTAAGGCAAACTGAATAATTCATTTTTTTCTTTCTTTTTTAGTAAATATAATACCTGATGTTACTCATCAACTTGCTATATAATATAGGAATGTAAAGTAATATTTTTTCTTTATCTGCATACAACTCTACTGTCAAAAAGTGAATTCCTAAATGTGTTTTGGAATTAACCTATAGTTTATTTTCAGACATGATGTGTATATATGCATATTTTGGAATGGTACAAATAACAACAAAAAAAAAGACTGGGTCAAAGAACTGACTGAAACAGTAAACTTCTGCCCAAAACAGTAAACCTCTGCATCAAAAGTCTTTTTAAAAAGACTGAGAAAAAGATGTGAGACATGTATGGCAGAATGCATGAGCTTTGCTGGGGTGTAGAGGGGAGAGAAATAAGGGGGACTGGGTCTAAATTTGATTAAGAAATGTATGAAATGCATGAAACGTCAATAAAAAAATTTTTTAAGGAAACTCAGGAGAGAAAGGATTTATTTTAGCTAACAATTCCAGGTCACAGTCCATTACTGTAGGGAAGTCAAGAATGCAGAAACTTGAAATGTCTAGTCACACTACATCCACAGCTAATAGCAGAGAGAACAAACACACACGTGCTCACTTGCTTGAACTCACCTTGATTTCTCTGCTCTCATAGAGTTCGGGATCCCCTCCTAGGAAATGGTACCTCCAACATTACACTGGGTCTTCCCACATCATCTAACTTGAGACAGTTTTCTACAAGCCAAACCAGAGTAGACAACTGCTCATTGAGACTCTCTTCTGCAGTGATTCTAGGTGGGGTCAAGTTGACAAAGCTCATCATTACACTATGTATTCAGGATTATCAATGATGACAATGCCACAAGATCAGCCTTTGAGTTCTTTGCACTTTACAGAGCCAAGTCTAGGAAGGCTGATTCAGTTTGAATCAAACTAGCTTTGCTGTCAGACATTTAGGGACCAGCCTGATGATGCATGCCTAGAACCCCAGGAAGTGGGAATAGGAGCAGGAAGATGTGAATTCAAGGCCAGGCTGGGCTACATGGTGAGACCCTGTCTCAGAAAACAAAGCAGCAAAAAGAATTTAGACTCCTGGGCTCTTCAAACTGGTACACCTGGAATGAAGCCAAAGATCTGACTCTGTACCAGGCTCTGTGCCAGGGGTGGTAAATCAATGGCAGGAAGCTTGCTCCAGTGTGCCTGCCCCAGGTTCAGTCTGCAGCACTGCAAAAAACAAACAAGGTTTTCTTTCACAAGTTGGTTTTTAAATTTTATTTACTAAGATTTTACATGTATGTATGACTGTTTTGCCTACATGTGTGTTGTATAATGCCTGCAGAAGTTAGTAATAGTAATAAAATAATAATAATAATAATAATAATAAATATAATGATAATAATAAAGGGGTGTTGGATCCCCTGGAACTGGAGTTACGGATGATTGTTAGCTGCCATATGGGTGTTGGGATTCTAACCCAGGTTCTCTGCAAGAGCAGTCAGTGCTCTTAACTGCTGAGCCATCTCTCCAGGCCCCTCTTTCACAAATCTTCAGAATCAAGAAAGTTCTTAGGGCTGGAGAGATGGCCCCTGGATTAAGAGCACTGGCTACTCTTGCAGAGGACCTGGATTAGATTCCTAGCACCCACATGGCAGTGAATAATCTCAAACATCGGTAACTCCAATTCTAGGAGATCTGAGACACTGTCTTCTTGCTCTCTTGGATATTGCACACAAGTGATACATTTACACAGGTGCAGGCAAAGCACTCATACACATAATATAAAAATAAATTTAAAAAAATTTTAAAGCAAGTTCTGAAGTATTTTTGTAAATGAGAAAACAGACACTCAGAGAGGTTTGTTCAAAGTTGGAAAGGAACAAAGCTAGAACTGAAACTTGGGCTTTCAAGAGAAAGCACTATTATAGTTCTATCTATGCCTGTGTGTGTGTGTGTGTCTGTCTGTCTGTCTGTCTGTCTGTCTGTCTGAGACAGATGCATAGACAGAGAGAAACACTAAGAGTAAAAATTCTCCCATGTCATCTAGACGTGGATGTAAAATTATGAGGTGACAGGCAGGGAGCCTTTTAATTTGCACCTAGAAGTGCTGGCATTTGTCAGAAGCCAGCTTAACCTTCAGAAAAGACTTCCTTGGTGGCCTCCAGTCAAAACTATTTTTAAAATCTTGCCTCTTTATGTCAAAAGGGAAAGAAAAATAACCTGACCCCACCCCCCTGAAGGTATTCATTTGGGATTGGTTCACTGGATCGTCTCTTTGGAAGTTCTTTCTGCACATAGTAGCCAGTGTGGTCCTGAGAAAATAAAGCCACAGCAGCGTGCCATGCTTGTCAGAGGCCCCCAGGGTCTCCCCATTCTGCTCAGTGTAGTGGTCTAGACCACGTGATAACCAGAAGTACTTATATGAGCAGAGTCTCCGTCCCTTTTCTTGTGCTGTTCCCCCAAACCCCTCGGACCTCCTCAGCAAACACACCCCACCGCCCTTCACTCAGTCTCAGCTGCACCTGCTGGCCCTTTGCTTTCTTTAAGATGTAGCGGACCTGCTCCTAGCTCAGGGCATTTGCATGGCTGTTCCCTCTGTGTGCAATGCTGTTCCCCACATTCCACTGGGTTTCTTTCTTCACATCTTTGCTCAAATTGGCATTTTCTGGTAAAGCCTTGACGGGCCATCCGTCTTTGGGTTGGACCCACACGCATGGCTCTTCCCTCCCACCTTATTCCCATCTGCGGTTTCTCTCACACGGTGTGACTATCTTCTAAGATCCTAAACAACTTCAATATGCACACTACGCATGTCTGACACTTGGAACTCGGACGTGAACTCTATTTGGGCAAAAGTTTTGGTCCCTACTATAAAGAACATGGCCACAGAAGCAGACGCAGGAAGGCAGATGGAGCCCAGGAACCAGAGGAAGCTCCAGAGGCTGGCTGGAACTTGAGGAAGACTTGAAGAGGACTGAGTTCTTGACAGAGGACTCATGGCAGGTAGAGAGGATGGCAGTAAGCAGGCAAAAACCACATAAAACTCAAATTGTGCTCAGGGAAAATATGAGCAGTACAATGGAGAAGCAAGACAGCTTCTGTATTTGCATGTCTGTATCTATGTGTATGTCATTCGTATGTTTGTCTGTGTCTGTATGTATCTGTGTGTTCATGTGCATGCATATGCCTGTTGTTTACGTGTCTATATCTGCATGTGTGTCTGTGTGTCTGGAATACGATGTGCATATGTCTGGTATATGTGTGCGTCTATTTGTGTGTGTGGCATAAAGTTGCCATAGAAAGAAAAGCACACAGAGGTCAGATGGGCTGTATGTAAAACCCCATTGCAGCTCCACTTTGAGCATAAGCAGGAGCTCTAGATTTAAACAGAGTAAGAACTGGGACAGGAAGCAAGACATATATACACAATGAGGCAGCCTTGGTCAAGCTGTGGTCTGCTTGGTTATTGTCTCAGTTCTGGTTCTTCAAAGAGTCCAAAGGAGATCTTGCTGCTTGAGAAGAACAGCCTGCTTTTTATAAGATGACGACTCCTGCTCTAAGGTGCAGCCTTGCCAACAAAGATAATGGCTCTCACTGGAGGGGTGGTCTGTCCTATAAGGATTTGTTATTCTTAGAATCAAAGTGACTAGAGGATTGGGACAGTGGCTGGGAGACTTTTAGTAACATTTAAGGGGTCTGGAGTAGGACATTGTAATAACTGACCATAAGATGCTGCGATGGTTGGCTTTGTCAACTTTACACACGTGGAAAGAGCGCCTCTGTCTGTGAGGGATGCTTATGCTGGGTTGTCCTGTGGACATGTCTGTCAGGAACTGCCTTTATTGAGTTCATTGATGTGAGAAGGCCCAACCAAGTGTGGGCAGCACCATTTCCTAGGCACAGGACCTGAACTGTGTAACAGTGGAGGGATGGAGAGGAGCACAAACGAGCAAGTCTGTGATCAGGTAAGCACTGTTGGGTATAGTGTGTCTGGCTGTTTGAAGTCCTTCCCTTGACTTCCCCACAAAGACAGACTCTAACCTGGAATTGTAAGCTTAAATAAACCTTCTTCCCTAAGTTGTCTTTTGTTGGGGCATTATCACAGCAACAGAAATGAAAGCGGAACACATGCCTGTTACTCTGTGTACCTTTAGCCTTGAAAGGTTTCTAGGTAGACACTCCTTGAGCCACAAGCATGCCTATGGTTAGAATTAGGCAGGTGACTAAAGCAAAGTAAAAGAGACAGAAAGCAAAGGCAGAGATGCCAGGCACTCGTTCAGGTTTTAGCTGCCTTGTGGGTCCCAGTGATAAGTCAATGCTTTTAAAGCCCAAAGCAGCTTCTTAGAGCCAGAGCCAGCTCTACTCCCTGAAAGACTATCTCCTCTACTCTCCTTTCCTCAGTTACTTCACCCTCAGAACCTTCCATCTTCTATGGAACAATTTGGCCTTGGGCTTATCTTCACATTCATACATATTATATATTTTCCATTAAAAACCAAGTGTCTAATACTCTAAGGTTCTTCCTCTAAGCAGCACAAAAGATGGGAAAGATGATTTAAAATTTCGGACTCCTTTTGTCTTCCACACCAGTTTGTCTAAACAAAACATATTCTTCTTGCTCTTCCCGTGCCACATGCAGCTGCCCTACCTCCGTCCCCCAGGAAGCAAACTGTAATAGTCCCAGCACACGGAGTCCATGTTATTTCATTCACCCGATATCCTGAGATGATTCTATTGACTCCTTATTGTGATCCTATGGGGAGGTATTATTACCCCATTGTTCAGACCAGGAGAGTTCAGATCCGTCTAAGGATCCAGCCATTCAATGATAAACAGAACAACAACCGGTCCATCTCAGAGGCAAGAGGTTAAAGGCCGATATTTTAAGATAACTGAAAATCAAAAACACTGCAGAGAATGGATTCTTCCCCTTCTCCTTCTCCTAGACCCATATTAAATATCAATATCCTCTGTCTCTGCAAATTCAGAAGTTGACTAAGACACACATCATAAAAAAATGCAAGGTAAAAGTTTCATCCTTATATCAGTTTCTGTATTGAAAATGCATCTGAATGACTTTCTTCCCTGATGCCAGGATTGAAGCAGTGGTCACCTCTACCTTTGGTCAGTGTCCTAGAAGAACATGGTTGTGTCTGTGGAGCAGCAAGAAATCAAGGACAAATTCCCACTAGACAACCCTAGTGCCAAGCATCAACAAACACTATGCTTTATTTTTTTTTAAGAAAACCTGAAAGGGTTTCCTATCTGGCCAATCTAGATGGGGAGAGAGATCAGAAGGGGGGAATAGGGAAGCTGAGCTCGGAGGACAAAGAAAAGGAATTGCTTGTTAAATTCCTGGAAGAACCAACCTGATTTTTTTCTATCATTCCTGATAGATTTTTTTTAATGTTAACATTTTACCTTTATTTTTCTTAGAAAGAATGCATGGTTATGGCAGGATATTTCAAAGATTCCTGTGCAGAGAAGAGGAACATGAACTGTAATCCTCTCAATAAATAAATAAATAAATAAATAAATAAATAATCACCCAAGTTAAAGTAGTATTAATCCCCAGGGGGAAGGGAAGAGGTATAATGAGTGGTTTTAGTGGTGATTTATTTCTTTACTGGGTACCTTAATACTTAGTGTATAGTCTCTCTGACACTTTAATAAGTCTGAGGTAACTCATATTAAATGTTTGAAAGACCAGCTGCCTCATGGTCATGTTTCCTCATCTTCACCACCATGATGGACCATAATAACAGACTCTCCAAAAGCCCTTACTTTCTTAAGATACCTGCTTTTCTTGGCAGGTATTTTGTCACAACAACAAGAAAAGTAACTAATAAAAATTTCTGGGGCAGGAGAGACGCCTCAGGTGGTAAAGTGTTTGTTGCATAAACATGAGGACCCGAGTTCCAATCCCTAACACCTACACAAAAAACAGGGCAATGTTGGCACATGCTTGTAATCCTGGTCCTGGGAAGTCGGCGGAGACAGGAGGATCCTGGGTGCCTTGCTGGCCAACCAGTCTAACTGAATCTGTGTGCTCCAGGTTCATGAGAGACCTTGTCTCAAAAAAAAATTATGCGGAGAGCATTCAGAGAAGATAGCCAACCTGATGGCAAACTGTAGCCTCCACATGTGTACACATTTGTACACACACACACACACACACACACACACCTAAAAGAAGATTCAAAATGGTTCTTAAATGAATGAATGACTTAACTTTCCTCCAAGCTTTAGTTTGCCCTCAATGGAAAGGTAGAACTGGCTGTGTCTGCCTCTAAATGGTCATAAGAATTAAATGCCCTGATTTCCATAGACTGTCTCTCCCGCTCCGTACATGGCAGAGCCGACAGGTGAGAAATGGCCTCACTGGGTGGTTATTTTGTTCTGCCAACATTCCTGGCCTTGTTTTATAAAGAGAGGTACCCGACACCCTACTTTACTGAAAGCTTTTTCTTTGCTCTTTGGAAGGCAGATACAATGGAGAGCACTAAGGTATTCATTTTAATATAATCCCTTTGAACCTCAAAACACTTTTGACAGAAAACAGGATGACACATGCAATTTTACCTTTTCTTCCAGCTAACTACTGTTTACAAGTGTTGCTTGCTCTGGCTTAGTTCAGAAAAGCTTTTCAAGGCTCCAGCAGTTAATTATAGCTGCTTCTGGGGCTGTGGAACCTGAGCCATACTTGGAGATCAATAGCTTTGACTAGACTGGGAGGGAAGAAGTGTCACTCAGGCAAGAGGAGCTGAATGCTTGCAACCCCAGGAACCAAAATCTCTTTGAGTCAGTGGACTCTCTCCTACCTTCCACTTGCAAAAGTTCTATAAACAATAGTTAGGGCAAAAACAGTCTGCTCAAAGAGAACCTGGTGTGTTAGTCAGAGTTCTCTAGAGAAGCAGAAAAAAAATGCACATGTATATGTGTGTGTGTATAAGGCCTAGTATGGGTAATATATAATAAACAAGACATAAAATTCATGTAATAGATATATGCTATATAAATCTATAGTATATACTATGTGTGTGATTTATTATAGCTATAAAGAGGTTTATTATAAGGTATTATCTCCAGAGATTATGGAAGCTGAGAAATCATATAAGCTGTCTTCTGCAAGCTGGAGACCCAAGCAGGCTGGTGATGTGGTTCCAAGGCCTGAGTACTAGAGAGTCAGTGATGGGAATTCCAGGATGAGTTGGATGGCCTGAGAACCAGAAACAGCAAGGTCCGAAGGTCAAAGGACCAGTTCAAACAGGCAGAAGAGAGACTCATCCTCCTTTTCCCCATATTTTCTTCTATTTGGGCACATTCCATTTGTTGAGGGCAATTTTCTTCAGCTGCTCCATCAATTTTAGGCTAATCTCTGCCAATTATTGACTCATGGATACACCCAGAAATAATGTTTAACCAGGTGTCTGGGTATTGCATGGCCCTGCCCTTGTTGGCAGACAAAATTAACCAGCATGCTTGGCTTCTAGTCTATGGTGGGTGGAATGTGACACAATTCATCTATTTGACTCACATGCATTTAACGATGGCCCACTACATGCCAAGCTCTCTCTGGGGCACTTTGAAAAGCTGTTCAGTAATCCATTCATGAAAGATTTCATATCTTCAATCTAACAGATAAATGATTGAAAAAGAGAAAGAAAAGAAAATATAGGGGATGAATACCTTTTCAAATAAGTTAAAATGGAATAAGGTCATAAGGAATGAAAAGAGGGATACTTAATATTGAAATCAAATGGAGGGTGACAATAAAAAGTGAGCTAGACAAAACCCTGAATACATCTCAGGAAGAACGAATGTCGAACACAAAGCCCTGGCTGGCATATTAGTTACTTTTTTTATTACTGTGATCTTAGAATACCTGACAGAAACAACTTCAGGCTGGACTTCAGGGCTGGAGAGACTTACTTTGGCTCACAGTTTAGAAGGTGGAGTTCATCAGAGTGGAGAAAGTATCCAGGCTGCTGCCACAGTTAGACTTTACTATCAACTTAATACAGCCTAGAATCACCTGAGAAGAAAGTCTCGGTTGAGGGATTGTGCAGTTAGATTGGCCTGTCTGTGGGGGATTGTCTTGATTGCCTTAATTGATGTAGAAAACCCCAACCCACTATAGGTGACCCTGTTCTTTGCACAGGTGGTCCTGGGTTATAGAAGAAAGCTGGGGGGGGGGGTGCGCGCCTTTAATCCCAGCACTTGGGAGACAGAGGCAGTTCAAGGCTGGCTCAAAGATGGGAGTTCAAGGCCAGCCTGGTCTACAAAGTGAGTTCCAAGACAGCTGGGGCTAAAGGGAGACCCTGTGTCAAAAAGAACAACAAAAAAAGGAAGTGAAACTAGGCTATTACCCTCAAGAATTGCACCCTATCAACTCACTTCCTCCAGCAAGACCCACATGTTAAAGGTTCCACAGCTTCTTAAAACAGCACTTTCAGGTGGGGACCAAGTGTTTGAACACGAGTTATGGAGGACATTTTACATTCAAACCATAACAGTTGGAAACTGTTAGATTTTGGAAACCCAGAAAATGAATGCAGGTGTACCAATAAAAAATATTCAGGAAGCAGTGATTGGCCTTGAAAGACATGGCATGGTGTTTCCATTTGATTTTAAGAACCATGGAGATCCTTAGAGGGTTTTAAGCAGGGAAATGGTATGATGTAATTTATGTGTTTATAAAATCACTCAGGCTGTTGTGTGAAAGATATGCTATACAGAGTGTGTGGAAATCATGAAAACATCATGAAGGACAGATCAAAGGGGCCTTGATAGGTCTGAACTTTGAAAATGCCTTTCTTGAATGCTATCCTAAAAGAAAAAAATGACACTATGTTCTCCTGGGTGAAGGTAAAGCTATAGCTGGATAGCAGAGGCAGGGCAGAGCCAGAGAGCTACTGACCTTTGTGAGGTGACCATCTTCAATTTCATGCACCTGTTTACAGTGTTTCAGTGAAGAGGCAAAGGAGGTGGCAATGAGAGAGATGGCTGACTCAAGCTCCCAGATCCATGGTGATGATATTAGGTATAACCTGTTTTCAAACAATACAGAAATTAAACTAAGTTTGCAGCCCACAGCAACATTAACTGCACTGTAAAGCTTTGCACACTCTCTGGGGCTGGGTTTTCTTGTTCATTTATTCATGACATTTTCCTCCCTTCTCATCAATTAAGATGTCAACCCTAGACCAGGAGGACTAGCCGGCCTTTTATTCCTTGCTGTGGCTACAGTACTGAGCATTTGACAATAATGTTAATTCTTAATAGATACTAAGAATAGGCCAGAAGGCTATCAACTGAATATTAAGAGAGATTACTCTGCATAGACATTATGGGATGGCTTTTTATGGAGTACTTTTATATATTTTCATTCTTGCCAATTTTTGTTCTCAGATAAGCAATGACTCTAACTGGCTCTGGTTTGGGTAAAATCTGAGTTATCAATACCATTGACATTATCTAAAAAGTGGTAGTCAGGTTCAAACTTAACAATGCATACAAGTGCACACAAGCTCACTTTGTGTTTGTGGGACTGAGGTTATACATTCCAGGCCTTCCCCAGTTCATTCATTCATTCTTCCATTCACTCTATAACATTTACCACAAGCCAACCAGGCAACAGAGAACTACTAAAGTAATTTCAGAATGCCTAAAAAATCATGCAGAGTTCAAATGAAAACATGCTAGAAAACTCATTTACTCATTAATGAGTGTGTCTTAGTTACCTTTGTCAACTCGACACAGCCTAGAGACTTTGAGAGGAAATCCTCAGTGAAAGGCTTGCCTACTTCAGATTGGCTTATAGCCATGTCTTTGAAGGATAATCTTGTTGGTTAATTGATGTGGGAGAGCCCAGCCCACTGTAGGCAGCACCATTCCCTAGGCAGCAGGCCCTGAGTTGTATAAGAAAGCTAGCTAAGCCTGAGCTGGTGAGCAAGCCAGCTAGGCAGAAGTCTTCCTCCAAAGTTTCAGCTTCAGATTCCAGCCATGAGTTTCTGCCCTGACTTCCCTCACTGATGGACTGTGACCTGGAAGTATAAAACCCTTTCCTCCTCCAAAGCTGTTTCTGGTCATTGTCTTTTATCACAGGAACATAATGAAATTATAACAATAAGTGGAATAGGACATTACTAATATCTCAAAGGAGAGCAGGAACAAAGACTGGGTCTGTATATTGCAAAAACTGAAATAAATTTGCAAATGGAGGCAAGATGCTTTTTCCATCCTGAGGAACCACCACTGCACAGAACTGGATCTCTGGGCTTATGAGAAGATGGTGAAGATATGGCCTCTGACATCTCATGTGCTGTCTGGAAAACCTGCATCAACAATGAGCCTGCTGGATCTGGATTTGAACAGCATAAATCCTCATGATATTTTCTATTTCTGAGGCCAAGATGGAAAAAAAAAATCCCATATGTAAATTGGGTCTTGCCCCAAAAAGATGTAATCTATGCTTGAAGGGCACTTTGAACTTCTTTGCTTTCATAAACTAACAAACAAATGCAAACTTGTAAAGAAAGCAAAAATGAAACTGTATCCTTGATTGACACCCCCTCACTTCAAAAGTCTTATTTTTTACCCAGTGAGAATGTGATTAAAGTCAATAATCTCCACAAATCAGATGAATGGGTAAAGCCCATTAGTTAATTAGGGAAAAACAAGAGGACAGAAGTAGTATGGTGTACCTAAAGGCATTAAAGGCTGGCAAATGTAAGGAAGGGGGCCAGCGTGGAGCTGCTGACCCTGAGGTTGAACAGTCTGAACAGGGTACACACATGATTACTCCAGTAACATCCCAGGGACCATGTCAGTGGGTGCAAACCCATTAATTCTATGTAACAGGCAATGTATATAGGTCTGGAATGGGCAGCCCCTACATCACATGACATCAACCCCCAGTGGCCATTCTTAGACTTCCACACCATCACGCATTTCATCCCAGCTCATGGGGCATATTCAGAAGAGAGGCGTGCTGACAAGCAAGCTGACTCATGACTTCTGAGTGCATGCTAGCCAAAAACAGAGTGTGCACTGCATCTTTTCCTCTGCCTAGTGTGCTAACCAGATTGGTAAACTGCACACACTCAAGATACGTCTGAGTCCAGGATTGCTGTCGTCACATCTCCCGCTTCTGTTTTTGCCTCCACAAGCTCAGAAAGCATGATAGTAGTGGTGGTCAATTTGCCTTTGACTGGCCTGAATGGCCATGACTATTTTGAAAAAACAATAACCAACTCCAATGATCAATGCCCATTTGAAAATCGAATACAGGGTTAACCACATAGTTAAACATAAGCAACCTGAACAAGCATCT
The DNA here is from genome assembly GCA_009823505.1 of Rhizomys pruinosus. Classification (NCBI taxonomy): domain Eukaryota; kingdom Metazoa; phylum Chordata; class Mammalia; order Rodentia; family Spalacidae; genus Rhizomys; species Rhizomys pruinosus. The sequence continues at coordinate 444,071 of VZQC01001040.1, forward strand.
GTGTCCAATTTTTGTACAACCCAGGGTCTCCAAGTCTAGTTGGAGAGGTTTTCATATACAAACATGCTGTTCAGTCAGTTTTTGTTGTAGGTCATTTTCCTGCTTAAAGGTGTGGCTGCCATTTGTAGAGTGTTTGCAATTGATACTCCGGAGGCAACTGCTCCTATAGCCAAGGATGATGAACTCTGTGACTATTTTTTTTCTGTGACTATTTTGTTATGATGATAAAGGGCAACTTTATGCCCCAGCCAGTCTGACCATCCCAAGACATGGTCAGATTCACCAGCAACCATACCATATAACTGCTGGGGTCCCTGTGGGTCAGCATCTAGTGGAGCAGCATTCTCCTGGATTCCTTCCACCCTTTCTGGACCCTCAGACAGGCCAGCTTCACTGCTGGTGGTTTCTGGTCCATCTCTTTCAGTCCACGGATGAACACTTCTTGCTGGAACCCAGACAGGGGAGGGCTCCTTCTGTGGAAAGACACAAGAAAACTGGCTTCCCATTGTTAGCAGGAGTCTGGACCCTTTCATGTATTTTGCCCAAGTACCAATGGTGCCTCCTTATGCGCTATCAGAGGGCTCCAATGCTTGTGGACTGGAAATATCATGTCTGGTTTCAAATTTGGTCAGTAAAGAGTGCTCTGCACACTGCATCATGGGGGGAGAGGTATAGACCTCCCCCTTCTGTTTTTGTACTCTATGATATACAGGGTGAAGCCATTCCAGAGGTCCATGAGACCGCCATATCTGGAGGGAAAATCATCCCCATGAAGGGGAGGGAGGAGTTATATCTAACAGGCATGCAGCAAAGCAACATTGAGTCTTTGAAGAACAGTACAAGTTTCTTGGGTTACACTGCAGAGCAAAGAGGGATCTGTTGGGCCCTTCAGACAATCATACCATGGACATATCTATTCCAAGGAGCTATGGACACAGCCAGTTAATACCCCACAAAGCCTTTTGGAGCTGATTAATGGGCAAGGAGTTTAATTATTGGCATCCAAGGCTGAATCAGCCTACTCTCTTGAATTGACCCCAGAAACTGGTAGGAAGGGGTGAGTTGAATTTTCTACTGGGAGACTTTTAAATGGGCATCCTCAGGAGCCACTAAGAATTGTGGGAGAAAGGAGTCCAGGACCACCATGTCACAGTGAGCTAAGAGAACATCATCAATGTAACAGATGATGTCTAACCCTGGGATTTTAGAAAACCTTTTCAGAACATGACCAACAAAACCTGACAGTTTATGTGGCCCTGTGACAGGACTTTCCAATGATATCTCTGTGTGGGGGAGGAGTGGTTCCTATGAGAGAAAGAGACTGCAAAGTGAGGTCTGTCCTCAGGGTGTAGGAGAATAAAAATGAAACAATCTTTAATATCAAGAATGGCAATGTGTTTGCCTGCCAATATATCTGAGAGCCATGGGAGCCCAGATTGGGTAGTTCCCATCTTTTTCATTTAACCATAATGGCCCTAAGGTCATGGAGCATACAAAACTTCCCCTGCTCTTTCTTTTGAATTACAAAGATGGGGTACTCCAGGGATTAGTGGAAAGGTCAGTATGCCCTGCACTTGTTTGCTCAGCAACTAAGGACTCAAGAGCTGTAAGTTTAGACGAGGAAAGCAGCCACTGTTCCATCCAAATGGGAGCTGAAGTTACTCATTATAGCTTAATAGGTAATGGAAGAACAGTGGCCCTTAGAATTGTGGATACTGGGACCCTTGGTCTCAGACTTGAGAGTCTACCACTGAATTATAAGAGACTTTATAATCTGTAGTTAGGATTGCCCCCAAGGCATCAAGAAAATCCCTGCCTAACAATTTATGAGGCAGGTCAGGAATAATTACGGGCTTAATGGCTCCCCATCCCCAATATAAGTCTCTCCAAACCTTAGGTTGGGTAGCTGTCTTAGATTTCCTCCCACACTCTGGACCAAAGGACCTTCAGTTAGTTTCCATTCATTTGGAACTTCCTCCTCCCTAATGATGGTTCAGTCTGCTCCAGTATCCAATAAGCATTTAAAAGACTCAGCCCCTGTGTAAATTTTTAGATAAGGCATGGAGGGCCATTTGGTTCTCCTGGGTGGGCTGTAGCTGCAGCTGCAAAGGGCCAGGTGACTCGTGTTCCAAATGGAGGGGGTGGAGCTAGAGCTGGGAGAGGGGTATTTTCAGTTTCATTTTTTTATTTGGGCCTCCAATATCTTAGAGAAACTTGAGTCTGCAGAGCTTAGATCTGAGATTTCTCAGGACCACCTTAAGCACAGAGTAGGCATACCCCTCCCAACTGGAATTACCAAGGGAGTGTCCAAGTGTATTCTTTGAGGAATCTTCAGAACAGAAAGGGAAGAGTGAGTTAGACTCTCAATAGAAAGCCTAAAACTTAGACAAGTCAAAACTCCATAAGCAAGGAAAGAAAGATCAAACAGACAAACAAACAAACAAACAAACAAACAATGAAGGCATCTGAAGGAGGCAAGCAAAGCAAGCCTTCAACACAGTGAAGAGGCATTTGGGATTCGCACTGGAATACAGGCAAAGAGAAACCCACATGCCAGGGTCAGGAAGAAAGGACAACAGGGGAAAGATGCAGGATAATTCCACACCAAGCTCTACCAACCCTGTAGGATGTCCCAGGACACAGATCTTAGAGGAACAATTGCAGACATATTCAAAGAAATCAAAGCATGTAATTAAGTCAGAGAACTAAGTGGGGGAGAATGAAAAACTCAAGAAGGACGTAGAGAGAGAGAGAATAACAAACTCCAGAAGGAAGTGGAAACACTGAAAAGAAAAAGAAACCAACCAGCAAAGCAAAGCGCTACAGGAAGAGATTGAAGCTCCAAAAGGAAGCGGAAATACTAAAGAAATAACAAGATGAAATGAAAAAGGAAATCAAGCACTCATCCAATCAAGAGGAAAGGAGCAGAAAAAAGCCTCGGAAGCAGAATGGAGGAAGCAGAACAAAGAATACCAGACCTGGAAGATAACACAGAACAACTGAAAACCTCAAATAAAGATTATGAAAAATTTAAAAATACACAAAAGTGGAACAACCAGGAATTGTGGGACACTATGAAAAGATCAAACCTCTGCATCATAGGAATATAGGAAGAAGAATCCCAAGAGAATGGTATTGATCAAAATATGAAGAATACCAAAAATTGTATTCTTCAAAAGAATAATATATGAAAATTTCCCCAAACTAAAAAAAGACAAACCAATACACATACAAGAAGCACATAGAACTCCAAACAGACAAGATCGGAAAAGAAACTCTCCACACCATATCAAAGTAAAAACACTAGATGCCCAAAACAAAATTCTGAAACCCACAAGAGAAAAACAAGTTACATATAAGGTGAAATCCATCAGAATTAAAACTGACTTCTCAGTGCAAACTACGAAAGCAAGCAGAATGTGGAGCAAAGCATTGCCAGTGTTGAAGGACTATAGATGCCAACCCAGGTTACTATACCCAGCAAAAACGTCAATTATAATTGAAGGAGAGAGAAAAATCTTCCATACATGTCTGGAAAACCAACCCTTCAGAGAATACTTGAAGCAATTCAAAGGACAGAAGAAAGCAACAACTATCCCCAGGCACCTAGAAAGAGAAATTAATAAAAGCATAACTGCAGAAGTAGAAACCTAGACCAAAAATTCAAATGGATAATAAGGTGAAAGGAAGCAACACACACCTATCAGTTATAACCTTAAATATTAATAGACTAAACTCCCCAATAAAAAGACATAGACTGGGAGATTGGATTAGGAAACAGAACCCATCTATATGCTGTCTACAAGAAACACATCTTACCTTCAAGGATAGGCACCACCTTAAAGCGAAAGGATGGAAAAAAAATATTCCAAGCAAATGGTACCAAAAAGAAAGCAGGTATTGCTATTTTAATATCAGACAAAATAGACTTCAAAGTAAAAGAAATCAGGAGACAAAAAAGGCCATTACATTTTTATCAAAGGAACAATTGACCATGAAGATTTCACAATCATGAATGATTATATATATAGTTTATATATATATATTAATATATATCATAATATTATATTTATAATATTATAAATATATATATATTAAATATATATTAAAATATATCATTAATATATATTTAAAAAATATTATTTATTATTATTAAATAAATATATTTATTAAAAAAAAAAAAAAAAAAAATTATTTAAATAAATATATTTAATAAATATATTTTATATTATATATATTTTTAAATAAAAGTTATTATATAAATATAATATATAATATAATATATATTTATATATATTTATCTATATATTAATTAATATATAAATTTATATATATATATATAATTATAATATATTTAATTAATTATAAATTATATAAATTATAATATATTATATATAAATAATTAAATATTTACATAATAATTATATATATAAATATAATAATATTTATATATATTTATATATATAAATATAATATTTATAATATCTATATATATAAATATTATATATTATATAATTTATATACTTTATATAAATTATTTTTTAAATAAATATATTTAAAATAATATAGTTTATTTATATATATATTTTAAATAAAAAAAAATAATATATATACAATATATAATAAATAATAAAAAAAAAAAACTTTATAAAGACAATTCTAGGACACAAGCAACAGATCAACCCGTTACCTCATAGGGGGAATTTAATACCCCACTAAGCCCCTTTGGACAGGCCAACCAGACAAAAATAACAGAGAGACATCTGATAAAATACACCAAATGGACCCCACAGACATCTACCAAATATTCCACCATAATGCCAGAGAATACACTTTTAACTCAGCACCCCAAGGAACAATCTCCAAAATCCGATCACTTTACTGGGGTACAGAAGAAACCTCCAAAATACAAAAAGATTGAAATAATTCATGCATTCTATCAGACCTCAATGCAATAAATTCTATTTATCAAAAAACGGCAAAAAAGCACCTAACTACTAGCTAGAAGAATACATGGAGAGTAAATAACACACTCTTTTTTTGTGTTGTGTTAAGATAAATTATTAAATGTATTTATTATTTATTTTATTATTATTATTTTCTTTTTTAGACAGGTTCTCCCTTTTTTTTTTTTTTTTTTTTTATTATTTTTTTCTTTTTGGCCTTGAACTCACTGAGGTTTGCCTGCCTCTGCTTCCCGTATATGGATAAAAGACAATGTGCCACCAAGTCCAGGGTTAAAAGAATTAATTTTAAAAAACGATCTAACTATACAATTATAAAACAGAAAATAACTAATTCTCGTATTCCTTTTTAGCTAATAAGAAAGATGCAAGACAGTTATGGCGGAATACATGATCTGGGATGGTGGGGTGGGGAAGGGAAATGTAAATATGCCTGATCTGAATGGAAAATGATGTACGAAAATGCACCAAGACAAAAAAAAAAAAATTAAAAAAAAAAAACAAGAGAGGAAATACTGAACAGAAAAGATAGATTTGCAGCCAAATCATTAAGAGTAAATGGCAAAGGAGTCACCTGAGGGCTCCGTTTTGTAACACTGTAAACTTAGTGCATTTTCTTAGTACTTCTGTTAACTGGATTTAAATAAACAAAATAAGTAAATGTTGTAAAAAAAAAAAAAAAAACACTCTTAATGAATGATTGTCAAGAAGAATTACATGAAAGAAATACAAAGCATTCCTGACCCGAGATGACTACTATAATACAATCAGAACAAACTTTCGAGGCGGAATTTGAAAGCAGTCCTAAGATGTAAATTTACAGCCCTGGGTGCCTACGTTAAAAAACAGAAAGAACACGTGTAATGACTCTAACATTGTACCCTAAAAAACGCTTGAGAGACAAAAACAAAAAATTAACCTAAACCCAAAAGACTGGAAGAAATCACAAAAATAAAGGAAGAGATACATGAAAGAAATAAAAGCATTTTTTTTTTTTTTTTATTTTTTATTTTCTAATATAAACAACAAAACAAAATTATGAGATACCTGAAAGCATCCTAAGAAGTAAGTTTACAGCCCTGGCTGCCTACGTCAGAAACAGAAGAGCCACATGTGAATGATCCTTAACATTGCCACCTAAAAAAACGCTTGAGAGAGGGCTGGAGCGATGTCCTAGCGTTGAGAGTGCCGACCCCTCTTGCAGAGAACCCGGTTTCGAATCCCCAGCACCCACATGGCCGGCCGAAAAACCGTCTGAAACTCCAATTCCAGTAGAACTCCGTTCCAGGGAGTCCCCGACGCCCTCTTCTGACCTCCGCGGTATGCAGTCACGGTGCACCAGACTGCATGCAGACAAACATTTCATACACATACGGAAATAAATAAAATAAAAAAAAAAATTTAAAAAAAAAAAAACTCTTGAAGAGACAAAAACAAATGAACCCTAACACAAAAGACAAAAGAAATCACAAAAATAAGAGCAGAAATCAATTAATCTAAAAGGTGGTTCTGTGAGAGAATAAACACAAACACAGACCTCTAGCCCAGTTAACCAAGAGAAAAGAGGAAAAAAACTCCAAATAAATGCAATCTGTGATGAACTTGAAAGTGGAACTATCACAATAGATAATGAAAAGATCAAGACAATCCATACAGGTAATACTTCTTCAAAAAACCTTATATTTTACTAAGTTGAAACCTATGTAAAAATCCTAGGCAGAAATGGGATGAATTATCTAAAATCCTGGTGAATCACCAAACCCTCAACCAAAGAAATTGACAGCTAAACAACATTGATAATACATGAAAGAAATTGAAGATGTAATAAGGAAACCTCCCAACTAAAAGAATCCAGACCCAGATTGTTTTCATGCAGAATTTTATAAAACTTTCAACTTACAAACCCAACAATTATTACTCAAATTCTTTAGAAGACAACAAACAGAGGGAATTCTCCCAAATATCTTCTATGAAGCCAGCATCACTCACTCTATTACCAAAACCAGCAAAGATATAACCAAAAAAGCAAAATTATAGGCCAATCACATTAATGAACATAATTGAAAAAATAAATCTCAACCACTAATACTTCAAACCGGCATTATAGACCACATCAAGCAATGATACTCATCATGACCAAATTGACATTCATCACCAGAATCAGGATTCAACATCCCCATGAAATGCAATAAACTATCCAACTATATGAAACACAGACGCCTACTCATAAAAATGGACTGAAGAAGAACACCAACCACACTATACTTGACGCCATCCTTCCTACTCCAAATGCACCATGCCATCAAAAAGCCTTATACCAAAAACTCCTCGCACATTCCCTCATGCTTAAAGCTCCATAGGAGGAATTGGAATTGGAGGTCTCCATCAATCTCATAATGTAAGCAACACCACCTAATACCAGAAACCCACAGCCGAAATAACAGCCCTAATGGATCAATGACAGAAAGCTACCCTTTCAAAGTAGGACACATTGGCAGCGTGCCCCTGCACACCTCTTTCTTCAATGTTAGAGTCTGAAACAACTTTGCCGTAGGCAATAACAGCAAAAAAGAAAGTAAGTACTGACATTGGAAAAAGAGGAAATCAAGCTACCCTTCCCTTTATGATATTATTGTTTACTTAATGTATGCTAAAAACTTCCCCAGAAAACTCCTACAAGAACAGCGTTGCAAACAGTGCACATCAAATAAATTAACCCTAGAGAAATCAGTCACACTAGTCTTTCAACACCCCAGCACTCAACTCATAGCAATTCGACGCGAAAAATTCAAGGGACCTTCCCACTCACATATCCTCAAAACAATAAAATACCTGGAAAAAACCTAACCAAAACACCAAAGACCCACAAAGATCCCCTACAACAAAAATTTATAAACTCCTGAAACAGGAAAATGAAGAATACATCAGAAGATGGAAACCTCACTATGTCTCATGATTGGGACAAATTAATATATATAAATGTTCATCTAGCTCTATACTTTTGTATAGATTTAATGTAATACCAATTAAAATCCTGACTGAGTTCATATTCACAGGCTGGAAGAAAGTCACCTATTTCATCCGGGAAAAACAAAGACCCGAATAGCCAAACAACCCGAGTGAAGAGAACAACTCAGAGGCGAAACCCGTATACCAACTTAACAACAATACTACAGGCTATATCGATAAAGAAAGCTCTCCGCGGTTTTGCCAGCACAAAAAACAAGACCCTGTTACCAACTGGATTACCAAAACTGAAAACATCCAAACTTACAACATACAATTCAGAATCATCATTTAAACGGTGGCATGGCGAAAACACACATGAGGAACACCAAGCACTCTGTCAACAAAGTTAGGTTTTGCAAAACTTGTATCACCAGATTGTAAGTAAGACATAACATGAAATCAATTAACCCTACCTCTCACCTCTTACACAAGTCAACTCCAGAGGAATCCAAAGACCAACTATTACTAAATCAACAAACTTACTGAGAATAGCACAGAACAAAATCCTGCGCAGACTACAAGTCATAGGCGTAGGAAAAGTCATCCTAAATCAGACTTCCTAAATCAGACAGCAGCTGTGCAAGAATTAAGGTTGACAATTGACAAATGGGACCTCATTAAACTCAAAAGCTTCTGTATATCAAAAGAAACAATCAAGGAATTGAAGAGAAACCCCATAGAGTGGGAGGAAACCTTCACCACAGATACATCTGACAAAGCATTGATTTCTACAATATATAAACTACTCAAAAAACAAAGAAAACAAATGACCCACTCAAAAGATGGAGCAAAAAGCTGAACAGAGACTTCACAAGTGAGGAATTAGAGATGGCTGAGAAACATCTTGAAAAGTGTTCAACGTCACTAAGGAAATGCAAATTAAAACTACCTTAAGATATCATCTCACTCCGATAAGACTGGGTAGGATCAAGAAAACAAATGACACCAAGTGCTAGAGAGGTTGTGGGGAAAAGGGAACACCCATCCACTGCTGGTGGGAATGTAAACTGGTACAGCCACTATGGAAACCAGTGTGGAGAACCCTTGGAAGACTTGGAATGAACTTGCCACCTGACCCAACCGTACCACTCCTGTGTATGTACCCACAAGACTCACCCCACCGCAGAGATACATGCACGGCCATGTTTATTGCAGCTTTCTTCACAATAGCAAAGAGCTGGAACCAACCTAAGTGCCCCTCAACTGATGAATGAATAGAGAAAATGTGGTACATCTACACAATGGAGTTCTATGCAGTGGTAAAGAAAGATGACATCAAGAACTTTGCAGGTAAATGGATAGAGCTGGAAGATATCATGCTGAATGAGGTACACAGTCCCAGAAAAACAAATGATGAATGGTATCCCTCATCTGTGGATGCTAGCACCAATTGCTGTTAATGTGATCTGAAAACAACTGAGCTCTTACATTGTAGAATCCCTTAAAAAATAAATAAATTTTAAAAAATCTCAGCGATATTAGTCTCTTTCTGACCGAAATGTTGGAAGGTAATAGTTACAACAAAGAAGAAAAGACTTGCAGCAGAGATCCAGGGGGCACATTGGATTGAAGGACAATGTCCCAAAGTTGCTCAGCTTGAAGAAGAGGCTCCCTAGAAGAGAAGGGCAGATTCCCTATTGTGGGGTTCATGTACCTGGACTCCCTGGATTCTTTCAGCTGTCCCTGTTCAAAGGCACTGGTTGTGAGGCTGCTGACCCTGGGTTGAACAGGCTTAAGAGGGTAGGCACACAGGGTTACTCCAATAACATCCATGGGCCCACATCAGAGGGTACAAATCTGTTTATTCTACACAATAAGCAGCAGCTTATATAGGCCTGGGAAGGGCAGCCCCTACATCACTTCCCAGTGGCCAATCCTAGACCTCCACAGCATCACGCAGGCTTTTTCAGAAAAGGGGTGTACTGACAAGCAAGCTGACTTATGACTTCTGAGTGCATGCTAGAGTATGCTCTGCATCTCTTGTTCCACCTAGTGTGCTAAGTGAATTGGTAGCCTGCATATTCTCAAGATACTTCTGAGTCTAGGATTGATAGACTCCCACAGTCCAGAAAGATATGTCCCAACAAAGCTATACATTGGGACATTCCTAGTGTGGGGAACTCTCTGCTGAAGTGTTGGGATCATGACATCCCATCCCATTCTTCATCTCAAATTTCTTTTCATTTTGTTTTATGCTGTGAGTTCCCACTACTAGCAAAAACCCTTCAAAGAACTACCTGCTGTGGAGCTAGAACGGTGGCTCAGAGGTCAAGAGCAGGTACTGCTCTTCCAGAGGACTCTCTAAGATGGCTCATTAACTGCCTATAATTCTGGTTCCAAAGGATCCAAACATCATCTTTTTGCCCCTGCCAGCACCTGCATACACATGAATAAATAATAAAAATTAAATTAACATACCTGCTAAACAGGACAGCCTACCTCAGTGGTTCTAAGACTGACAGTATGTGCCTAAGAGAGTTAAAGAACATTTAGAGGAGTTAAGAAGCAGTTAGGCAGGGATCTTTGGAAACCTTTAATCCTAGCACTTGGGAGGCAGAGGCAGGCAGATCTCTGTGAGTTCAAGGTCAGCCTGGTCTACATAGTGAGTTCCAGGACAACTGGAGCTACAGGGAGACCCTGTCTCAAAAAGACCAAAAAAAGGAGGAAAGGGAGATTCATCAAACACATTCAAAGCAAGAGTAGATGTAGAGTGCCATTTTCTCAAACCAATTCCACCAAGATTCCCTGGAGACAGACAGTAAGACTGTTACACTTTCTAGCCTTGTGTTGCATTAGAGCATTATACACACTTTTTATTTTATATGTATGAGTGGATTACCTGCACCTGTGTCATGCAATGCCCTTGGAAATCAGAAAAAGGCTGGAGCTGGAGTTACAGATGAACGTTAAGTGCCAGTGCTCTTGACTGCTGAGCCATCTCTCCAGCCCCTATCATGAACACTTTTTCTCATTTTTTCTCATTTTTTACTGAATTTTTGCAAAACTTCATATATTTTTAAATTTAACTTTAAAAAAATATGAGTGTATTGTCTGTGTGTAGTAGGTAGGTGTATCCATGTCCTGCAGAGGAGATCAGAAGAGGGTCTCAGGTCCCTTAGAACTATAGCTACCAACAGTTGTTAGCCACCATATGGGTGCTAGGAACCAAACCTGGGTCCTCTCCAAGAATTCCCAGTGCTCTTAACCACTGAGCCAGCTCTCCAGCCCCAACATAATTTTTGGGTTTTGTTTGTTTGTTTGTTTGTTTGGCAAGTTCTCACTGTGTAGCCCTGTCTGGCCTAGAGCTCAATTATAGACATACCCTACCATGTTCAGTTGCAGGTTTCAAGTTTTTCAGCTTTGCTTAAATGGTGCTAAAGCAATCCACATACAGGAGAAACTGCATTTTGAATTTTGATCCCCCTACATTCCCCAAAGCTAGTAGCATGATTCTGTCTCTGCAGGCAGAACCATAGCACTGAGCCAGACTTCAACTCAGGTAGATGCTAGCACAGGCTATGATACTAAACTAGCACATGCACTTTCAGGAGTTCAAATGTAGCTCACTTGGTATAGTCATTGCCTAGCATGCATCAGTCCCTAGATTACACCCCCTGTAACACAAAACCAAGCATGGTAGCACATGCCTGAGGCAGAGGTAGGAAGAACGGAAGCTCAAGGTATCCTCAGATACTATCTCAGAAAACAAAAACCAAATATAGTAACTGCATTCAAATCTTAGAATTCAGAAATCTCAGTACTCCTATAAGATGAGCAGTAGAGCAAAAAGAAAACTAAACACCCTGTCTCAAGCAAGGGGGAAGGAGAAACATCCTGTTTCCACCCAAGGCCAAAGACAAAACACCAGTAGGAAGGCACTGTCCCCTTGTACCGAGCTTTCTCCACCCTCTCCTTTCATAAGGGTACTTGAAATATTGAGTGGCAATTGTGCTTGAAATACTATGCTCCAAGCCTGTGTGAATGCCTGTCTAGCTTAGCTATCCAAGTTTTATAGATATGCAAATGAAGAGGAGTACTATCCGCATCTAGTGGAAAAGCCAGCTTTGTTGGTTGGCAAAAAAAAATCTATATTCCTGGGGCTGGAGAGATGGCCTAGTGGTTAAGAGCACCGACTGCTCTTCCAGAGTACCCGGGTTGGTGGCTTAAAACCATCTTTAACTCCAGTTCCAGGGGAATCCAACACCCTCTTCTGACCTCCCCAGCATTGCACGACACGGGTGCACAAACCTACATGCAGACATTACATTCATACACATATGAAAATAAATAAAAATTAAAGAAAAACTATACTTCTGACTTCTTGGAAGTGCCTGGTTTAATAATTTAAAAAATGGTTTGGCTTGAAAGAACAAACCCATTGTCCTCTCAGGGTTCTGGATCAAGGCATAAAGACCATGCCTTCCTTAATGACTAATGAGGACCCTTAAATATTTTCCCCAGGTTCTAGATGTCAGCAATTCTTGGCTTATAGACATATCATGATAATTCCTACATCCATCTGATAGTATCCTTCTGTGTTAGAGTCTCCAAAATTCCCTCTTTCATGATCTGTTGATTTTATTCTAAAATTAGTAAGAAAGATATTTAGGAAGCACTAAGTCTTCATTATCAATTTTATTGTAAAATTAGTGAAATAGAGTTGTAAGAAGCACCATGTCTTCCACCCCAAGTCATTGAAGCATAGAGGGCAAGGCAGGGGAAGTGTCTCGGGAGAATGGTAGGACAGGATCCTAGGGAGGCAGAGGCCTTCTGTCTTCCAGTGAGTTCTCTGGTCTTTTCTTCTGCAGGGGAAGCTTTGGATCGATAGTGTCTTGTCTGTATCCTACTCACTGGGATCCATATGAAGCAGCCTGGACCATTGGTTGGACCCAGGCCTCAGGGATATCTATGTTGCTGTCTCCCAGCAGCTGAATATTCAGGTCCACTCCTGCATGATCCAGCACCATGGCCTCACAAGACCTCAAACATCCTCTGGCCATCCTCTGGTTTCATGTCTCTTTCTAATCTCTTTTGGGTAGCACTTTGGGTACCACTTTATTAGACCTCTTAATTTTCTCCCTTACTGGCAAGCAGCAGCAGAGGCTCATTAGACCCACCCCAATCCTTCTTGACCCCCTCCTCCATACCCCACATGGGCTGCAGACTTCCTCTGTAGAAGCGTCGTCCTGCACCCAAGTCAGGACCTGGGCTCTGTCGAGATTTGATGCCACTTTCTGCAATGAAGAGGCAGGAATGACAGGCTCAGTGGACCTTCTCAGCTTCTCTTCCTGCTGGCCATCCTCAGGAGTGGCCCTTCTCAGCTTCTCTTCCTGCTGGCCATCCTCAGGAGTGGCCCTTCTCAGCTTCTCTTCCTGCTGGCTGTCCTCAGGAGTGGCCCTTCTCAGCTTCTCTTCCTGCTGGCCATCCTCAGGAGTCTTTGAGAGGTGAGTACATCAAGTCCCCTCTTTGGGCATGAAGGGACATTGGCAGGATCTACTGGGGAGAGGAACGGTGGTGTCACTCCCAGGTGCATTGGCTTAGCTGGGCTGGTGGAGCTGCCCTTCTGGTGTGCTTGGCATTGCAGGAGACTGTAGGTTGCCATAGGCTCATTGTACAATTTGTATCATAAAGATTTCAGGATGTCACATTGGTCAAACCCTATTTGCTCCATAGCTGCCAGGATTTCACTGTTCACGCACCTAGGAGCCACCTTGGTCTGGTTTTTTAAACCCTCTTCATCATGCTGAAGCCAAGGATGCCTTATAATGTCCTTTACTCTTGGCCTCTTCTTGGGGTTGACTGTTAGTAAATGGCTGATAATGTCCTTCAGCTCTGGAGAAAGGTGAGCTGGAATGTCATATTTTCCCAGAACAACCTTGGGCCCAACATCCTGAGTGCTGTACCCTTCAATTGGCAGGGTTCCTGTCACCACAGAATACAGAACAATACAATACCTAAGTTCCAGCTGTCCACTTTGAGACCATCATAGTGTTTTTGCAGGAAGAATTCTGGGGGTCTAAACCATAAAGCACCACAGAACCAGAAGAGTTTACTGCCAGGCCAGAGTAGGGCAGCAAGTCCGAAATCGATGACCTTCACTCTGCCAGTGCTGTCTACCATGATGTTGTCTGGCTTGAGATCCCTGTGAATTATGCCTTGGTCATGGCAGTACCGCATGGCCTGTAATAGTTGCTGGAATATTTTTTGGCAGGTGTTCTCTTGCATGTAGCCAACCTGGAGGACCCATTCTCACAGGTCTTTCCCCTCAGCCAGCTCTTGGACCAGATAGATGTTGTCCTTTGTTTCAATGACCTGGATCAAGAAGATGATGTTGGTATGATCCATCCTCTTCAATATCTCCACCTCAGACCTGATTGGGTAGAACCGCTCCTTCCTCTTCCTCAGGAATTTTATGGCCACAGGAATTCCGGTAAGGCAGTGGTGGGCCAATTTCACCTGGGCATAGCCACCCTGGCCCAAAGTCTTCAAGATAACATACTGTGGTCTGAGGTGCTCATCTGAGAGGATGACCACAGAGCTGGGCCATACTGTCACTTTACCCTTTGGGCCACACATCACAGGTAGCAAGGCTACCACCACCAACATAAAACTAGAAAACTAAACCAAAAAATTAAATACACACACATACAGTCACACACACACTCAAAATCAGAAAAAAAAAACCAAAATGTAAAAATAAAAAAAAAACAGCACACAAAAGCACACAGAACTCACAAATACCACCAACCACCAAACAAATACCACCAACCACCAAACCACCAAACCACCACACCACTAACTTTACTGCTGCATAGAACTCCATTGTGTAGATGTACCACATTTTCTCTATCCACTCATCAGTTGAGGGGCATTTGGGTTGTTAGCCACCATGTAGATCCTCAGAATTGAACCTGGGAACCTGGGTCCTCAGCAAGAGCAGTCAGTGCTTTTAACCACTGAGCCAGTCCCCATGGACTTCTTCCTCTTTTTTTTTCTGGTCTTTTTGAGAGAGGGTCTAACTATAGCCCCAGCTGTCCTGGAACTCACTATGTAGACCAGGCTGGCCTTGAACTCACAGAGATCAACCTGCCTCTGCCTCCCAAGTGCTGGCATTAAAGGACTGTGCCACCATGCCCAACTTAACTGATGTTTGGCCATATTATCAACTTTATTTTCTTTTGGTCTTTTCGAGACAGGGTCTCCCTGTAGCCTCAGCTGTCCTGGAACTCACCCTGTAGACCAGGCTGGCCTTGAACTCACAAAGATCTGCCTGCCTCTGCCTCCCAAGTGCTGGGATTAAAGGCGTGCACCACCATGCCCTGCATCAACTTTTGATAAAGGCTGGGTACACTCATGTTGGGTGAAGCCCATCTACTTTTCTGGCCTGAAATGAAATGACTTGACTTAAGGCTGTGCAACGCATGCTTCTGGGAGTCCCCAGTAAAACACACTTTGTGCAGTATTAGAGCTGCCTCCTTTTTTGGTCTCATGCCCACCTCTGATTTGGATGGTGACATTTTAAACATTGGAACTGGGTTGCTTAGGGTTTCTGTCATTTGTTACGCTGCCTTTATTCAGTTCCCAAGTCATTAAATGCCTCAAAAACTAGCATTTTTTTTTTTTTGGTCTTTTCAAGACAGGGTCTCCCTGTAACCCCAGCTGTCCTAGAACTCACTCTAGACCAGACTGGCCTTGAACTCACAAAGATCCACCTGCCTCTGCCTCCCAAGTGCTAGGATTAAAGGCATGTGCCACCACGCCCAGCCAAAAGTTAGCATTTTTAAAACATTTTCTGTGTTTTATATTTTTATTTATTTTTAATGTTTTTTTCTTTTTTTCAACTTTAATTATGTTTATTCAACAACTTTAAAAATTCTAAAACAGGGCTGGAGGGATGGCCTAGCGGATAAGAGCGCCGAACGCTCTTGCAGAGGACCCGGGTTCGATCCCCAGCACCCACATGGCGGCTGAGAACCGTCTGTGACTCCAGTTCCAGGAGAACTCCAGTTCCAGGGGAATCTGAGACCCTCTTCTGACCTCCGCGGCATCGCACGACACGGGTGCGCAGACCTGCATGCAGACAATACATTCATACACATAAAAATAAATAAA